>JAMPIV010000836.1:0-419456 GCA_024509875.1 Oreohelix idahoensis | reverse complement strand
AAGATTTTTCAAAATGGTGTCTTTCACGTGAGTAATTTACCTATCACATAAAAGCCGGATATTTCAACATTAAAAAAAAATCCGGCCGGACGCTCAGTTTGGGCGCGAAAAGCCGGGCAAATCCGGCCAAATACGGACGTCTGGCCACCCTACACTACATGGCATTGCTCGAAGGGCGAGAGCCCAAACACAGCTGGACCTACAACAACAGCAACATTTGCTAGACTGTGTGTGTTGTACTTGTGATGTCTTCTTCTTTATGTTGTACTGTGAGCGTTGACAGGAGGGGACTTATCCAATCTTCGGTCTGCTCATCTGTTTTACCCTACCCATCTGGTGTTTTAGTATTTACGAGTTATGGAGATATGAAGAGTGAAGGGAAGTAATACAAAGAATTGCCATTTGGTTGGGGACAGGTCAGTTACGGTTATTGGCATACGTATTAATTATATTTACTGTTCTTTCCGCCATAAACGTCCAGATGCCAACATGAATTAACATTTTATGACCTTACAATGTGATAAAGAAAACGGTTTAAAAAACACACCAACAAAAGGACGCATCATATCTTCATATCACTTACCTCCAGTACCTATGTAGGAAAAAATGTCTCCAGTTGAATCCCCAACCTTTGTCTATGACTTGTTTGATGTTGAGGTACGATACAAGTAAGCCACTGAAAGAAAAACAATATGTATGTATTATGTATGTATGGATGGATGGATAGGTAGGTAGGTAGACAAACATACGGACAGACCTACAGGCAGGCAGACGGGTTGGTAGGTAGGTAAGTAGATAGATAGATAGATATGTACATATGTAGATATAAGATAGATAGACAGACAGACAGAGATAGATAGACAGAAATGATAGATAGATAGATAGATAGATAGATAGATAGATAAATAGATAGATAGATATGTGGGTAGGTAAACAGGTAGGTAGATGGTTAGAATGATAGACTGACAGATTGATAGCTCAGTTACACAGGTGTCAGATCTCTAATCTGACTCCTCTCATGGCCTGACGAAAAACTGACTGTAGACATTATTTTATAATTGATCAATAATGTAGAGGTAATGTAGAACTGAGTGGAGCTGTCAATATACTACTGTTACAGCATTCGGGAAATAGAATACTTTAAACTATCCGAGATGTGAAGAGGACATTAAAATCAAAGAATGAAGAATAAAATACAAATAATAATCTACACCACCTTTATGGATCATCAAAAATGTTCGTCTTCTTCAAGTACCATGCCTGCTGGCGTAGATGATCATGTTTCTCCACAACCTATTGTGCCCAGTCCTGTTTATCAATTTAGTTCTAGACTCCTTTCCATGCCATGGATGTCAAACCAACCAGTATGATCTCTTTGTCCTCTTTACATGTTTTGTCCTTCAATCCTTCCTGCTGTGACAATATATTATAGATTTCCTCTTCTCATAACATGTCCAATGAAAGTGGCCACCAATAGTCAACATGACGAGATCAAGCAGACGTCAATGACCTACGTCGTCAACAACTTCACCCATTAGCTCCCAAGGAGCACAAACCTTCAACAAACATATGCCAAGTCTTCCTGTCACGTGCCGTCTGCTCAAGGTCTTTCTTCATTCCCTTCCTGTCTGTCTTCAGGTCTCTTCTCCGTGTGTCCTTCTACCTATCTTAACATGGGAATTCTGGAACAAGGAATGTATTGTAATGTTATCAACAGGTCTCCTCAATGTGCGTCCTATCCGTTGCCAGGTTTTCTTCTCATGTCTTGTTCCATTGGAACTTCTCTGGTTCTTGTCATCAGTTCCACATTGGTGATCTAGTCATCAGTTCCACATTGGTGATCTTGTCATCAGTTCCACATTGGTGATCTTGTCATCAGTTCCACATTGGTGATCTTGTCATACCACTTCAGTCCTTCAAACAAATGGAGGCTAAAAGAGAAAAAACGTATATGGATACATTTACGGCACAATATCAAAGGTATATCAAGAGACCATGCTTGGTGGAAAGTCACAGAAATGTACATAAAAGAAGTGGGAGCTATAACTGAAGAGACACCATTGAGGCAGAAGCAGTCATGTGAAATCATATGTGTATGTAAATGTAAATATGGAAGACTGTAAGTTACCTTACTGCGAAGAAAGTATCTACTCCAAAAGGCATACTGTTGATAATATCAAAAGCTCTCAGCCGTATGACAGTGTATGCTCCTTGAACTATGTTACCTGGAAGTTGATTAGAATAGGCTTATACAAATGTGTGCTATAAACGTTATGCAAACTACATCAAGGCTCTCTCTCTCTCTCTCTCTCTCTCTCTCTCTCTCTCTCTCTCTCTCTCTCTCTCTCTCTCTCTCTAACTTGTTCAGTTCCAGTATTGTTAAATTTCACCAGATAAGTAAATAGGAAAGTTACCATTACCAGGGATAAAAAGTATTTATTTTACAACATGGAAACAGACAGTAGAGTTTTCAGCGATAATAGGCAGTCCTAATCATCAGTTACTGTAACAGCAGGTGTAAGCGCAGGCCTTAACTCAGAACTCTTACCTTAATATTGACCTCCACTTATAAAGATCAGTTTACGTCATGTTGTAATTATCTATATAAAGTTTTCTTTCACTGTCACTTGTTCAGACCACAGATACTTGGGATAAAGACCGATAGTCTTCTGGAAAGAGAGATGACTTTAAGAAAGACTAGTAACCTACTGACCAGACTCGCACCCCGTAAGTACAACATAACGCTATCAGTCTCCCGATAATGCAAAAAATACGCTTTTTAAAAAAAAGGGCCGGTTTGGGACAATGAATCCATAGGTGACCTATTGGAATTGACCGGATTAGCTTAACGGACTTTGATTTCTCAGCATTATATGGTGTATTGTATTGTCGTGTCTTTCGTAGGAAATTCTCTGCGTTACAAAAGCAAGGAAATTCGCTAGGCAAAAACAAAAAATTCTGATGGTTCTTTACCAATAGATCAACAACACTTTTCCTACAGATACACGTGAGAAGATCTCAGTCAAGAATGTATACTGTTCAAAAAAAAGAAACGCATAGCTACTGAAGGCACACTATTAGCCATAATTTTGACATTCAATAGCTTTTTTAATTTAATGAGTTAATTGTTCAAATTGCACACAAGAATACCTTAGGGTTCAACCAATCAATTGACAGTTGTTTTGCATCTGGGTCACGAGAGTTTTTTTGGCGTACGGGCTTTCCCGTTAGTATCGTGTGTGGCCTCCTCTTGCATCGATCACCGACTGGCATCTCCTGGGCATGGTTCCGATCAGACGTCTGATGTGGGCCTGTGGGATGGCTGCCCACTCTTCCTGGAGTGCCTGAAACAGATCACGACGATTGGCTGGAGCAACGTCTCGGCGACAAACACGTCTATGCAGCTCATCTCACAGGTGCTCAATCGGACCCATGTCTGGGACAGGGATGGCCAGGGAAGGGTGAGAATGTTGTTGGCAGTCAGGAACTGCGTGGTCAACCGTGCACAATGGGGTCTGGCGTTGTCCTGTTGAAACACAGACCTTTGGGCAGCCAAAAGTGGAAGGACATGGGGTCGAAGAATTTCATTGACGTATCGTTGCGCATTCAAGCCTTCTTCAATGTGCACCAACTGACTTCTTCCGTTGTAACTGATCATTCTCCACACCATTGCACCTCCACCACCGTGCGGCGGAGCTTCATCAACGCAATTTTGGGCAAAACGTTCATTTCGCCTACGGTAGACCCTACGCCGTCTATCATGACGCTGCAACAAAAAGAAAGATTCGTCACTAAACCAGACACGTCTCCATTGATTGTCAGCTGCCCAGAAAAGATGCTGGTTGGCCCAAAGAAGTCGATTCTGGCGATGGCGGCTCGTAAGGACAGGTCCTCGGTGAGGTCGTTGTGCCCAAAGTCCAGCGTCATGCAGTCTATTCCGGACAGTTTGATCAGACACATTACGTCCTGCAGGCAATGACTGGGCAGTTGAGGAAGCTGTTGTAAACCTGTCTCTGAGGTGACGAAGCTGAATAAAGCGATCCTCCGCTGCTGTTGTCACTCTGGGTCGTCCACTGCGATGCCGGTCTTCAACTGAGTCAGTGGCTTGGAACCGGTGTCAAAGTCGACTGATGGTACTCTGATGCACGTTTAGATGCCTGGCAACCTGACTTTGACTTTCGCCTGCATGCAGTCGGTCAATAACAATGTTCCTTACATTTATCGACAGAGACGCCATAAATGTCTGCTTGAAAATGAACTGAATTTTTTGTGTGTAGCGTTATCCTTTTATAGGGTTTCAGTTGCGTAGTCAGTGAATAGTGTTCACCCAAAATTTTGTTGCTTTCACGTGCGCGCAACATGAGCTGTGGTCAAAAATTGCGTCATAAACACTATTGACCACTGCGTTGTAACTATTACAAAAACGAACGCAATTCAGGTCAACACGTGCATTTGACACAGTAAAGAACATTTGAGGCTGGTTTTTATATACCCTAGCATCAAATTTTACTTACAAATTCATAAAAACGTGCCCTCGGATAGCTATGCGTTTCTTTTTTTTTGAACAGTATAGTAGTGTGGAGAATATTCAAGTTAATCTGACATGAAAAAAAAGAGATGTCATCAAGTTTACACATGCACATGCAAAAAACAACAAGGAAATATCTAAATGATGCACTATTAACACGGCTGTTTGCGAGCGATCTTTTAGTTATTTCCCCTTTTTCCCCGACCGCGCTATTTATAGCCCACTTGACATAGGTCACGTGGTCAGCTTCCTAATGGGAAAAACATTTGGCGATGTTTACTTTTGATAGGGCATAATTAATGCTTTTAGGCTACTTTTTTATTATAAATACCAGCTTTAATTTTGCGTACAGCTAGACTAGAAATGTTAGAGTAAATTTTAGAACAAGAACAAACATTTTATCACAATTAGAACAGAAGATATAATAGTCTGAAATAGTGTAAAATTTACGTTTTTTTAATATTTTGTTATGGTTTGTTTATAATGCAATTTTCACTAAATCGGTCACAATCAACATGCATAACGAATTACAGAAATCAAAAGTAGAAAACCTGCAGAAAATGGATATCAAAGATTTGTTTTGGTTTCATGCGTCAAACATTAATTATTGAAAGTTTAAATTGCAAGTCCACATTTATTACCTTAAAATAACACACCCAATTGTCCCCAAAACATGTTTGAATTGCTTTTATGCTACTTTATTATTATAAATACCGGCTTTAATTTTGCGTAAAGCTAGACTAGAAATGTTAGAGTAAATTTTAGAACAAGAACAAACATTTTATCACAATTAGAACAGAAGATATAATAGTCTGAAATAGTGTAAAATTTACGTTTTTTTTTTACATTTTGTTATGGTTTGTTTCTAATTCAATTTACACTAAAACGGTCACAATCAACATGCATAACAAATTACAGAAATCAAAAGTAGAAAACCTGCAGAAAATGGATATCAAAGTTTTGTTTTGGTTTCATGCGTCAAACATTAATTATTGAAAGTTTAAATTGCAAGTCCACATTTATTACCTTAAAATAACACACCCAATTGTCCCCAAAACATGTTTGAATTGCTTTTATGCTACTTTATTATTATAAATACCGGCTTTAATTTTGCGTAAAGCTAGACTAGAAATGTTAGAGTAAATTTTAGAACAAGAACAAACATTTTATCACAATTAGAACAGAAGATATAATAGTCTGAAATAGTGTAAAATTTACGGTTTTTTTTACATTTTGTTATGGTTTGTTTCTAATTCAATTTACACTAAAACGGTCACAATCAACATGCATAACAAATTACAGAAATCAAAAGTAGAAAACCTGCAGAAAATGGATATCAAAGTTTTGTTTTGGTTTCATGCGTCAAACATTAATTATTGAAAGTTTAAATTGCATGTCCACATTTATAACCTTAAAATAACACACCCAATTGTCCCCAGAACATGAGAGCTAACAATTATCTCAATCATACATCATGAGTTCTGATCCAGTCTGCGCAATGTTTTTCTAATATGTGCTGTTTATGAATTGTCTTACTAGGGAATAGCTTTCTGAACAAAGACATATAAGTCTCTATCGATGCTGTTATTGATTCTTTACTAATTGGTTTACTGTGTGATATTTTGTTGTGTACTTTCTCAAATGCTTCTTTCAGTGAGTTGAATTGTTCTTGGGCAATAAAAGCTATGTTAGTTATATCTTGTTTGTCTGTAATTTTCAGTGTTTGTGTAATGATTGCTCTTGTAAGATCTTTATAAACTTTTTGTGTGAGATATCTGTGGCAGTGATTCCCTATAAATGCTCTGCTATTATAAGCCTGTTGTATGATTTTGTGTTTGGCTAGTACCTTGTCCATGTGTGAGCAAACTGGACCAGACCTAGTACACAGATCTTGAAACTGAAGTTTGGCCAGCGCATCTTGTGCATTTTCAAGTCTAACTTTAAAATTATCTGTCTCCTCCTTATCCTCACAAAGTTCAATACCTACCTGAAAAATTCAATTTTAGCTCCTAATTCTTCTGCCTATTTCCAGTTCCTACTAAATCTCTTCAAGTTCTTAAAAGTACTAATGTTTGCATGTATCTCTTGCGAATTCTCAAATATCTTTGCGTCTATTGTATCAGCTACCTGTTCTAGAAGTCTGTGGTGTTTCAAAACAATGCCTAATAAAATATGAAGGTAAGGAGGAGCTACATTTTCAATTTCAATCTCTAACATTGGTTTGTGTAAACAATTATGGTAATGTGCCACTTGCCTTTTATTCCCTTTCCCATATTTCATATATCTATTGTAATCTCTTATCAACATGGCCAAACTTCTTGGTTTGCAAGTTGTATGCTCTCTGGATGTCTTTGATGAAAATGTTTGGTTTGTCTGGAGCTCAAGGAATATACCCATGTCTGTGGTGTCTCCAGCAAAACAAGGAAATAATCCCCGAATAAGAAAACAACAACTTGTTTACCATCCCACTCTAAATATTTTAGTGACTCTATCTGAGCTTTCATGCCATTCATAAATATTTCTAAATTATCATATGTATCTCTGACTCTAGCCATTGATAAAAGGATGGTATTAGATTTAGAATTTGGTTTCTCTAAATTTACTACCTGCATTGTAACTTTGAATGAAAGAAGATATACAAACAGTTACTTAGAATTCGCTGGCAGCCGTCGTGTGCACAGGATTGTCTACCAAAGAACACCAATGGAACAGTCCTTATCTCACACACAATTAAAAAAAAAATTCATATTATAAATAGAAGATTAACAAGACTTGAAAGATAGATCAAATTATGTGGAAGTAATCTATCTATAGCTTTACATGTTTTCTGACGCTTATATACGTAGCTAAATATCATTATAAATGAATGAAAATGCAAAAACAGATGGTGCTTTACAAAAAGTTATTTTTTTACTACCTTATTTAAGATTTGTGGGTATCAGGAATGCGTTTAAAGGGATTTAAATGCTATAAAATCTGGTGACAATATGCTTGTTCTTGTAATGCCACACTCACAAAACTGACTACCACACATTCTCAAGATATGAAACCAAAAAAAAAAGTATGTGGAAATAATCTTTAGCTTCCCTTCGAGAAGTCTTTATAATTATAAACTCAAACGAATGGGCCGATTTTTAGATATTAAATTAATAAACAGATTACTTATTTTATGAAATTTCCTTAAATGATGACGCTGTTTTCAAAAGTCTGTAACTCCGTCAAAACTAATTTCAAACAAATAAAAATGCAATCAAAAATAGAACACAGAACAAAGTTATAGTACACAAAAGAATTTTAGCGCTGTGTTTATCCAGAACGAGTGTGTAATGATTTATATTTTACTGATTTTACTCACACATCAGCTGATTTTCCCCGCCAAAAACTAAAATAGTCTTTTACGGTGCACACAAAATTTTATACCCGGTGTCAGAATTCCTGTCACCGAAACTAAAAGAGCGCTCTGGTATAGGGCACAAACAGCCGTGAGCCGTGTATTCTAAGAATTAGGCAAATATTTGACGCAAACATTCATATAAAGAAAGCTGGAAATCTTTGGCGACATCTCGTAGCTCTACTGTCGAGGCGTATTTGGAAGAAGGGAAGCTAATAGAAAGAAATTCAGCATTGTCACGGAGAGTTAGGATCATTAAATTTTCTATATTTTCCTCTTCCTTTCTTCCACCCGTGTTCTCTAATTATTGTCGCTCTTTACCTTTTTCCTGTGTTTTTCGCATTCGTTCGTTTGCGACTATATACATTACTATTTTCCCATTTTCACTTTCGCCAGTTTCGTTTCTCATTTAGAAACGCATTTCATGCCTGATTAAACGAGAAACTTCTTACGTAACGCGTCAGTCCCTCACCAGACGATTTGGCGTGAGAAGGCATTCGGTCAATCGCAGCAGATTGACGAAATAACTGTGAATATTTGGCTAGTCTCAGAGATAGGGCCGACCTATAGTCTGCATTCTCACCTGTCAAATCGTAGTTTCTCGGTGAGCGCTCAGGAAAAGCGCGATAACTGACACCTCCCCGGCGCAGTTTCAGACATTTATCTGGGAGTTCGCATCTGACTTGTAGTTTCCAATGGTAGATTCTCAGTGTCAGGTGATATGACACTCACGCTCCAGGGCCAGTTTTGGCGTAAGGTGCGAGAAAGCAAAGTGTCAGTTATGGTTCTCAGGATGAGTTTCTCGGGGAGGTGTGAATAACTGTTTCTGCACTGGAGACGGGTTATCTGAGATTCGCAACTGACACGCGTCCTCTCTGTCAGTAGGTGGCAGTTACGGCATGCGTTTAGGTGTTAAACGTAGTGTCATAGACGGAAAGGGGGATTATTTCGGTTTGGCGAAATAAACGTTTACCTCTTTGTCTGGTAATAGATATAACCAGAGTTTGAAACTAGATTTTCATTCTCGCTCCTAAATTCGCAGTAGACAGGACGTTTCGTGCTAAGAGAATAAGCTGTATAGCGAAGTCTTAGTTTGTTCATGGCAAAAATTTTGCCGAACTTCTAGACTACCGATAAATATAAGCATATAATTCTAGTTTGTGCGATCGCCTGTAAATTCTGTGTTGAGGTAAATATATTATATATATTATCTAGTATTTCGTGAAGTGTTTAAAGTGATAATCGCTTATTTTATTTCACTAGTTAGATTTGGTGCTGAGCGCTTAATACATAAGTCTGTATTATTTTCTAGTGACGTGTTTCAGTGGAAAGCAGAATAAATTATAATTTCTAGCTTAAACAACAATGTGGCTATAATGAATTTAATTTTACTGCTAAATAATCAGACGAGAGTAATTTTTCTAAACTAACTTATAAATGCTAGATGCCTCATGAGTGTTGACGGAATCCGTAGGTATTCCTAATTCATGATGATTGATTGTTATGTATAACTTATTCTTCGGAAAATTTAAATGATAAGACAAGCTACGCTTGCAGTTTAAATTATCAGTTATAGTATGTATGATTATGTGATATGTGTTTTTTCCATTTATATATAGTGAAACTGTGGTACCCAAACTTTGCCAGCGTTTGAGTAAAAGAGATAAATCTGTGAAGAAAACAACAAACATTCTTACCTTAAAGATTTGATGTATAACTTTTACATGAACTTTTAGAGGTTAAAGAAGTAACGGGTCATCGAGCCTGATTTGATTCTTCCTGAGAAAACTCTAGTCATTTTTCCGCCTTGGTGGCAAGTAACATATTTCAATCAGTAAATTTCCCGACACTGTTGACAAGTGGTGGTGTTACCAACTAAATTTCTATATTGAGAAAAAGTGCCGACCTGCCATTCCTCATTCGTTTGAAAACTAAGATGTTGACACTGTGATAGCTATAAACGCTCGTGCCTGGACAATTTTATGTGACTTAAACAGACATCCAAAACAATAGTATTCCCAAGAGAACGGTCCCGGAAGTAGTGAATTCAACCCGTCTTTTTGGACCTGGGGTTTTCTTGGCCAAGATTACCATTGAAGATTCTGTATGGGCAAGTCCTAAAAATAATTGTTGTTGTTGTTGAAAAATGCACGTGAGCACAGTTGAATGAATAGAGCGAATGCTGGACTGAGCGATCCCTTTATGGTGGTATTTTGACACCCATTCATTTTTGCTGTCATAACCTTTCGTTATGCAAGGTATTGCTAACTATATATCTATATATTCCCTTATACTAGATCAGAGTATCCAGTCTGTTCATACCTTAAAGGGGGAAGAATTTTAGACTAAATCATAGGTATCTGTGACTCTTTGGGCTATCACTTTCTTCTAACGGGACTGTGGGCTATCCATCGAGGGAAGGATCATACCAACGGGTCTATCATTCTTGTAGCATTTCTTGATTTTTTGTTTATGAGTTTTTTTTGTATATGCTTGATGTATTTTACATGTTGTGACGTAAGTTTACAAATGATAAATAAACTTAACAATAAATTAATCAGCATGTTGGTCAGCTCGTTCTAGATATCTATATAATCATTTGTTATAGTTTCCCACGTCTGTGTGTCTACCTGTCGTCACTTGAATGTGCGTGCACGTGAGTGGATATATATATATATATATATATATATATATATATATATATATATATATATATATCTATATATATATATATATATATATATATATATATATATATATATATATATATATTTAATGTATATGTGTTAGACTGTCTGACTACTCTAGATCTGTCGTAGAAGATTGGTGAGAGAGAGAGAGAGAGAGAGAGAGAGAGAGAGAGAGAGAGAGAGAGAAGATTTCTCGCTCTCAGAGACAGCCTCTATCACTATTCTACCACCTCACTCGTGGAAATCTATTTTGTATTTCTATCTCACACTGTGACTATCACTCATTCCAACCTATTCAGGAGGGACCAACCCAAGTCTTAATTCTCCTATCAAAAATCTACGACAAGCATGAAAGAGCAGAAGGCAACGTCGATTATAAGAGACTCAACAACAACAACAAAAACAACAAAATACCGAGGACAGTTCAAGAAGGCAAAGGGCGTAGGAAAAGAGTTGAATAACAATGGATATGGGAACATTTGAAAGCTCAGCAGAATGAACTTTGTAGAGCAGACTATGGATAAAAAGAAATAAATGACGGAAGGTTGGGGAATAACCTTCAGATTTGTAAAACAACTGTTTGAACAACTACGGTCACAAACTCTAAGCATAGGACAAGAAGAATCGGAAGAACATCTGAAAAAATGTACCCCGACAGCCAAAAAGATGTGCCTCTCAATAACAGGGCTGACCTTATATGGCCCAGTAAACCAGGAGTTGTATGTAAGACCAAGCTTGAAGCATTGATGAGAAAACACGAGGGAAGAATACTGTTGGTCCTAATGGTTACTCGTGTGTTGTATATACGAGATGTCCTGAGGTGATCAAATGACTATACCCAATGTTAAAAGATGCACGAAGAAACCAATTAAAAAAAAATTAATAAATGCAAATGTACGACGTAGTACGCTTCCCAAAAGAACAGAATTCCAGACATGTCAGTCAATTCAGGCCACTTTCTTTACTCAGTGTGGAAAGATGTTCATCTCAGTGATGGTAAAAAGCTCACTATATATTTCATTAAGGATACTACCATACAGTAAGAAAGTATCTCTGGTACTCCAGGGTTGTCATACCACAATTATATGGGATGCTTTTAAAAACATCTATATGAGAGAACATAGCTTCATGTGATCTGGTTGGATCTTGTCAGTGCAAATGCATCGATACGGTACCTCGCCTGTTGTTTCGGGATGCTTCGAATAACCCTTCGTCAGCTGACGCCACAAGCAGTAAACAAACACCATTTTAAGTTTTTTAAATTTCTAATATAGTTTGACTGCAGTTTCCTTCATTATTTATAAATATTGGATTAGAAGTAAATTGAAATCGTACAATATCACATTATGGTAAGGATGAAGTAATCAATATACGGAAAGTAAATACTTACTAGCTTCGCCAGACAAAAATAGATAATATGTATGCCCTATTACTATCCACGACATAGTGAGAAACCGAATACCAGAGATGACGCTGATTGACCCAGGGGCTTGTGATGTAGTCAGAAGTCTCCGCCCATTTGTATAAACAGAAAATGAAAGTAGAACTTTGGTCCAGACACCTACAACATAAATAATAAAAATTACCACTGGAGTAAACTGGGTACAAAACAAAGGTAAGTAATACAATGATATGATATGTTAGTTTTACATTAGGACATGCTAAAAATGAAATATTTGGTACACTTATTAATTAAATATAATAATAAAAATTATAGAAATATACAAAAGTAAACAAACAAAATGTCCTGTCACGTTCGACTTTGTGAACATGTATTTACGTAAATCGATTTGTTCATATTACTAATATGCAGGGCCGGATTAAGCTAGTGCGGGGCCTGTAGCATATGTTAAGAAAGGGGCCCTATATTTAAAAAAAAAAAAAACAATAAAACAACACAAACATATTTGAACACATACATTTTTTAATTTGCATAGTAATTATCATTATCAATTAATTCGTGCTTGTAATCCTATAAACTTGCCACTCATGTTGCTGGCGTTGTCATAACTTTGACCACGGCAGTCTTTAATATCAATGTCATTTGCCTTTAAAAAATTAAGTAGACTTTTAGTAAGCTGTTCAGCACTATGACCTTCCATATCCAAAAATGTCACAAATCTTTCAACTGGTCCAGATGGCAAAACATAGCGCAGAGTCAAAGTCAGCTGGTCCATATTAGATATATCTGGAGTAGAATCCAATGAAACGGAATAATACTTGTATTTCTTCACTTCACAGAGAATGTGATCCAGTATGCTGGATCCAATCAGATTGATGAATTCCTCACACGTTGTTTTAGATAGATATGATGTATGTCCAAATCCTTTGTTTGCATGAGTACTTATATGCTCTGCCAGAAAAGGGTCAAACTTGGCAAGTAATTCTAACAACCCTAAGTAATTCCCGTTATAAGGGTACCCAACAATTTCATCACTGCCACGAAATGAAAGGCCTCGTTCTGCTAAAAACGTCACAACTTCAATTATTCGCTCTAGAAGTTTGTGCCAATACTTTTCTTGAATGTCCATTTGTTTCACAAGATGGGAATCGACACGTTCACCTTTGTTTTTACGCATCAACAGTGAAATTAATGCTTGTCTATGTGAGGAGCTTTCTTCATGTCGACGCAATAGATTGCTTGCATTTTCCCAGTCATTAAACCCTTCTACAGTAAACTTTGATGAACATTCTGAACTCATAAGCTTGCATGGGAAACAGAATTAGGTATTGATGGAAAAGATATAAGAATACTCAGTAACCTTTATTGGGAGCAAACTGCCACAGTAAGATCGGGAAGGAATTATTCACCATACATAGACATAAAAAGAGGTGTCAGACAAGGTTGTGTGCTGTCCCTCTGCCTATTTAATTTATACACCGAAAAAATTTTCAAACAGATACAGGAAATACCAGGACTGAACATCAGTGGAAGATCAATAAACAACCTTAGATATGCAGATGATACCGTGTTGTTAGCTGAAAGCGAACAGGAGTTGCAAGAACTAGTGAAGCAAGTGAACAGTATAAGTCATGAATATGGACTCGACATTAATATTGAGAAAACTAAAACTATGATAATTAGCAAAACAGACGATAAACCCACATTAAAGATAAGCGTAAATGGGAAAATCCTGGAACAAGTCAAGAGCTACGTATATCTTGGTCATATAATAACAGAAGATGGCAGATGTGAAACAGAAATCAAGAAGAGAATAGGAATGGCCAAAGCTACATTCAACAACATGAAACATATACTGACATCCAAACAGTTATCTCATAAATTAAAACTGAGAATCATAAAGTGTTATATATATTCTGCATTTCTGTATGGTGCAGAAACATGGACGATGAATAAGCATTTGGAAGAAAGAATTGAGGCTCTTGAAATGTGGATATATAGAAGAATGGGGCGTATCTCATGGAAGAGATGAAAACAAATAAGGAGGTCCTAGAAAATCTAGGTATGAAAAGAGAACTAATGAGAGAGGTCAAAGTTCGGCAGCTAAAATACTTTGGCCACATAAAAAGGCATAACACCTTGCAGAAGACCATAACAGAAGGGAGAGTTGAAGGTAAACGTGCAAGGGGAAGACAGCGCTATAAGTGGGAAGATAACATCAAGAGATGGACGGGAAAGAGTCTATCAGAGTGTACCACCAAGACAAGAGACAGAAGACGTTGGAGATCCATTACAGCCAACCTCCGTTGTGGAGATGGCAACTGATGATGATGATGACTTTCTGAATAGCATAACCATTTTCTTGCATGCTGCTTGTTTGTAAGTTTATGAATATGTGTAAAATAAGACTTCTGACCACCCGTGTGTTACCGGGGCCCGAAAGGGGAGCAAAGAATAGTAACACTGTCCCCTACCAAGCATGTCGTAAAAGGCGACTAAGGAGGGTTGGGCATGGGGCCGGTTACACCATCCTGTAAAAAAATTTAAACCACAAAAAACGTCAACAAATATGGACAAGTCAAATAAAGAAAATAAAACACAGCCATCCAAGACAGGGGAAGGTCCTCTCGCGGGGAGGCGTATGATGCAACACAGAGAAAGCCGAAAGGAGTCTGTGTTGCTGACTAACCTTCTTTCTTCTAGGAGAACTTCCAGATTTGGCACCTGGAATGTTCGGACATTAAACGAACAAGGGAAAGTGGCGCAAGTAGCAGCAGAAATGAGGGAATACAAAATCGAGGTTCTGGGAATGTGTGAAACAAAGTGGAAGGGGGTAGACAGGAAGAAACTCATCACAGGTGAATTGGTGCTGTCCTCAGGACATGAAGACGAAAGTTCACACCACAGTGAAGGGGTAGCTCTTATGTTATCTAAAGAAGCACAGAAAGCACTAATTGAATGGGAAGCTGTTGGACCCAGAATAATAACAGCTTCTTTCAAAACAGCTAAAAAGAAAATTCATGTAAATGTCATCCAATGTTATGCACCAACTAATGACAAAGAAGAGTCTGTGAAAGAAGCATTTTATACTAAACTACAGGAAATTATGGATAAAGTAAAAAGAAGAGACATCACAATTTTGATGGGTGACATGAATGCAAAGATAGGTACAGTCAACACCGGATTTGAAGAAGTCATGGGAAAACATGGGCTAGGAGTAATGAATGAAAATGGAGAACTATTCGCAAACTTCTGTGCTTCATATCAACTGGCTATAGGAGGAAGCATGTTTCCACATAAGAGAATACACAAGGCAACATGGATATCACCAGACCATAGAACAGAAAATCAGATTGATCATATATGCATAAACAAGAAGTTTAGATCATCATTGCAGGATGTAAAGGTATATAGAGGAGCAGATGTGGCATCAGATCACCATCTTCTGATAGCCAAAGTAAAAATGAAACTCAAGAGATATGCAACAATGCAAAACTATAGACAACAGTTTAATGTAGGACAGCTAAGAAATCAAGAAACAAGAGACAAATTTGCGGTCACAGTATCCAACAAATTCCAAGTGCTCCAACAGCTGGAAGATGTAGAGAATACAGAAGACTATTGGCAGCAGGTCAAAACAGTATGGAAGGAGACATGTGAAGAAATACTGGGGAAAAGGGAAAGACAACAAAAAGCATGGATAACAACAGAAACCATCAATAAGATAAAAGACAGAAAAAACAAGAAAGCAGAGTTAAACACAAGCAAAACCAGAAGTTCCAAAGCCAAGGCTCAAGAAGTGTACACAGAAGCAAACAAAGAAGTAAAAAGAAGTATCAAAAGAGACAAGAGGAAGTATATTGAGGAGTTGGCAAGAGAGGCAGAAGATGCTGCAGCCAAAGGAAATATGAGAGAACTGTATAGCAGCACAAAGAAGCTAACAGGGAAATACAAGCAAACAAGTTGCCTCATAAAAGACAAGAATGGGAAACTGCTCAGCAATATACAAGAGCAAATGAAGAGGTGGACAGAATATTTTGGGGACCTTCTCAATAGACCAGCTCCACAAAACCCGCCGGACATCCAGCCAGCAGAAGAAGAGCTACAAATTAACGGTGAAAGACCAACGAAGGAAGAAATAAAGAAAGCCATAAAGCTTCTAAGAGATGGAAAAGCGTCTGGACCTGATGGCATTCCAGCAGAGGCCATCAAAGCAGATATCGACACGGCTACAGAGATGTTATATAAATTACTTGGTAAAGTCTGGGAAAAGGAAGAGATACCAGCAGAATGGAAGGAAGGATATCTGGTTAAGTTGCCTAAGAAGGGAAATTTACAAGAGTGCACAAATTATAGAGGAATAATGTTACTATCAGTGCCAGGAAAAGTATTAAACAGGATTATCCTTGAGAGATTAAAAGAGTCCATAGACAAGAAACTGAGAGATGAACAAGCAGGTTTTCGACAAAACAGATCATGTACAGACCAGATAGCCACTTTGAGAATAATAGTTGAACAAAGTCTGGAATGGAATTCACCACTATACATCGGATTTGTGGACTACGAAAAGGCATTTGACAGTGTAGACAGAGAATCACTTTGGAAATTGATGAGGCATTATGGAGTTCCCCTGAAGATCATTAATTTAATAAAGAAAACATATGAAGACATGACATGCAGAGTTCTTCACGAAGGACAGCTTACAGAACCGTTTGGGATAAGAACAGGAGTGCGACAGGGATGCCTCTTGTCTCCATTTCTTTTCTTGCTGGCAATAGATTGGGTTATGAGATCATCGACAACACACAACAGAAATGGAATCCAGTGGACTCTGACTAAGCAGTTGGATGATCTGGATTTTGCTGATGACTTGGCTCTTCTGTCCCATAACCGTAATCAGATGCAGGACAAATTGAAAACACTCGATGAGAGGTCACAGCAATTGGGTCTGAAAATACACAGGGAAAAGACAAAAATAATGAGAATAAATGCAGGTAATGATAACAGGGTTGAACTTGAAGAAACACCAATACAAGATGTAGAATCATACACATATCTTGGCAGTAATATAGACAAAGTTGGAGGGACAGACAGCGATATCAAAATAAGAATACAAAAGGCAAGAGGAGCTTTCATTGCATTGGGAAATATATGGAGATCAAGAGAAATCGGATACCACACGAAAATAAGAATCTTCAACTCAAATGTGAAGTCAGTCCTATTGTATGGCTCTGAGACATGGAGAACAACAAAGACAACAACCAAAAAGCTACAGACTTTCATAAATGGGTGCTTGCGTAGAATAGAGGGATTAAAATGGTATGACAAGGTTACCAACGTAGAACTGATGACAAGAACTAGACAAGTGCCAGTGGAACAAGAGATGAGAAGAAGACGATGGCGATGGATAGGACACACACTGAGGAAACCTGTTGATAGCATTACAAGGCAGTCCTTGTTCTGGAACCCCCAGGGCAAGAGAGGCAGAGGAAGACCAAGAAGTACATGGAGAAGAGAGTTGGAAACAGAGGTGAAAATGATGAGGAGAACAAGGAAAGAACTTGAGATGATGGCACGGGACAGGAGGACTTGGCATGTGTTTGTTGAAGGCCTATGCTCCTTTGGGAGTGGAGGGTTATGAATGAATGAAGACTTCTGACAGTATCGAGTTTTCTTTTCAGTGTCATACAATCGCACGGATGAAGAGAAGGCACTATCAACATGTTGACATTTTTCACGTCCCTTGGATATGCAATATTCACGCTCACAGTCATCTATATTGTTCGGCCAGTCACCAATATAATTAGAGTACTTCTTCGTTTCACTTATTCTTTCACATTCAGACTCAGTGTATACTGGGTTTTGCTGTATGTTTTCTGCTGCACAGCCTGCACTAGTACTAGTTGTTCCTGTACTTCCAGCTTCAGCGGTTAGAGTACCACCACCATGAACATCAAAATATTCTGTCAGCTTACGTGTTTTTGATATCACAAGTTGATCTCTTCTTTCTTTTTCTTTCTTTGCTTTACGTTTTTCACTTCCAGAAGCATAATTACGTCCAATATCTCTGTGTCTACTGCTCATTTTTTGAGTTTTCTAACCTTACAAATCAAGAAATTTTAATCAAGATCGAAAGAGAGTGCGAGCACGCCGTATACCTCAATTAAAACAGGAAGTTTCCGTTTCCTAAATTCTAGTTTTTATTGTTAATGCAAATTCATTTCACAAAATACGAAACAAAATTAGAGGGGCAGTCGCCTAGAGCCAAAAAAGTGGCTTCCGTCCAAATGTGACCACATTTTCAACGCCACTTAAATGGCTTCCGTCCGCAAACAGTTAAGATTAAAATAATGAAGAGTCACACTAAGTCACCCTCTTATGCTTTTTCTCTCACAATTTCGTGACACCAAATGAAAAGGCGCTAAAGATGGCATAAATCACAAGATCATTGGATTAACGCTCGTATTTTTTTTCTTCTCTCTAACTAGCGGCACTCGAGCTTTCCAGCTCTTTTGGCCCAATGACATGTCATTGCGAGGCTGGGGGGTCAGTGGACTTTCCTTCCAACCCGGTCAGGAGCTTCGCTCCTTCCCATCAACGCTCGTATTAGATGACCAAAAAATTATGTACATATTTATTGGCGCGGGGCCCCTAAAAGCGCGGGCCCGTAGCATATGCTACTTGTGCTACTACGTTAATCCGGCTCTGCTAATATGAGTATTTGAGTGCGCCTGTTGGTCGCATCTTTTTCTTTACCTGTATCTTGGATATCGATCTGTTTATCTGTATATTGGATACGATCTGTTTATCTGTATATTGGATATCGATCTGTTTATCAGTATATAGGATATCGATCTGTTTATCTGCATAATAGATATTGATCTGTTAATCTGTAGATTGAATATCGATCTGTTTACTTGTATATTGAATATCGATCTGTTTACCTTATATTGAATATCGATCTGTTTATCTGCATATTGAATATCGATCTGTTTGTCTGTATTTTGGATATCGATTTGTTTATGTATATTGAATATCGATCTGTTTACCTGTATATTGGATATCAATATGTTTATCTTGTTTGGTCGTTTCATCTTTCTCAACTTGAGATGACGTCACCCAGTTTGGAAAGTAGACAAATATAAGGTCGATTGCTGTCCCAAGGAATGTCAAAGTTCCAATAACCAGAACAATCAATCTGTAATTTGTCAAACCAGCACAGACAGTTTATTTTAAGGCTTAAAGTTAAGAAAAAAGTTGTATGTTACATGTTACAAACTAGTAAACTTAAAGGAAGAGAAAAAAAAATGTACTGTTTGCTTTAAAAAAAAATGGAGTATTAGAAAGTTTAAAGAACGAGATAATGACAAATATAAAATGAGGCACAGACCAGCACGAAAAAGAATGCGAAGTACGGCGAACACGAGAATATCAAGAAGAAGTAAAGAACAAGGAAAAACGCGTGAAGAACTCAACAACAAGACGGACACAACGAAGAAAATTGTATTTAAAGTAATACTAAGTAGTAGTAGAAGTAGCAGTAGCAGCATTAGTAGTACTGAACTAATATTAGCTTCTATTGAAGTAGTTGTTGTAGCGGTAATAGATGCTGCTGTTGTAGCATTAGTAGTAGAATGAGGAGTAGTGGAAGAAGAAGTGAAAGAACAAGAAGAAGAAGGTCTTTATCTTCTTCAAGTATCATGCCTGGTAAAGTAGTAGATCGCGTCTCCCCACAACTCTCTTATCTCCAGTACTGTTGACCAATTCTGTTGTTAATATATTTCCATTACTTGATGTCAAACCGACCTGTATCTTCTCTCTTTACCGCCCTCTGTGTCCTTTTCCTTCAATCTTTCTTATTTGTTTATTATAAATTCCAGTTTCTTATTTGTTTATTATAAATTCCAGTTTCTCCTTATAATACGCTCGACAAAGAAAACAAAAATAATTAGAGTTGCTTCCCTGCAACATGAGAATTGAGCTTCCTTTGCGTATTGGTCTCTATCATGACATCCTCATTAATCTTTTCAGCTGTCCACTCTTCTGTAAAATCAAATCCCTGTGGCCTCATACTTGTTTACTAAATGCAAGAGAATATTAATATTTTTTATTTTAAAAGAGAAAAAAAAAACTCATTCCATGTACACAATTACCAGTGAACAGGTAAACAACCCAGTCCGTAATTCGTAACAAATAACCAACAAGTACGCACACATAATAGCTCAAACTGACAGGTCAACAAAGACATTGTCGACTGCACTGGACAAGTCTATGCGGACACAAGACATTATATTCAAATAGCAAGTCTATATGGAGATAATAGATTGTACTCACATAGCTACTTTCGTAAAGGTCGTATATTCTCTAGCTTCACTTCTACAGTCTGTCGCAATGGCTCGGAGAAACGAAGTGACGTTTAGCGCTTGTAATCCTTGGATAGAAAATAATACATTTGACACCATTGTGTATGTTGTAATATTAGTCCCCTAATTGTTCGCTATCAAGCTTTAAATCATATGAAGAGGATAGATACCAATATTAATAACTATATAAAAAGGCACATGTCTGGAATGGAGACTTCCTCGGATGATCAGATTACCTTTTATCGTGATGCTCTGCATAGCGTTCCCTGTCACCATTGCGCATTTTCTGCACGTCCGTTACATGCTCATTAAAAAATGAACTACAATAAACTATAAACAGCCAGGGATATTGCCGTGCGCAAAATTTGCTATTCATTAAATGTACACGGATGGTAAATATGACATTTGAACTCACAAGAAATCAGTTTCTTATCCAACTTTCATACTCTACTATATATATATATATATATATATATATATAGTCGACAAAGAGTCGAATTGTTCACAAAATTAAGAATCTTTAACTCAGATGTCATGGACGTCTTTGTGTATAGCTCTGTAACATGGAGAACAACACAAAATGACAACTAGAAAGATACAGACTGTCACACATGGGATATGGTGCACAATAGGAGTATTGACATGGTATGACAAGAACCAGACACAATACTATTGGAACAAGATACGAGAAGACTCTGGCGTTGAGGAGAACAAACACTGAAAAAACCTGCTGATGAATTAGAACGTAACCATTTTTCTGAAATCTGCATGGTAAAATAAATGGAAGAAGACAACAAATTTCACAGAAAAGGGAATTAGTTTTAAAGGGAATAATGAAGACATGGAAAGCTGCTGAACAGATGGAACAGAACATGAAGAATTGACGTGTATTTATTGAAGGCCTGTACTCCACGGGGGACTGACAGGTTTATGAATTAATGAATACAATTAGGCTTACATCTGCTGCTATATCTTCTGAGTTGTCTTAAGTAGCCATACCCACGAGGTTCAGCATGTCATGGCTTTCATTTGACCGCTCATCAAGTTCTCTTTGGCTTCTCCAACTTTTTCTTCACTGGTATGCTTCAATAGACTGCAAGTCTAGTTTATTGGTAGGCTAATTTTGAAAGAACATCTGATAATAATGATAAAGATAGGAAGTTACGCTGCTGGTGATGACAGACAATTTCGATGGTACTAGAAGATAACAAAGTAATCATGATAGTGGTATCGGATGGAAAGAATAAAATGCTTGCTGTGCTTACTTTCTTGAAAAATTCTTGTAACATCGTCCTCTGAACACGTATCTGGTAAACACGTCCCGATTGTTGCCCTACTAAGCGCTACCATGTCAATCATTGTCTTCATCTGTTTTGGAAAACAAAATATCAGTTGTTTAAAAAAAGGTAACCCGACCCATATATAAGGTGTACATAGTTGAAGTCCCTTCATCATGCAGACAGATCAATGCGGAGAAATCAGATTTGTCTTCACTATGAGAATATCACAGTGGCAAATGGCCGGGAACACTTCTCAGTCAATGTATACTAGGCGTCTATTGCAAGGCTTCAGTTCTGCCGGCATTCACAGAGCCCAACTTCCTATTCTATCTAGCTTGCTCGGCAACCAAAATAAAGTCCCTGTTCTGTGGTATGCCCACACACCTCTGACCTATGAAAACTGCTCAGCTGCTTAACAAAACCCCACAAAATTGTGCCCACACACACACAACCACATTAAACTTATATTCCACTCACTTCTACCTCGTATAACCGACACAACTAAGCAAACTAGCTCCCTGTGGAATATCTGTCTCTGATACCCAGATGGCAACCACTTTGTGACAAAATTCATTGCTTTTCTTTTAGATTGAGGCACGCATAAGTCCAAAAATGGTTTTAATACTTCAAGAAATATTACTGGCTAACACTTTCAACAATTGTTTTATTTTAAAAATAAACATGCATCGCATATGGATATTCAAAACAGAGCGCACTAGCTTGTGATTCTTTTTGTTTATAAAGATATAAATATCGCAGATGGCAGAAGAACAGTTGGACGATCGCAGCTGAGGTTCAAAGATGTGTGCAAGAGAGACATGAGGGCATTGGACATAAATCCAGCAACGGGGGAGGAAGAAGCTGCAGATCGCACCAAGTGGCGATGCTATCTACGGCGCCAGCTCAGATTGAATGAAACTAATACAACAAGCAGAAGAGAGGAGAAAACGTCGAAACGAACACCAGGAAAAGAAGCAGCTGAGGGCTGTCATCTCAGGGGCGCATACCCATGGTCGGTTATGACTGAAGGGGCTATTACTATTTGTTAAGTCCTTTTTACGCGTGGGAGTTAAGTGTGTGAGACTTTCACATGCCAGTCTATTTTTTGATAGACACACATGTTAGCGCATCTGATATAGATGTACTTTGTTTAAATAGTTAGGCGTACCTTTCTGCATCACCATTGAATGCAGATGACACACTTTTGTTGCGTCGATTTGTTGCTATACAAACCATACCCTTGAGGCATTCCGGAATATATTTTGTCCAAGAAAGACGTAATTTGTCATGTACCTGCCCATGTGTCAAGGGAGGACATGCAGGCGTTTATGCCTTTGTTATCTGAAAGATGAAGAGGCCGGTCTTGAAGCAGCTTACCAAGAGTTGTGCCAGTTTATATATTTATCTCGCCTCCAATATATTTAACCGTCCTGCATTGTCACGGCAGAGCTTCGACTGGGGTGTCCAGCCGCTAGTGTGACCCTGACATTAGGAACGAGATTAGATGTCTACATAATATATATATATGTTCTTCAAGTCGACGAAGGCAATTTGGTCAAGTCGTTTGACCTTATCATTATTGTAATCGGTATGGTCAATCAAGAACATATCGTTCATGATATATTTTCTGCAATGAAACTATGATGTATGAAACCATAATGTATCTTCTGCAATGAAATCATAGATATATTTTCCTGCAATGAAAACCATGATGTTAACGTCTTTTCGTCCAATAAATTGTCTCGTCAAAGATTTATCTTCAACAACGAGTCCAGCCTGATTGACTTACACGTTGGTCAACTTTATGACCCTGTCGTTGCTGCATTGACATTTCCTTTTACCATTGGCCTATTCTTTCGGCCCACACACTTGTCTTCGCGTTACAAACATATAAGTCGGCCAGAACTGTAAGCTCGACCTTTTCTGACAACATCAGTACTGTCAGCCTGTACCAAGTTAAACCCACACTACCACAGTAACACTATTATTAATATTATATATATATATATATATATATATATATATATATATATATATATATATATATATATATATATATATATATATATATATATATATATATATATATATATATATATATATATATATATATATATACATTTCTTAAATAACCACGCTTACTGTATTACTTAAACAAAAAGTAACTCGAAATATTTTTTTGTATGTGCGAGCGCACGTGGAAATCATGTGAATTTCTCTGTGACACCGCTATCATCATCACCACCTTCATGAGCACCCCCACCATCATCATCACCACCATCATCACCACCACCACCGTCATCACCACCATCATCACCGTCATTATCATCATTCTCCTCTGCGGTCCTTACGCAGCATGCAACAACCACTACAGCTGATCCCCGTACAGGAAGGCTCCAGAAAACATTCACATTTTCTTCCAGCAGTGGATTCTGTAGCAATTTGTTTTACACGATGATGTTGCAAGTGACAAGTATAATCCAGTAGTTCTAATCTTTCTTTGTCTCATAACAAAGCCCCGTTAAAATCGATATATTTAATTAATTAGCTATGTACATATAGTCAAATACATGCATCCATTTAATAACAGGTGAGAAGAAGGCGCTGGTGGTGGATAGGACACACACTGTGAGGAAACGTTTTGACAGCACAAGGCAGGTTTTGATCTGAAATCATCAAGGCAAGACAGGTTGAGAGACACAGAAAAATGCATGGAAAACGAGCTGGTGACATATATGAAAGAGATAAGAAACATATTAAAAGACTGAACGGATGGCACAGGACAGGGAGGGTTGGAACGAATTTGCTGAAGGCCTATGCTCCACGTGGAGAAGAAGAATGGTGATAATACAGTCAAATAATTATCATCACTTTTCAGCTGACCAAGGACCACAATCCTTCAACAAACTTATGCCAAGTTCTCCTCTCCTGTGCCATCAGCTCAATGTGTTCTTCATCTCCTTCATGTCTGTCTCCAGTTCTCTTCTCCGTGTGTTCTTTGGTCTCTGTTTCTCTCTGTCTCTCTCTGTCTCTGTCTGTCTATCTCTGTCTATCTCTGTCTCTCGCTGTCTATCTCTGTCTATCTCTGTCTCTGTCTGTCTCTCTCTGTCTATCTCTGTCTGTCTCTGTCTCTCGCTATCTCTGTCTATCTCTGTCTATCCCTGTCTCTGTCTCTCTCTGTCTATCTCTGTCTCTCTCTGTCTATCTCTGTCTATCTCTGTCTCTCGCTGTCTATCTGTCTCTCTGTCTGTCTCTTTCTCTCTCTCCGTCTCTCTGTCTATCTCTGTCTCTCTGTCTGTCTCTTTCTCTCTCTCTGTCTCTCTGTCTCTCTCTGTCTATCTATGTCTCTCTCTTTGTCTCTCTCTGTCTATCTCTGTCTCTCTGTCTATCAGTCTCTCTGTCTGTCTCTGTCTGTCTCTGTCTCTCTTTGTCTCTCTCTGTCTCTCTCTGTCTATCTCTGTCTGTCTCTGTCTGTCTCTGTCTCTATCTGTCTCTCTCTGTCTATCTCTGTCTCTCTCTGTCTATCTCTGTTATCTCTGTCTATCTCCGTCTCTCTCTGTCTTTGTCTCTCTCTCTGTCTATCTCTGTCTCTCTCTGTCTATCTGTCTCTCTGTCTGTCTCTGTCTCTCTTTGTCTCTGTCTATCTCTGTCTATCTCTGTCTATCTCTGTCTCTCTCTGTCTCTATCTGTCTATCTCTGTCTATCTCTGTCTATCTCTGTTTATCTCTGTCTATGTCTGTCTCTCTCTGTCTTTGTCTGTCTCTCTCTGTCTATCTCTGTCTTTCTCTGTCTCTCTCTGTGTATCTCTGTCTCTCTCTGTCTATCTCGGTCTATCTCTGTCTATCTCTGTCTCTCTCTGTCTCTCTCTGTCTATCTCTGTCTCTCTCTGTCTATCTCTGTCTCTCTCTGTCTATCTCTGTCGCTCTCTGTCTCTCTCTACCCAGAACAAGAACTGCCGAATAATGCTATCAACAGGTTTCGTTAATGTGTGTCCTATCTATTCCCGACGTCTATTTCTCATCTCTTGTTCCACTGGCACTTGTCTGGTTCATGTCATCTCTTGTTCCACTGGCACTTATCTGGTTCTTGTCATCTCTTGTTCCACTGGCACTTATCTGGTTCTTGTCATCTCTTGTTCCACTAGCACTTGTCTGGTTCATGTCATCTCTTGTTCCACTGGCACTTATCTGGTTCTTGTCATCTCTTGTTCCACTGGCACTTATCTGGTTCTTGTCATCTCTTGTTCCACTGGTACTTATCTGGTTCTTGTCATCTCTTGTTCCACTGGCTGTGGTAAAGTGGGATGTTATAAATATTTATAGGGGACTTAGTGTACTGACTGAGATCAGCTGTGAAGGTATCTATATCTAATAAGAGTAGTGTATTATAGATAACCTTACTTGCTGCCACATATGTATACCTCAGTCAGAATTATTCTGGAATAGTGTGATGACTACGTTATATGTCTAGGGTATGTGTATGATGAAGTGTAAGTCATAACAACAACAGACAGATAAACAATTTAATTTATTCCACCACAATTGACAACACTGTGACACTCACATACATAAAACACTCTACGAGGATATCTTAAAGGAGTCACTGATAACTTTTCAAATAACAATATGTATTCAGTGCTGTCATGAATGTATATGTGTCCTGATTCAAATACAAAGGGAACCAGGAATCACAATCAATTTTAATTACAATTTATATGTACAGAATTTATTAATATGATTCTTGTAGTGACAAATATTATTAATAGTATCCTATGTGTGTCAGTTGTATAGTAGTAATATGAGGTAATACTGGTTTTGTTTTGTTCAAGCTCTGTTGTTATTTGTCATCATGACTTCAATAGTTTGTTTCTATTGGAACTAGTATTGGAGATGTTCTCAGTTCCTGGTATTAAAACAATTAAATTCCCCTCTTAAGTTTATTTTACAATGTCATTTTAAGATGGGGGTACATAATGTTGAGCTCCATGGCCACACTCTCTTATCTTTCGTGATGACTGCAGTAAAAGACTCCTCTGCTCGATTACTTTAATGAGTTCTGGAGTCACCCCACTGGTTGCTATATGGACCAAGGAGTATGCTGTCCACCTCTGGCTTCAGCAAAGCTCTGACCAGGTGCTGCTCAATAACTTTAAGACCTCGGTCCCTGAAACAAGAAGGTTGTACCTCCTACTTCAAAACCAATTTATACTCGATTTCTACACTGAGCACAATACATCACAAACATTGAGTTCAGAGCGTTAGGCCAACTGTCAGCTTCATCTGAAATACTTTATACCAGTATTTCCCTCCCTAATGGTTACCACGCCTCTGCAATTCCAGCATTATTTCTTTCTAGTCAATAATCTAGGTGTCAGTGTACTGTTTGGCCATTCCATGCAGTTTTACTTCCTCCGACACCTTCTGTTCAGGCTGGAGCACTATAGGCTTTACATCATGTTCGCTACTGAACTACACATATATACAGACATAAATTATCAATTTACATTCAATTTTCATTAAAAGATATTGAATATTTCAAGCTTACCACAATTCATGGAAATAATAATAAACAGTTGCGTTGACTGGCAATGAATATAGCACAACTCCGATCTGCCGATGTCCCAGGCTTTATTTTATAAAAAATATACACTGGTGCTCAACGCACTGCTTCTTAGTAGGTTTATTACAAGATGTGGCAATGAACAGACGCTCTGAATTGAGTATATTCGCAGCTCTACCCAATCAAACCATGTCTACACATCTTTTCAAAAAAAGTACACCTTTTTCACGTTTCCCCTGACAACACAAGATAGTATTTATAGCCCGACCAATCGTGTTTAGTCTTACATTTGTTGCGCTCCAATCAAATAGGAGTTAACATGGTAGGCTATTTCCGTAAACGTAATGTTTTTTCAAACACGTTATAAAAAAATTTTATGAGCAGAAATGATTTCATGCTGTCAGGCACCCCCACTATTTTATTTTTGCCATAACTTGGTAATTCCTAGACTATTTGCGTAACGTTTTACATATTCTTTGTCAGCAAACCCTAAGGAACCCAAATATACAAATTTAAAAGAGCTAAGTGGCTGCGTTCAAAATATGTGTTTTCCAAAGATAGTCGTATATTTGTTCTTTATTCCTTTTCGTTGTTTAGAACCGCCACCTGTCCTGCCTTTTCCACTGTTATGTCATACTAATGTCAGGAGCTTAGATGTAAATCAGTAGAATTTCATATTTCCTCATAAGCATTTTTCATATTTTTAAACCTGATTCTTGTAGTAGTAGTGTTTCTTTTTCACTGACTATATGAAAAAAAGTTATTGCTAGTGGCCTTACACGTGGGATTTGCGTTACTATTAATCGCGCGACGCGTGTAGTGTTGCATGCTTCCTGCCTTCATTCGTCCCTCTCTCTCTCCTGCTTTATCTGTCTTTTAGTTACGCCGTGTATGGAATGAATGAAATATTAAATCTAGGTCATTGATCAGCTTGCGTATCTCAAGGTTTTTCCAAGAAATACAGTACACGTTTCATTGAAGAAAGCGGGTAATAATACAGTAGGCTTTTACTATCAACGTGAAAGCGTTACAATTTGCAGACGAAGTAGAAAACAAGGGGATTTCGAGTACAGTCATTGTGACAGCACTGTTCTTTTACCATTTCTCTTTTCTTTTATTAAATTTATTTGTTAGGCTTTACATTTACCTTTTAATTTATATATGTGGATTAGAATATTCCACGACATCTTCCCTCTTAAAACAGACATTATATGTCAGTCCTTTATTCTATATACACATAGAGAAATTTATTATTATTTCTGGGGTTTACGGTGATTCTCATCACATGGATGGCGGCTTAAAAAATCCGCTCCCAAATTTGTTTTTCCAGATATATACTCAATGCTAAAATTATATGGAGCCAAAAGTAAGGACCATCGGAGTAACCTAGAGTTTTCATGCCTAGCCTGTGCTAGAAACGATAAAGGTTTGTGATCCGTTTGCAACTTAAATGCCTTCCCATATAGATAAATATTGAATTTCTTTATTGCCCATATTACTGCAAGACATTCTTTTTCGCTAGTTGAGTAGTTGATTTCAGCTTTATTCAACTTTCTGCTAGCATATGCCACTGGGCTTAATTCCCCATCCAATGCATCTGATTTCTGTAGTAGAGTTGCACCTAACCCAATATTACTGGCATCCGTTCTTACAATGAATTCTTGACTTAAGTCAGGTAATTTCAAAATAGGTTTGCTTGTGAGCTTTTCCTTCAATTCCTGGTAAGCCATTTCACATTGTGGTGTCCATGTAATGCGATCTGGATGTCCTTTACGTGTCAAATCAGTTAACGGTGCACATATGGAATTAAAGTTTTTGATATACTTCTGGTAGAAACCACATAATGAGACAAAGGATCTCACGTCCTTCTTGGTTTGTGGTCTCGGGGCTTTCTTTAGTTTCTCTAAATTCTTTGGGTCAGGGGTCATGTTTCCCTGATAAACTGTGTGTCCCAAAAATTCCAATTCTTTACATCCAACGCAACATTTGGTTGGTTGGGCTGTTAAATTTGCTTCCCTAAGTCGATTAAACAGCATATTCAGAGAGTCAATGTGTTCCTCAAATGTTTCTGTTGCTATAAGGATATCATCCATGAAATTTGTTATATATGGGTTATTCAGAGGGTCCAATAATTTTCTCATCATTCTAGAGAAGACACTAGGCGCATTCGTCAATCCAAATGGCAAGCTATTAAACTCATAGTGTCCTTCTGAGGTACTAAAAGCTAGGTATGGTCTAACCTCAGGCTTTACTGGAATCTGATAGTATCCTTTACTCAGATCCACTTTTGAGAAATATTTAGCTTTATTTAGTCTGGCAAACAGCTGATTTGTATCCGGCAATGGATCCACCTGTCCTTCTGTAATAGCATTCAGTCTCCTGTAATCTATACAGAGTCTATGTTCTCCAGAGGGCTTCCTTAAGAGTACAACACCGGAACTATATGAGGATTCACTGTGTGAAATAATTCCTTCCTTCAATAGATAGTCTATCTCTTCCTTCAAAGCTTTCTCCTTAGCAAACGGAATCGAATATGGTTTCATACAGACAGGTGTGGGGGTCTATCAGTTTCATATCATATTCCAATAGGTTTGTATGCCCTGGTCGGTCTGTTAACACCTCTGCATGATTATTTAGAACCTGTTGCACTCTCTCTTTCTGAGTTTTCGTTAAATGTGTACTGATTTTCACCTGTGCTGCTGTCTCACAGGGGTGTAATGGATATTCAAATGATGAAAGTGGTTCCTTTTTCATCTCCATGGCGATGGACAAGGTCAACAAGTGTGTCTCTTCCTGATGTTCTCTTTCCAAATATTTCTTCAGGAGATTCACATGATAGATTTTTTCTTTCCCCTTCTTATCTATCTTATAATTTGTTCTAGACACCTTCTCTAGAACTGTATATGGACCTTGCCATCCAATCTGTAACTTATTTTGACTCCCGGGGAGAAGAAGCAGTACCTTCTCTCCCACAGCCAAATCTCTGTCTTTCGCCTTCCTGTTATAATAGGCAGCATGTTTCTTCCTGGCTTGTTTCAAATTTTCATTGGCAAGTTTCCAGCCAGTTTTTAAACGAGTGGTCAGCTCATTCACATATTGGTATGAAGATGTAATGTTTTCCTCTGCCTTTTCATCAGTCCACGTTCTTAACAAAGCTACATATGGACCTTTAATTTTGTGGACCTATTTGTCCATGCACCGGTATGGTCTCTTCCACTCGAAGCTCTATAGTGATGATTTTTCTTCCCAGAATTATCATGCATAAAACGACCGCTACCAATTTTTCTTTTGGGGCTTTCTCCCCACTTAAAATTCTTGAGGAGAGATTTCCTCTCGACATCCTCTTCCTCCAGTTTGTTTAAGTCAGATTGAGGGATTTTCGGCTTATCCTGGGGTAAGACATCTTTTTGCACTCTCCGCATAGTGGCCATTGTAAAACAGTTAAGTGAAGCTTGTCCGTGAAAAGGGGCTTCCCATTCCATTTGGTCTACTTTATCAAATCTATTTTTCTTTTTATTATCAGGCCTAATTTTGCCCCGTGGCGTGTCCAGGTCCTGATCAATGTTCCCACTTGTGGGTGTTCCCTCATGTGCTATGCTACACCTTTCTACAAAATTCTCAATGTCCCATCTTGCTTTGGGCCAATAATAATTGTGAGCCACCTTTTGAATGATGGTACCTATCTTCTCATGGTCCCCATCTGGTTTCACATGTAGGCTCCTTATTAAGTCTGCCCTATATCTTTTAGGAAGTACCAGCTGTCCCTGACCTTTGGATCTAGCTCCAGTCTTCCTATACATCAACTTGTTTTTCATGTAAAAATCTCCCTTGCCTGGAGTTGTATGACAAGTTGACAATTTTCTGAAAAAAGGCTTGAGTGTTTTATCACCAGCCTGTGCCTTCCTCATCTCTTCTGGAGTGGTATCCAACATAATATCCTCCTCCTGTCGTGAGGTCGACCTGACCTGAAGGGTGGCCATATACACAGGTTTCCTTCTGCAATAGTCAGTGTCATGATTGTTCATCTTACAATTTTTACACCACCTTTTTCCTTGGTTGAAAGATTTTCTTTCATCATATTTCCTTTCATCGAATTGTGGGAATTTATTTTTATTTTCATACCGTGGCCTATCAAATTGGTGCTTACCTTTGTTTTGATCCCTAGGATCAAATTTATTAAAGTTCTGTGGTGCCCTAAAGTTATCCACTTGTTTCTTTTTATTACCTGTTACCTCTGCTTGAGCTGCTTGATACCTTTCAGCAACATTTAGCAACTCACCCAGCCTCTCTGCACCTTGTTCCATGAGAAACTTTCTCAGGTCTGGAGCCATGGACTCTCTTAATTGCTCTATAAGGACCATTTCCTTAAGATCTTGGGTTTTCCCCAGAGAAGTCCATTTCTCCAAGTATGTCTCTGTTCGTGCAGAGAACTGGTGATAGGTTTCACCTGACAGTAGTTTAGCATTCCTAAATTTTTTCCTATAAAATTCTGCATTCTTTTCATATCTTAACAAAAGAGCCTGCTTTAGCATGTCATAATTTTCCTGATCACTTCTGCTCATTTTTGCAAAAACTTCATAAGCTGCCCCACGAAGTCCCTGAGATAACTTTAAGCTCCACCTTTCTCTCTCTAACCCATACGTGGTAGCCAATAGTTCATATCTATTTAGATAGCTCTCTATATCATCGTCTTTCTCAACAAAATGATCTAAATGAAAATTCATAGCTGAGGTTGAGGCTCCTTGGCTAGCAGTGGCATCAGAGGCAAAGGGACTGGCACCATTTTCAGGAGCATGGCCTTGAAACTCAAACTCGTTTAGTCTTAACTCATGTTCCCTTTGTAATCTCTTCTCCTCCTTTTCTGCTTCCCTCTCTGCAGTCAATCTCTTCTCTTCCCTGTCTGCAGCTAATTTCTTCTCTTCCCTTTCTGCAGCCTGTCTTCTTTCCTCGGCTTCCAATGCTTTAGCCTCTTTGTCAGCCTCAATCTGCAACCTCTTAGCCTCAGCCTCAATCTGCAACCTCTTAGTCTCAGCCTCTAATTTTCTTTCGGCCTCTTTTTCTAATCTTCTTTCTTCCCGTTCAATATATTTGTCACATTCAGCAGTGACATAAGAAATCATAATTTGCCCGTCCATTCCTAACTCCTTCGCAGTCTGTACAGCAGCAGATCGAAATTTTGCCAGGTCGGCCATTGTCTAACAGATAAATGTCTAAAATATTTAACTAAACAATTTTATCTATGACTAATTAACTCTGGACAATACAGGCACTGTGAGCTCAACCTTATTTATTTTCACCCAAGGATACCTTTTAATTCTTATTATTCCCTGAAGTGAATTACCCCCAATATTTTTAATAGGGAAAGATTCAAAATCCCGAGAGCGAGACCCCAATATATGTGGTGAAGTGGGATGTTATAAATATTTATAGGGGACTTAGTGTACTGACTGAGATCAGCTGTGAAGGTATCTATATCTAATAAGAGTAGTGTATTATAGATAACCTTACTTGCTGCCACATATGTATACCTCAGTCAGAATTATTCTGGAATAGTGTGATGACTACGTTATATGTCTAGGGTATGTGTATGATGAAGTGTAAGTCATAACAACGACAGACAGATAAACAATTTAATTTATTCCACCACACTTGACAACACTGTGACACTCACATACATAAAACACTCTAAGAGGATATCTTAAAGGAGTCACTGATAACTTTTCAAATAACAATATGTATTCAGTGCTGTCATGAATGTATATGTGTCCTGATTCAAATACAAAGGGAACCAGGAATCACAATCAATTTTAATTACAAGTTATATGTACAGAATTTATTAATATGATTCTTGTAGTGACAAATATTATTAATAGTATCCTATGTGTGTCAGTTGTGTAGTAGTAATATGAGGTAATACTGGTTTTGTTTTGTTCAAGCTCTGTTGGTATTTGTCATCATGACTTCAATAGTTTGTTTCTATTGGAACTAGTATTGGAGATGTTCTCAGTTCCTGGTATTAAAACAATTTAATTCCCCTCTTAATTTTATGTTACAATGTCATTTTTAGATGGGGGTACATAATGTTGAGCTCCATGGCCACACTCTCTTATCTTTCGTGATGACTGCAGTAAAAGACTCCTCTGCTCGATTACTTTAATGAGTTCTGGAGTCACCCCACTGGTTGCTATATGGACCAAGGAGTATGCTGTCCACCTCTGGCTTCAGCAAAGCTCTGACCAGGTGCTGCTCAATAACTTTACGACCACGGTCCCTGAAACAAGAAGGTTGTACCTCCTACTTCAAAACCAATTTATACTCGATTTCTACACTGAGCACAATACATCACAAACATTGAGTTCAGAGCGTTAGGCCAACTGTCAGCTTCATCTGAAATACTTTATACCAGTATTTCCCTCCCTAATGGTTACTACGCCTCTGCAATTCCAGCATTATTTCTTTCTAGTCAATAATCTAGGTGTCAGTGTACTGTTTGGCCATTCCATGCAGTTTTACGTTCCTCCGACACCTTCTGTTCAGGCTGGAGCACTATAGGCTTTACATCATGTTCGCTACTGAACTACACATATATACAGACATAAAGTATCAATTTACATTCAATTTTCATTACAAGATATTGAATATTTCAAGCTTACCACAATTTATGGAAATAATAAACAGTTTCGTTGACTGGCAATGAATATAGCACAACTCCGATCTGCCGATGTCCCAGGCTTTATTTTATAAAAAATATACACTGGTGCTCAACGCACTGCTTCTTAGTAGGTTTATTACAAGATGTGGCAATGAACAGACGCTCTGAATTGAGTATATTCGCAGCTCTACCCAATCAAACCATGTCTACACATCTTTTCAAAAAAAATACTCCTTTTCACGTTTCCCCTGACAACACAAGATAGTATTTATAGCCCGACCAATCGTGTTTAGTCTTACATTTGTTGCGCTCCAATCAAATAGGAGTTAACATGGTAGGCTATTTCCGTAACGTAATGTTTTTTCAAACACGTTATAAAAAAAATTTTATGAGCAGAAATGATTTCATGCTGTCAGGCACCCCCACTATTTTATTTTTGCCATAACTTGGTAATTCCTAGACTATTTGCGTAACGTTTTACATATTCTTTGTCAGCAAACCCTAAGGAACCCAAATATACAAATTTAAAAGAGCTAAGTGGCTGCGTTCAAAATATGTGTTTTCCAAAGATAGTCGTATATTTGTTCTTTATTCCTTTTCGTTGTTTAGAACCGCCACCTGTCCTGCCTTTTCCACTGTTATGTCATACTAATGTCAGGAGCTTAGATGTAAATCAGTAGAATTTCATATTTCCTCATAAGCATTTTTCATATTTTTAAACCTGATTCTTGTAATAGTAGTGTTTCTTTTTCACTGACTATATGAAAAAAAGTTATTGCTAGTGGCCTTACACGTGGGATTTGCGTTACTATTAATCGCGCGACGCGTGTAGTGTTGCATGCTTCCTGCCTTCATTCGTCCCTCTCTCTCTCTCCTGCTTTATCTGTCTTTTAGTTACGCCGTGTATGGAATGAATGAAATATTAAATCTAGGTCATTGATCAGCTTGCGTATCTCAAGGTTTTTCCAAGAAATACAGTACACGTTTCATTGAAGAAAGCGGGTAATAATACAGTAGGCTTTTACTATCAACGTGAAAGCGTTACAATTTGCAGACGAAGTAGAAAACAAGGGGATTTCGAGTACAGTCATTGTGACAGCACTGTTCTTTTACCACTTATCTGGTTCTTGTCATCTCTTGTTCCACTGGCACTTATCTGGTTCTTGTCATCTTTTGTTCCACTGGCACTTATCTGGTTCTTGTCATCTCCAGTTCCACTGGCACTTGTCTGGTTCTTGTCATCAATTGTTCCACTGGCACTTGTCTGGTTCTTGTCATCTCTTGTTCCACTGGCACTTGTCTGGTTCTTGTCATCTCTTGTTCCACTGGCACTTGTCTGGTTCTTGTCATCAATTGTTCCACTGGCACTTGTCTGGTTCTTGTCATCTCTTGTTCCACTGGCACTTGTCTGGTTCTTGTCATCTCTTGTTCCTCTGGCACTTATCTGGTTCTTGTCATCTCTTGTTCCACTGGCACTTATCTGGTTCTTGCCATCTCTTGTTCCACTGGCACTTGTCTGGTTCATGTCATCTCTTGTTCCACTGGCACTTATTTGGTTCTTGTCATCTCTTGTTTCACTGGCACTTGTCTGGTTCATGTCATCTCTTGTTCCACTGGCACTTATCTGGTTCTTGTCATATCTTGTTCCACTGGCACTTGTCTGGTTCTTGCCATCTCTTGTTCCACTGGCACTTATCTGGTTCTTGTCATCTCTTGTTCCACTGGCACTTGTCTGGTTCATGTCATCTCTGGTTCCACATGCACTTATCTGGTTCTGGCAATCTCTTGTTCCACTGGCACTTATCTGGTTCTTGCCATCTCTTGTTCCACTGGCTCTTGTCTGGTTCATGTCATCTCTTGTTCCACTGGCACTTATATGGTTCTTGTCATCTCTTGTTCCACTGGCACTTGTCTGGTTCTTGCCATCTCTTGTTCCACTGGCACTTATCTGGTTCTTGCCATCTCTTGTTCCACTGGCACTTGTCTGGTTCATGTCATCTCTTTTTCCACTGGCACTTATCTGGTTCTTGCCATCTCTTGTTCCACTGGCACTTGTCTAGTTCATGTCATCTCTTGTTCCACTGGCACTTATCTGGTTCTTGCCATCTCTTGTTCCACTGGCACTTGTCTGGTTCTTGTCATCTCTTGTTCCACTGGCATTTATCTGGTTCTTGTCATCTCTTGTTCCACTGGCACTTATCTGGTTCTTGTCATCTCTTGTTCCACTGGCACTTATCTGGTTCTTGTCATCTCTTGTTCCACTGGCACTTATCTGGTTCTTGCCATCTCTTGTTCCACTGGCACTTGTCTGGTTCATGTCATCTCTTGTTCCACTGGCACTTATCTGGTTCTTGTCATCTCTTGTTCCACTGGCACTTGTCTGGTTCTTGCCATCTCTTGTTCCACTGGCACTTATCTGGTTCTTGCCATCTCTTGTTCCACTGGCACTTGTCTGGTTCTTGTCATCTCTTGTTCCACTGGCACTTATCTGGTTCTTGTCATCTCTTGTTCCACTGACAGTTATCTGGTTCTTGCCATCTCTTGTTCCACTGGCACTTATCTGGTTCTTGTCATCTCTTGTTCCACTGGCACTTATCTGGTTCTTGTCATCTCTTGTTCCACTGGCACATATCTGGTTCTTGTCATCTCTTGTTTTATACGGAGACTTTTTCCCCTTAGTTTACGTAGTAAGTTCTGCTCATTTGTGCTAACACTGTCACACGTTCACAGTTGGCACAGCTCCCGAGTAGGTTATTCAACAATTTATATTATCATTACCATGAGTAGCAGCAAACAACAATTCTTCACTAACATTCAAGAAATAATAGAATTACTGCCTCCTTATGCATGTCGTAAGAGGAAACTGAGGTGAAGTTGTGCATGAGGCTAACAATGTCATTATATAAAACAAGTTGCTACAGAAACCACTGCTAAAGTGGCATGTGCTATGACATGTGCTGTGACATGTGCTGTGACATGTGCTGTGACATGTGCTGTGACATGTGCTAAAGTGGCATGTGTTATGACATGTGCTGTGACATATGCTGTGACACGTGTTGTGACATGAGCTGGGACATGTGCTAAAGTGGCATGTGCTATGGCAAAGTGTTCCTGCAAGTGGGTCAGCTTGAGTGACGTTATCCTGCTCGGTGCGGAATGAAAAAGAGGTGAGTGGTGTAACAAAGTTTAGTTTAACCGCTGTTTTTCCCTTGGGTTATATAAGTAGGCTCTGTTCTGTAGGTCTAACACTGTTACCATAGCCACACACACACAAACACAGAGTTGGCGCAGCTACCAGTGGATCATTCACTTATTAACCTTTTAGTTCCCTGTGGAGTACTAGTCTTCAACAGATAAACACCAAGTTTCCTCTCCTCTATTATTAGTTTACGGTCTTTCTATCTCTTTGCTGTCCCATTTAAATTTATGCCTCATTCCCTTCTGTGACGTACGTCTAGTTCGACAAGTGAATTTTCCCTGATTTGATGGATGATTAAAGAGATTTTTAGCTTTTCATAACATTAGAACCCCTGAACATTTGTTGTAACTTTGTTGTTTCGCCAGAGCGAACCGATTCCACCGGGGCTCATTAAGTATGCGGCATGAGATCTAAAGACACTGAGACGATCCTCAGAACAGAGAAGCTAGTTTCTCGCAGGAATTTCTCATCTCCGTGCGAACACTGAACCGCTCGTAAGATGGACCAGAGCGGTGAGAAGAAAGCGGAGGCAGCGAACAGAGCAACGTCTCGCAGGAAGATGACACGGCAGTGCGAACCAGAGTAGACGAAGAAAGCTTCTTGCAGACCTCGCACTTCTGTGGCAACCGGCAGACTTGCCCGAAAGACTGAGAAACAGGAGAGACGGAGATCGGAAGCCAGGGGGCAATCGCGGTTAACACGACGGCTAGAAACCTCGACTTTTCCTGGGTTCTAAAGAGGCGCTAGAATCTAACAGGTCCCACTCATCTTGAATTCCATTTAGATATATACAGACCCTGAAGAATGCAACTTTATCACTCGTTTCGCCAGACCTTGACAGAAGCACTAGCATAGTGAAATCCTGTTTGATTCACTCTGGATACTCAACTTATTTGCAGTGAATTCTATTTTGTGCTAAACGATATAATATATTTGTTTTAAAGTGATCAGTGGTCTAGCTCATTCATTCATTTTATTTCACTGGATTTTGTGATTAACTTAAAGCTATTAAATTAAACTTATCTCAAATAGTTCCAGTGGAATAGGTAATGAAATATCTATTATATTATTTCCCAAAATGATAGATACTTAAATGCTTAAAGTAACATTTAAAGACGCGAGGGAATTTATAACTAAATTTAATTGAGTTTAGTTCTAGTTTTTACGTATGTTTTAACTATTAAATTCGCGTGGAGTTCTTCCTGAATTTTATAAAAACATTATAGACGCGAGGGTATAAATAGTTAACTGTAAATTTATCGCGCTTTGGAAATGATACTTGATTTTCGGTATGAATTACATGTTTTCTATCTTTTATCTAGAGTGATCGTTACCTTAGCGATCCCAGCAAGAAGAAGTACAACCTGGTAAAGAGTCCCCAGACTCAGTTCTTAAACCCCCTTCCAGAATCTAATGAGACTGTGTATTAAATTTTAAATCTTTGAGGCGATCCTATGTTTGGGATCCAGCTATCTAAATTAATAGAAAGAAAGCACCCCCATTGACAAATTTAAACACCTCACCAAGTATATTCAGTTGTAACTGGGAGAAGAACAATCGCCAGAGTTTTTTTTATTAAAATTACTGCTACAGAGAGAGAGAGAGAGAGAGAGAGAGAGAGAGAGAGAGAGAGAGAGAGAGAGAGAGTACATATTTACCTGAACTGTGACGGTACCTAGTTTTTCCTCACCGGATTTAAAACCTACCTCACTGGACAGTTGTAGTCACCTCGGTTTTTTTTAAAGCAGAAGGTTCACCACCAGCGGTGAAATCTAAGAAGCCACACCCCATTCTCACCAGTATCTAACTGCGACGGTGCCATCCCATAGACTTTTTTATATCAGAAAAATAAACCACAAGAACATTTAGTCTTCACGACCGGCGATAAGCGGGAATATTTGCTACCAGCCAAACCTCGCTAAATCTGGGACCGGACATTGAAGTAACAGACACTCTCAATATGTCAAGTGTTAATTGATGAGTTTTTTTGTATAATTCTATGGATTGCCTGCTTCTAAGATCGGTAAGTCTGTGTGTGAGTTTGTGTGTTGGCCAGAACGTGCGTGCATGACTAAAAGGAGATTTATGTGCAACTATTTTAATTGCTGTACCTGGTAGACACTTTGTTAGTTATTCCTTACATGGTTCACTTTATAAGTGGGATTTCTTAACCTCTGTTATTTCCCCTTCCTAGTCTGCTTAGTAGAAGGGAAAACAGTTAAAGATAATAGGACTAGTTTCCTAATCCCTCTTTTCAGGATAGATTAATTGACTGTTGGGTTAACTTATCTACTTCTGTTAACTACCTGTCATTTGGACCGGGTTCCTTTTTCCTTTTTTCTGTACAAGAGGGAAGGGCATATTGAACACTACTCTTCAACAACCCCCACCCTCCTTGTTTTTTTTTTGTATTTTGAAACTTCGATTTCTGTATGTAAATTGATAATTGTTTGTGACTTGATTTTTTTAAATGCTAAATAAAAGGAATAAAACTTTTAGCATTTGTGTTGGCAGGCCCAAACCCAAACTTTCCCATATTCGTTATCGTAGTTTGTATTCACGTGCGTCTGTGTGTCTGAAGCACCAAATCGGTGTGAGCGCAGTTGTGAGTCTGGAAACTGGCAAATAATTGTTTGTCCAGAAGAGTTTTTTTTGGAGTAGAATTGAGAGGCAAATTGTCGTAAAACAGTCTGTCCTTACTCTTCCCAGCACTCTGTGAATCAACTATTTACTTCTAAAACCCTTACTATCACATAGCCTTTTCCATCATTCTCCACTCTAAACAGGACAACTATTTCCAAGACTCTTCCTCTCAAATAAATTTACGACACCTTCTCCGGCAGTTTTTGGTAGCCTTCATTGTATCTTACTCTGGGGGTTACAGAAGAAAGGACTGCCATGTAATGCTATCACAATGACTCATCAGTTTCAGACGATTCTCTGTCTATCTTTGTCTATCACAGTGACTCATCAGTTTCAGACGATTCTCTGTCTAAACTTCGAATACCTTTTCAGTCTACAAATCCAACTTAAAGTGTTTAGATAAACGTCATGCTGTATTAACCTATTATGCACAGTTGGGCTACCTCATCTGAACAACATCTCTTTTTTTCGGAACCCTGCCTGATCTTCTATCATCTTCTGACTGTGAACTCTTTTAATCTCTCAATGACGATCCTATTTAATATTTTTTTCCTGGCACTGATTATAGCCTTGTCCATTTGTAGTTTGTGCTTTCTTACAAACTAACCTTATTTGGCAACTTTATAAGATATTCCTCCTTCTAGTCTGTTGGTATTTCTTCGCTACCATTGTTTGAGCGCTTTCTGCTATCATTATTATCAGTGGCAACAAGCAATAATAAGTCATCACTAACGTTCTTGTTACCTGCGGAGTGTAACAGAACAAACCATCGTACAGACATGAAAGGGGAACTATAGTTGTAGTGGGGACAATGTGCTAGGTGATTCAAGTTATATTTAGATCACGTGTTAACATGACGCAATGACAGTAACCTGATAATATTTTCAGTTGCACATTTAAAATGCTTAAATATCGCGCTTTTTAATTAGCATCAAGTTATTTACGACGAGCACAGTGGAAACCATCATCATCATCATTATCATCATCATCATCTTCATCATCAACTTCATCATCATCATCATCTTCCTCACTCTTTACCTTTCCGCTCCATATGAAGCATGGAGACATTACAACAGCTGTTCATCATGACGTCAACACCAACGCCTTCATGTACACTTGCAGGGGTAGTTTCTGTATCAATTTGTTGTACACGATCAGGCGTTGAAAAAGCACACAGCAAAGGTCACAGCAAAGGTCATATCCCGTGAAATTATTGGGGCTTTCTGAGGGGACAAAACTTAAATAGAACTACAGATTCCCCAGGCATGACGGAAGAGAAAACTAATAGCTACAAAGACAGTTGCTGAAAACGCACATGAACAATTTGACGCAAGCTTGCTGAACGAGAATTAGTTGTGGTTGTGGCTCCGTGCTCGATAAATAGCGACAAGAGAAATGATGAGAGGTCAGAAAATGTACTCACATCGGTGCTATATAGATTGTAGATTCTGATTTAATCAGCTTACCTGACCAGAAAGTCTTTTATAATTTGACATGTGCCCTAATATAACAGACGGACGTTGGGTGTAGTTTGAACTCAGCTTTTCTGGACAAAATGAGGCAAAATTTCTTTCAAAAATGGTAATGCTTGTGTGACCAGAAGGATTTAATTTTGGACGGAGTAATTAATTTTCGATCTGGTCTACGGTGTATATTTGTGCTCATGTTGGCATTCTTACACGGGAATGGGCGATCTAAACGAAACACACCTTTGCCATCTTTGTGGAAGACAAACGTGTGAGACGTCGAAGATGTAATCTTAGACGACCCTCGGTTATGGCCATCTTGGCACTATCTGACACGTGTGAAGTACACCTTGCTTGAGTAGGAACTGTGAAACGTGTGAAACAGATAACATATGGCAACAAGTATCTCGTGTTATCCCAGCCGGGCATAAGACACCCGATTCGTACCTTAGAGAAAGGTGGGCGTAGCTTGTCGGACATTTGGCGTGGCTATCATATGGTACCAGGGTGTATACGAAGATTTAAACTGAAACAGTTGAAGGCTCTAGGCAGAGCTGAGAAGCAGCCAGATGAGTCTTCTTGTGCAATATGCGCTCTCGTATGATAAGCCAGTGAGGTTGGGGCTGTTGCATAGTTGCGTCTGTGCTAAGAAAACTAACGACACTGAGAGTCCAGCAGTCTGTGCTGGGTTATACGGTGTAACATAGAGAATACCTACATAATAAGCTAGTAATCTTGTGGACAACATTGTTCCTTGTATGATTTATAAACTACCTGATAGGGTTTCATAAATAAAAGTGAGACCCCTGTCATCAAGAGAATTTTTCTGTGACTGCGGACGAGTGTGCTAAAGTAGGCCAGAGATAGTGACGACAATATTACCCAAATATTCAAGAATTACTCTTCTTCGTCACACATTGTCTTCGCACTGTCACACTTAACACTGTCACACTTAACACTGTCACACTTAACACTGTCACACTTAACACTGTCACACTTAACACTGTCACACTTAACACTGTCACGCTTAACACTTAACACTGTCACGCTTAACACTGTCACACTTAACACTGTCACACTTAACACTGTCACACTTAACACTGTCACACTTGTCTTGATAGTATTTAACAACTATACTTGAAACAACAGCTCAGTTCAAACAAACGAGACACAGCTTTACCAAGTTTGATGTATGTCTCAAGAAGACTAACACAAACAAACGGGACACAGTTATACCAAGTTTGATGTATGTTTAAAGAAGATTAACACAAACAAACAAAAGAGTGCTAACACAAACAGATCTACGGCATCACGTGACATCTACATTATAACACGATATACGACACCAGGAGCTTGACGGAACAAGACGAATTCATTACAAGGCTAATTTAAATAAGACTACAGGCTTAACCACACCGAGAAGTACTTGAATAGAAAGAAAAAAATATAAGCGCCAATAAATGTTTACTCACACTTTCCATGGCGACGATGCACAGAAAACATAAGAAATGCATATGCAAATTTTTTGTTTTGTTTAGTATTACTTACGCTGAAATGTGTCAAATTAGCCAAAGTAATTACACAATAGTTGCCAGTGAAACTTTCTCGCGTATCCTCTGTCGGCGCTTTCGTGTTTCTGCACTGATAGTAGTTGCCATTAAACATTGACCGACCTTCAAGAAGTGATGGACCTGGCTTTGCCCAGGCGTCAAACACTGCAGTATAATATTAAATAACGTAAATTGTTAGATAAAACTAAAGAGGTAATATGAGGCGTAACTTAATATTCGATATAAAGTCAGATACGATGTACGATATATTAGAAATAAATTAGAATAATTCACTTTTGTTAGGTACCGATGGGGAATAGACATTTTAGAAGTTCACACATGCCATCAGCTGGCTTCTTCAAGGTGGGTGTAGTGAAATTGACAGAGATACAACGGTAAAATACATCCAAAGATAACATTTAAGGATAAAAACATAATGCGTAGGCTGCTGATGTACATGATCGCCTAGACCGCGGGTCATCACCCTCCATAAAAATTGACTTGCTAGACAGGAGGGGAACGGAGGATCAAAAAGGAAAAATATGACGGGAAAGATTGCGTGAGACTAGAAAGGCTAAGGAGACGCAATTGGGGGGGAAACGGAGAAAAGTCACGTTTCCCAAGTTGACATAAAAAGTACTTTTTTCTTAATATTAATGTTAGGAATATAAAAATTAGCTGGCCGGATGGCCTATTCTGAGCAGTGAACTAATATGTTCTTAATTTTACAAACGGATAGATAATATTGAAGATAATGACAAAAGACAGTGTTGTTCACATCATCGACAAGACTGTATTGAATCTAAAAGTGTCGCTAATTGCACAAAAAAAAAACACGACCTCGAAACGCAGGTGTTCAAATCTACGTAGTATGGAAGAGAGGGTTTTTGGGTGGTAGCTGTGTCTAAAAATAACTTTTAACGACAAAATTTTGGAGGGGAGAGAAAGGTTGGTTCAAAAATCGAGTACATTTTGTAGAAACACAAGTAGAGACGGACAGACTAACAGATAACCATCCATACTTGACTGAAGCATGACTGAAATGACTTTATGGGAGGAAATTTGAAATTTAAAATAAACCTAGGCAGTGATTGGCCACAGACAATCATATCATTAGCGCTCAGACGCGAAAGTGGGGCCATTCTTCAATAGTTGTTCAGTGATAGACACAGATTTTAAAGTGTGGTGATTTCCATATGAAAGAAAGTGTAATAAATTTAGGGACGCCATACTATAGCCAGCAGCTCAGCTGAGTTTTGCTAGCAATTCTGTGTTATTTATTCATAATCTGGTAAGATTGAAATTATTTCCTTATATATATTTTGAATATTGTTTCATGTTCGAGTGATTTGATACTGCCATATCGAAATCTAGCCTTACAAACAAGTAGGGATTTGCTCTAGACCCCCCGCCCTAGTCAGGGTCTAGGGACCAACAATGTACATAAACTCCAGCAAGGATTATGCAAGACAGATCAAGTGTTGAGAATAATGAAACATATTACCTATCCTCTTTTAGGGCAGACAACTAATAAATATTTTTCAGAATCTATAGTCTGGGAGGATCTATCTGATGTAAAACCACCATGGTAAATGTGCTGTTTGGTCAGAGAGATCTGACCTGTCTGTATGATGTGGTTTTTGTGTCAGTGTTGTGTCCAGACGTGGGTAGAGAATAGATTTTGACACATGGCCCATACTTTGATTGCAGAGCTGCGAGTTTCTGTTGTCAACCAAGCAGTGTCTATTCAGTTGGTGACTTACTCGAGTGTATCTGTGCAGTACTTGTGACAGAGACCACCATTATTGCCCGCCAGCACGGAGAGGTGGGACCATCAGTTTTCAGCACCAGAGCTACAACGACAAGATGAGTGAGCCTCTGGTCTGCTGGACATTCACCAACCCCGTTTAGTTACTAATACCCTCATAAAAATTCCCACCATTTTCTGGACACTGTGTAGTCAATATAGACAGGTGTGATGAGGCCACCCCAACAGCACAAACAGTAACTATCCTCCCAAGTAGATGACTACTAGAACATTTTAATAAACTAACTAGTATAGTACATATATATGTACACTATTGCATTTATGATATAATATTCCATGCATTTCTTTCATAATCTCTAAATCCTTTTAAGTTCTGGTCAACCTAAAAAATTGATACAGAACAAAATAAATGTAATATAATTTTATCAAAAATTTTACACACGTGAGTTAGTTCAGTGTATTTTAACATTTATTAATATTATTAGTCTTGTTAAATATCTGTGGGTATATCTATAACCTAGTACACCACACTACATATCATAACCCTAGACACTTTACGTAGCCACATTCATTAAAAAAAAAAAAAAAATTAAGTGTGAGGTCGTAGTGGTAGCAAGAAAGGCCTTCTGACAATTCACAACTACATTTTATCTCAGGAGCCTTCACAGCTGGCCTCATACAATTACATTTAGTAATATCAACATCATACAATACCATCAAACACTACTACATAAATTGGGGTCTTGTCCAGGGATAATTAGCCCAACAGTAATATTAGGATCTCCTGGTGGGAGAAATAAAAGTAGGGAAATAAATTGTAAAATTCCCTTTAACATTAAAAGTGTCCCTGCAGATAAAAGTTGGTGAATCTTCACAGCCAGTAATAATTAATTAGTTAACTGGTTAGTTAGAATTAGTTAGACTATAGTCATAAGAAGTACTTAGTGTATTTACTGGTTAGAGATTTAGCTTGTATATTATTATATTGTCTCAAAAGTATGGCGGAGCTGGCAAAATTTAGATCAGCTGCTGTGCTCACCGCGAAGGAGATGGGAATGGATGGTCAAATTTTAATTCAATACGTAACGGCTGAATGTGATAAATATATTGAACGGGAAGAAAGGAGATTAGAAAAAGAGGCTGAAAGAAAATTGGAGTCTGACAGGTTGGTTGAAGAGAAGAGGTTAGAGGCTGATAGAGAAATTAAGAGGCTGCAGATTGAGGCAGAAGAAAAACGACAGCAAAGGGAGGCAGAAGAAAAACGACAGCAAAGGGAGGCAGAAGATAAAAAGGCCGAAAGGGAGGCAGAAGATAGAAGGTTGCAGAGGGAGCACGAATTACGACTAAGGGAGCTGGAATTACAAGGCCAGGCTCCTGAAAATGGTGCCAGCCCTTTTGCCTCAGATGCTACGCCTAGTCTGGGAGCCTCAAACTCAGCTATGGGGTTTCATTTAGACCATTTTGTTGAAAAAGACGATGACATAGAGGGGTACCTAGGACGTTTTGAGTTATTAGCTACTACATATGGGTTAGAGAGAGAGAGGTGGAGCTTAAAGCTATCACAAGGATTGAGAGGTACTTCTTATGAAGTATTTGCTAAAATGAACAGGGAAGACCAAGACAATTATGACATGTTAAAGCAGGCTTTGTTATTAAGATACGAGAAGAATGGTGAATTTTATCGTAAGAAATTTAGAAATGCCAAACTGTTGTCTGGGGAGACATACCACCAATTCTCTGCTAGACTAGAAACCTATTTGGAGAAATGGACGGCTCTGGGGAAGACCCAAGATCTTAAAGAAATGATCATGATTGAGCAATTGAGAGAGTCCATGGCTCCAGACATGAGAAAATTTCTCATGGAACAAGGTGCAGAGAAGTTGGGGGAAATTTTAAATGTTGCTAAGAGGTATCAGGCAGCCCAGGCAGAGGTAAGGGGTGCTAAGAAGAAGCACATAGACAATTTTAAAGCTCCACAGCAATTTAATAAATTTGATAATAGAGAGCAGGGAAATAAAGGTAGGACAAACTTTGAGCGGCCAAGAAATGACTATCGCGACAGAAACTCACAGTTCAATGACCAAAAGTTCAATGAAAGAAAACCGTTGAACCAAGGGAAAAGATGGTGTAAATGGTGCAAGAAGGATAACCATAACACCGAATTTTGTAGAAGGAAACCTTCAAACATTGCTGCAATGAAGTCGGGGACGCAAAGATTAAAGGTTAATCCTAAGGGACAACAGGAACCTTATCACCCCCCAGTTTGTGAGGATGTTATTTGTAATGGGGTCACCATAAGGTGCCTTTATGATACAGGTTTGGATTATGATTCAGTTGTGAAGTCTAGCCTAGTGGACCCAAGTCAGTATACCACAGAAACAGTGGAAATACAAGGGGCGACTAAGGACATACCACTCATGACACTTCCCATCGCAAGGATAACGGTGAAAACTCGCTATGTGGAAGGAGAAATCAGAGCAGCGGTGATAGATGAACCAATCTACCCTCTGATATTGGGGTGTAGATACGTCTTCTTGGGGAATCCCGAGAAACCTGTGATCATGGCGACAGTGCAGACCAGGTCACAGAAGAAGGAGGAAGAAGGTGAACCTATAAATGCTCATCCAGAGGAGATGAGGAAGGCGCAGGCTGAGGATAGGACACTCAAGCCCTGTTTTAAAAAATTGCCCAAATGCCACACACCTCCAAGCAAGGGGGAATATTTCATGAAGAACAAACTATTATACAGGAAGACAGGAACTAGATCCACTGGTCACGGACAGTTAGTTCTTCCCAAGATATATAGGGCAAACTTAATAAGGAGCTTACATGTTGGAAAAGATGGTGACCATGAGAAAGTCGGTACCATCTGCCAAAAGATTGCTCGAAGATACTATTGGCCCGACGTAAATGTCGATGTTGAAAACTTTGTAGAAGCATGTGGCGTATTTCATGAGGGAACACCCACAAAGGGAAAATATGTGCAGGACCTAGAAACGCCACGGGGCAACTTTAGGCCTGAAAGGAAAACTGATTATACTCGGGTAGACAAAGTGGAATGGGAGCCCCCTTTTCACACCCAGTCTTCACTTGAATGGATTAACATGGCCACTATGCGAAGAGTACAAAGAAGAAATTTTACCCAGGATAGGATGACAATCCCTCGGTCAGACTTATATAAACTGGAAGAACAGACAAGAGAGCGAAGATCTCTCAGAAACAATCTTAAGTGGGGAGACAAACCCCAGAGAAAAATTGGTAGTGGTCGATTTGTGAGTGATGATTCTAGGAAGAAAAGTCCTCACTATAGGGCTTCTAATGGACGGGACCTGACGGGTTCCAGGAAAAATACGTATGATAAATTAAAGATCCAGATGTAGCCCTATTAAGGACCTGGACAGATGAGAAGGCGGAAGAGACTGTTACCTCATCGTATCAATATGTGAACGAACTGACCACTCGTTTGAAAGCTGGATGGAAACTGGCAAATGATAATTTGAAGCAAGCCAGGAAGAAACATGCAGCATATTTTAATAGGAAGGCAAAGGACAGGGAACTGGCAGTCGGAGAGAAGGTGCTGCTTCTACTACCCGGAAGCCAGAATAAATTACAAATTGGTTGGCAAGGTCCATATACGGTTCTAGAGAAGGTGTCTAGAACAAACTATAAAATTGACAAAAAGGGGAAGGAAAAAGTTTATCATGTAAACCTGTTAAAGAAGTATCTGGACAGACCACTCCAGGAAAGCACCCCCTTATTGACCTTGGCTATTGCAACCCAGATGCAAAAAGAACCACTCACCTCACATGAATACCCATTACATCCTTGTGAAACCGCAGCACAGGTAAAAGTCAGTAAGCACCTGACTAAAAACCAGAGGGAGAGAGTTCAACAGGTTCTGGAGGAACATACAGATGTATTAACAGATAAACCAGGCCATACAAATTTGCTACAGTATGACATGAAACTGGTAGACTCAAACCCAATCTGTATGAGAGCCTATTCTATTCCGTTCGCGAAGGAGAAGGCATTGAAGGAAGAAATAGAGTATTTGTTGAAGGAGGGGATTATTTCGCACAGTGAATCATCTTTTAGTTCTAGTGTCGTTTTGTTGAGAAAACCGTCTGGGGAACACAGACTGTGCATAGATTACAGGAAACTGAATGCTGTCACAGAAGGACAAGTGGATCCATTACCAGACACAAAACAGCTATTTGCCAGACTGAACAAGGCAAAATACTTTTCAAAGGTGGATCTTAGTAAAGGCTATTACCAGATCCCAGTGAAGCCTGAAGTGAGACCTTATTTGGCTTTTAGCACTTCGGATGGACATTATGAATTCAATATGCTACCATTCGGACTGAAAAATGCTCCGAGTGTGTTTTCAAGGATGATGCGAAAATTGTTGGATCCCCTGAATAACCCATGTATCACGAATTTCATGGATGATATTCTCGTCGCCACAGAGACATTTGAAGAACACATTGAAGCTCTGGAGATGTTGTTTGATAGACTTCGGGAGGCGAATTTGACTGCTAGGCCAACAAAATGTTGTATTGGATGTAAAGAGTTGGAATTCTTGGGGCACACTGTATATCAGGGTAATATGACCCCTGATCCTAAGAACTTGGAAAAACTGCAGAGAGCACCTAGGCCACAAACAAAAAAGGACGTGCGATCATTTGTGTCGTTATGCGGATTTTATCAGAAATACATCAAGAATTTTAACGCTATTTGTGCTCCTCTGACTGATCTGACTCGCAAGGGACTTCCAGATAAAATTATTTAGACTGCACAATGTGAACTAGCGTTCCAAGAGTTAAAGGAAAAACTCACTAGCAAGCCTATTCTCAAACTGCCTGATTTGACACAGGACTTTGTCTTAAGAACCGATGCAAGTAATGTAGGACTCGGAGGGGCTTTGTTGCAAAGATCATCTTCACCTGATGGGGAACTGAAACCAGTCGCTTATGCAAGCCGCAAATTGAATAAGGCGGAACAAGGATACTCCACAAGCGAAAAAGAATGTTTAGCATTAATCTGGGCAATAAAGAAGTTTCAAATCTATCTGTATGGTAGGACATTTTGTGGTGGAGAACTGGACCATCAGCCCTCTCGTGTTTTCTTATCTCAGGCTAAGCATGAAAACGCAAGATTGCTGAGGTGGTCTTTATTGCTTCAACCTTATCAGTTCAGTATCCAATATATCCCAGGCAAATGAATGTCGGTGCAGATTTCCTCAGTCGGCACCCCTGTGATCAAAATTAGAGTAGTGGCAGACGTGAGGAGTAATTTTACCTATGTGTATCGCTGGTTTTGGAACTTGCCATAGGCATGTTTTCAAGTGGGGGAGATGTGTAGTGAAATTGACAGAGATACAACGGTAAAATATCTCCAAAGATAACATTTAAGGATAAAAACATAATGCGTAGGCTGCGAATAGTACATGATCGCCTAGACCGCGGGTCATCATCCTCCATAATAATTGACTTGCTAGACAGGAGGGGAACGGCGGATCAAAAAGGAAAAAAATATGACTGGAAAGATTGCGTGAGACTAGAAAGGCTAAGGAGACGCAATTGGGGGGGGGGGGGGAAACGGAGAAAAGTCACGTTTCCCAAGTTGACATAAAAAGTAAGCAACTCGACAGAAGGGACCTTAGATATAATACGCCACAGTCATTTATTGGACGCTTTTGCGCGATACCAAGCCCTTGATTTGAATTCAGCGGCTAAACGCAGATGTTAGGAATATTACAAAATTTAAAAAGTACTTTTTTCTTAATATTAATGTTAGGAATATAAAAATTAGCTGGCCGGATGGCCTATTCTGAGCAGTGAACTAATATGTTCTTAATTTTACAAACGGATAGATAATATTGAAGATAATGACAAAAGACAGTGTTGTTCACATCATCGACAAGACTGTATTGAATCTAAAAGTGTCGCTAATTGCACAAAAAAAAACACGACCTCGAAACGCAGGTGTTCAAATCTACGTAGTATGGAAGAGAGGGTTTTTGGGTGGTAGCTGTGTCTAAATATAACTTTTAACGACAAAATTTTGGAGGGGAGAGAAAGGTTGGTTCAAAAATCGAGTACATTTTGTAGAAACACAAGTAGAGACGGACAGACTAACAGATAACCATCCATACTTGACTGAAGCATGACTGAAATGACTTTATGGTAGGAAATTTGAAATTTAAAATAAACCTAGGCAGTGATTGGCCACAGACAATCATATCATTAGCGCTCAGACGCGAAAGTGGGGCCATTCTTCAATAGTTGTTCAGTGATAGACACAGATTTTAAAGTGTGGTGATTTCCATATGAAAGAAAGTGTAATAAATTTAGGGACGCCATACTATAGCCAGCAGCTCAGCTGAGTTTTGCTAGCAATTCTGTGTTATTTATTCATAATCTGGTAAGATTGAAATTATTTCCTTATATATTTTGAATATTGTTTCATGTTCGAGTGATTTGATACTGCAATATCGAAATCTAGCCTTACAAACAAGTAGGGATTTGCTCTAGACCCCCCGCCCTAGTCAGGGTCTAGGGACCAACAATGTACATAAACTCCAGCAAGGGTTAGGCAAGACAGATCAAGTGTTGGGAATAATGAACCATATTACCTATCCTCTTTTAGGGCAGACAACTAATAAATATTTTTCAGAATCTATAGTCTGGGAGGATCTATCTGATGTAAAACCACCATGGTAAATGTGCTGTTTGGTCAGAGAGATCTGACCTGTCTGTATGATGTGGTTGTTGTGTCAGTGTTGTGTCCAGACGTGGGTAGAGAATAGATTTTGACACATGGCCCATACTTTGATTGCAGAGCTGCGAGTTTCTGTTGTCAACCAAGCAGTGTCTATTCAGTTGGTGACTTACTCGAGTGTATCTGTGCAGTACTTGTGACAGAGACCACCATTATTGCCCGCCAGCACGGAGAGGTGGGATCATCAGTTTTCAGCACCAGAGCTGCAACGACAAGATGAGTGAGTAACTATCCTCCCAAGTAGATGACTACTAGAACATTTTAATAAAACTAACTAGTATAGTACATATATATGTACACTATTGCATTTATGATATAATATTCCATGCATTTCTTTCATAATCTCTAAATCCTTTAAGTTCTGGTCAACCTAAAAAATTGATACAGAACAAAATAAATGTAATATAATTTTATCAAAATTTTACACACGTGAGTTAGTTCAGTGTATTTTAACATTTATTAATATTATTAGTCTTGTTAAATATCTGTGGGTATATCTATAACCTAGTACACCACACTACATATCATAACCCTAGACACTTTACGTATCCACATTCATTAAAAAAAAAAAAATTAAGTGTGAGGTCGTAGTGGTAGCAAGAAAGGCCTTCTGACAATTCACAACTACATTTTATCTCAGGAGCCTTCACAGCTGGCCTCATACAATTACATTTAGTAATATCAACATCATACAATACCATCAAACACCACTACAGTGGGTCATTTCTAACGCTTGCGCTGTTTTATAATTTTCTGTTTGTTTGTTCCAAGTGATTTTGCCTGGTTCTTGCCATTAATTTCTAATTGGTGACGTTGTCACAAATGCAGTCCTTCTATTGCTATCATCTATTAATGAAAGCTTTTTACTTTCTTGTTGTCCTTTTTTGTTTTTCTCCATGTTTCTGTGGTAATAAATCTTGGTGGGGCTTCTCTGCTAGAGTAAGGGGCAGAAACGTCGATGAACATAGCGGGGCTTACATGATAACAACCTCCAGCATGAGAATGGAGGTAGATGCAGTTACTGCTGCCTTAAGATGGCTGTCTGAGACTTTATTAACAAAGGCAGTTATTGTATCAGACTCACAATCCATGGTTTGAACAGTCCAAAATGGCTGGCTTCGACATGGATGGAAAACCTCCATAGAAGCATCAAATGTTGAAGAACTGATATGGATCTACTGTCCTGGTCATGCCGAGGTACGTGGCAATGAAAGAGCTGACAGACTAGCTTCAAGAGCACCCATAAAAGGTGCATTGGCCATGGAAAAGGAAGAAATACTGAGGGCGATTCATGTTCGTCTATTAGAGAATGACACTCCAATCGATAAATCATCAAGGCTAAGATTGCTGGAAGTCGGCATCAAACGTAAGACCAGCAGGGATGGAGAGGATGCATCCGCCGCGTATACTGCCAGTGCGCAAATTTTTGTATTGCATGTGATTTATTTTGATTGCTCCATATATGTCCATGTGAATGAAAGCTTCTCTAGCCTTTTACATTCTTATATTGATATCATTATCTGTTCCTACATCTTTGTCTATATTAATTCCAAGATATAGTATGAGTCCACATTTTGTTGCGATATTTTTAGAAATGCAGTCTACTATTATTTGCCACATTTATGACCATAAACTACTTAATTAGTCGTTCTTCTTCTACCCTGGAGTGTAGAGGTTTGCCAGAGAGAACGTCATACTATCCTATCGGCTGTCTTTCTCCTGGCCTGGTTCCAATCCAGTCCTCGGTCTTTCAGGGATTGTCTAATGTTGTCCCCCCCGGCTAACTCTGGGTCGTCCTGGAGGTCTGGATTCCTGGTTCTTGATTTCCTATTTTTGTCATGAAAGCCATTCGTCTTCCATTCTGCAGACATGGCTAAACCATCGTAATTGGGACCGTTCAACTTGGATCTGCAGGGGCTGGGATTTGAGGTCCTGAAGTATCGTCTGGTTGCAGACCATGTCTCTTCTTGTTACTTCAACCACCTTCATCAAATACCTCATTTATGAGGCTTGGATCTGCCTATTATGGGTTGTAGTCATTGCCTATGATTCGCATCCATATGTCAAGACTGAAACATAGGTGGAGCAGTATACAGCCGTCTTCTTGCAAACTTCTCTTTTGCTCAGGAATCCTCAATTTATACCTGAAAAAGTCTCCAAGCTTTTGCTCTTCGTGTAGCCAACTTTTCTTTGATGCCTTTCTTCCAAGTCTATGAAATCTCCAATGTATTTAAAGTGGTTATTCCCATTATCACCCGATTAAAATAAGAATAATTTTTACGATAAAATGTACGATAAAAAGTGGAATAATAATAAGATGAGAGATATTATCTATGAAAAAACAAGTTGCGCAGTAAAATTAAAGAAATACGAGATAGCAACCTAAGAGACCTCCGTCTCTCACCCCTCTTTTCGATAATCCATGTTGTTTAATACGTCCTAAAAGATAACATTTTATTGTTTAAAATATGATCAATCAATTCCGAGAACAAGTATGCAAGCTCAACACAAAAAGAAAAGAAAAAAAAAAGTTTTATCCAACTTCGTTATAGTAAAAACTGGACACAGTATCAAGGTCTTTGTCTTGTGTGGACTGACATATACTGTATAATAGGGGAACGACAGAAGTGATTGCGTCATTAATAGGCTAAGCTGCCCATTGTAAACTTCCGGTGTTGTGTCTTGCGTTTCGCACTAATGACCGGTCATCGAAGCATCATTTTTTGGTGATGCCTAGCTGGCCGGGAGGATAGTGTGATTCGCTTGCATAGCTAGGCGGTGTTGTCGCACGGAAGGTCCGGGGTTCGAATCCTGGGTAAGCCACTCACGTCTGTTGTTTTTCTGTTGTCTAGTGTTCTACTTCTTTATTTCTTACGAGTGCTTGAAAACATACCTTTATGTTTGTCTAATATTTAGTAAAAACTGGACGGGGGCTGACATCTTAAAGCCCCCCCCCCCCCTTTCCCCCTCCCCCAGCACACAGACTTGTAAATACGCCACTGAAACAGATCACTATGAGTAATCAAAATCATCTGACTAAACAGATTGGGTTAGGACACGTCTACAGAACCAACATTGATATAAAGGCAAGATATGTTTACACTGAAGACATTCAAGCATTTGAGCCACGGGGTGTTTAATTAAAGATGGGTGGATAGAGTTGGAATGGGCCTGAAAGTGCTAGGGACTGTAGAATGGAAAGAGAAAACACCAAGAATAATGAAGTACAGAATAAGATTTTAGGATAGGAAAACTTAAGCAGATCAAAATAAAATGTTACGATCACTCACTCTGCAGTGCCCACAGTTCGTTAGCAATATATCCTGCGATAGCTCTCTCAACATCTTGTTCACAGATAGATAGTGTATCATTGCGCTTTGTCCAAGTTGTCAGATCGTTCCAGCTGCTGACTAGCAGTTCCGTCGCCTGCTGACTTGAATGAGGTCTTTTGATTGTGGGCGGGACGTTTACAGTAGGAGGCAGCGGGGGTGGAACGTCTGCAGTATCTGAAACAAAATCACTACTTGTTTTCATAGATGAAGTCAAGACTGACACAAGATGTTGATGTTTGCCCGCAGTCAAATGATCAGTTAATGCCCATATTTTAAAATAGTCAAACAATCAGTTAATGCCTAAATGTAGTTTATGAATCACCACACACCACCCATGGTTACTCAGCTTAGTCATCTCTTATGAACATAATTGGAAGGAAGACAATGGTAGTAAAAAGACAATATCCAGCAGATTTGGTGATAAGACATTCTAACAATTTAACAACAATATCACGAATTCACACCCGTGCGAACATACACACTCACGCACATTCCATTTTCTAAGACAAAATCCACATTTAAAGAGCACGTGTGCCGGATTAAATAACAGAAGACAAAAAAACTTAAAAGAAAAACGATATTTGCAAAACTCTAACGGCGGCCGGCGTGATGCTGACCACAACACCCCTAGTGTGCCGATGGTCGAGAAAATATGGGCCTAACATCATATTCCCAATATACCTCAATGGGCGTGTAACGGGATCCTTTACCTCCTTTACCTTACAAAACTCTAATGACAGTGGAAGAGATCTTAAGAATTCCTAAAAGGCAAGAGAGGGAACTTTTTATTTCATAAACCGGAAATCTAAACCACCGCAAAGCGAACTAATTCCCTTTTTAAAAATAAACCTGCAACTTAAAAACACAACGAAAGGAACTCAAGATGTTTTTCTTTCCTAAACCTGAAATCTAAAACGCTACAAAGGGAACTGTAGACTCCATATTTCACAAAAATACTACATAGGAACTCGATCTCTGTTTTTCACAAACCCAAAACTCTAACACTACCGAGGGAACTCAATAGTTCTCAATAGATCCCACAACCTAAGCCACTACAGATATTATTAAGCAGTTTTCTTTTCTGAAGTCTTGAAGCCAAACCTTCTGTTGTTGTAGGCTGTGCTGGTAGCTGATTGACTTGCATTCTCACGCGGTGTCTCTCTATTTCACAGTCTGTCTTTCCATGAAGCAGATACGACAATTTTAACAACCTTGTTGACGATTCCTTGGCTTCCCACTATATATCAGATTAGCAGGTTTTCTCAAGTAATTGTTAGTGCATGTTGTAATACTCCTGTGCTTTGTTTAATAATACTTATATATATATTGACACCACCTTATAATATCTTGCTCTTCAACTAGCATGCCATCTGGTCTAGGTAATCATGCTGCTCTACAACTGCCTACGTCTACTGATGTTTATCAATTCTGTTGATATATAAAATCGTATATTACCTACTTTTTCTGATGAAAGTCTTAATAGAAAGCAAGCGAAAATGAGTTACAGAAAATAACTGTCAAGTATGAAAAAAAAAATAAAGATTTAGCCTAAGTGATGAAAGACTGGTGGTTGTCTAGAGAGAAAAAAAGACTTCTCGAGAATTCATCAATAAAACAAAATGGATGCATCTGAAACAAGCCAAGTGCTTGGGCACGTGAATATCAGATAAAAGAAGTTTCTCAGAATTATATGCAAAAAATTGTTGTCACAGGAAATATGAATGAGAGTTCTTTAATGTTAAGTAGACCACTCCTGTCATTTTAAAGATAGTATAGACAATCAGTTTACAATTAAGCGTGATGAGGATGTCGTGGAAAAGGTCAGAGGACAACGGAAGTGCATTACCCACATTAGAAAGAAGCAATCCACTTGACTGGGCACGTTAAGAGAAGAGTAATGAGTGAACATATTTTGACAACAGGAAACATTAAATAAAACATGAACAAAGGACAACAAAGACAGAAGATCCTGGATGATTTGACATCTAAGAAGAGGGCAATAAAATGGAGAATCAGCACTAGGGACAAGAAGCTGTGGAAGGACATCATCACCTACACGATTTGGCATGGTATTTGAAGAAAAGAAGATCAGGTACCAAAGTAAATGTAAAATACATACCCACTGCATCCAAAGAATTATTGTCTGGTACAGAAGTTTCATCGTTGTTACAACCGTGTTCACAGACGTCATTCACTGTAACTGTTAGCCTGTGTGCTTGATCGTTGATGAATTTACCAGACGTTAAACCTTCGGAACATCCAGCTATACTGGTCACTTGACAATGAGACAGAATTTCTGCGGTATCTGAGACCTCTGAAAATGATATATAGCACTGTGCATAGTGGAAGTGTATAAGACTTATCTTACATGTTGAACAGCCTAGCATTGCCAAATAAGCATTGCAATGAAACTCTCAAAGAAACGGCAGAGAGGAAGATCGTCTACATTGAAATAAATTGCTGAAGTTGGAAACAGTTGAGATAAGAGATGCCGTCAATATCCTATGCTTCAGTGGGGGCCGAGAAAATTAATAAATGAGATGTGATTGAAGACATTTCCTTGCAAAAAAAAAAAAAAAGTATAGAAAACAGTCTAATTCAGAACGACTTCAATAAAGAGAGAAATATTAAAAACGATAGCAAATTAACGTTGGAAGATAAAATAAAGAATTTATATATATATATTAAAGTCGCTATTGAGGAAATTTTAAGTAGAGAGAAACACTTTTTTTTTTTAAACTGAACGGAATATACTTTCTTGAGTTAACGAAATATTTGTTGTAGTGTTCCTTGACGTACTTTTAACAATGAGAAGAATTCAATACGTTTTCTATTAAAGAGGTTACACGAAGGTATGGGAAAATAAAACCCTAATATAGCATTTTAGCATAATAAACTTTCAGAAAAATATATATATAAATAAAAATTGCGGGTGCATGATATAACATATATATATATATATATATATATATATATATATATATATATATATATAGATAGATATAGATATAGATATAGATATATAAAAGTCGCTATTGAGGAAATTTTAAGTAGAGAGAAACACTTTTTTTTAAACTGAACGGAATATACTTTCTTGAGTTAACGAAATATTTGTTGTAGTGTTCCTTGACGTACTTTTAACAATGAGAAGAATTCAATACGTTTTCTATTAAAGAGGTTACACGAAGGTATGGGAAAATAAAATAATATAGCATAGCATAATAAACTTTCAGAAAAATATAGAAATAAAAATTGCGGGTGCATGAACAACATCGGTGGAACTATAATCTAAAGAAGTTTAAAATCAGCAGTATTTAATATTTTTACCTTTGTCAGCCGCTGCAGAAGACAAGAGCATCAAAAGAACACAGCACAGCTGCATGGTGCAGGCCATCGTGTCCGTAAAATTTCTGTTGTGAAATATAAATACGACCTTTTCTCCGTGAATACAAATTAATGAAAGTAAACGCACCCCTATTTAAAATAGTTGGAAATGTGATGTGTACATTATCGGCTGGGTGCTATCAAGTATTCTGTCTGAACTGTAGTCACATGTTAAGGCAATAATATGGCTACGTTTTATTAATACCTTAGTTACTTACTTAGTCGTTCTTCTTCTACCCTGGGGTGTAGAGGTTTGCCAGAGAGAACGCCATACTAACCTATCGGCTGTCTTGCTCATGGCCTGGTTCTGATCTAGTCCTCGGTTCTTCAGGGATTGTCTTATGTTGACCTCCCATCGAACTCTGGGTCGTCATGGAGGTCTGGCTCTATGGCTCTTGGTTTACTATATTTTTAGTTGTAGCCGGTCTTCTTCCACTCTGCATAAATGGCCAAACCATCGTAGTCGGGACTGCTCTACTTGGGTCTGCATGAGCTGGGTTTTGATGCCTTGCCGTATCTTCTGGCTTCGGACCATGTTTCTTTTGTTACTTTAATCACCTTCCTCAGATACCGCATGTCTCATTTATTAATTGCGCATCCTATAAAGTTCAGTAACTCTTGTAAAGAAGAAGATACATTATTTTACCCTTATCTTGTCCCGTTTCAATTTTGTGAGAAGTATAGTGGCATTGAGCGCGTTGTGTGACCTAAATAATGGTGCATCCTTTTGTCACATATACATATCAATAGCTTCAACAGTTTGGTGTGGTCTATATGATGGTGCATCTTTTTCTCTATATTCGTATCACTAGCTCCAACAGTTTGGTATGGTCTATATGATGGTGCATCTTTTTCTCTATATTCGTATCACTAGCTCCAACAGTTTGGTATGGTCTATATGATGGTGCATCTTTTTCTCTATATTCGTATCACTAGCTCCAACAGTTTGGTATGGTCTATATGATGGTGCATCTTTTTCTCTATATTCGTATCACTAGCTCCAACAGTTTGGTGTGGTCTATATGATGGTGCATCTTTTTCTCTATTTTCGTATCACTAGCTCCAACAGTTTGGTATGGCTTTTTAGATAATGTATCTTCTTCTATAATAATCGTATCAATCGTTTTACCGTTCTGGTATAGCGTTCATGATGGAACATTCCCTCACCTAATATTCAGATAAATAGTCCCAACAGTTTTGTGTATCCTGCATGATGGTACACCCTCTCCTCTAATACTTGTATGAATAGTTATAATATTAGGTGTGGCCTGTATAATGGTGTAACCTCTCTTCTAATACTTGTATCAATAGTTCCAACAGTAGGTGTGGCCTGTAGGATGGTACATCCTTTCCTCTAATACTTGTATGAATAGTTCTAACAGTAGGTGTGGTCTGTATAATGGTACATCCTCTCCTCTAATACTTGTATCAATAGTTCCAATAGTAGGTGTGGCCTTTATAATGGTTCACGCTCTCCTTTAATACTTATATAAATAGTCCATATAGCTTTGTGTGGCTGCACAATGGTGCACCATCTTCTCTAATACTCGTATCAATAGTTCCAAAATTCTAATGTGGCCTACACAATGGTGCACCATCTTCTCTAATACTCGTATCAATAGTTCCAAAATTCTAATGTGGCCTACACAATGGTGCATCCCGTCCTGTAATACTCGTATACAAAAATTCCAATAGGTTGGTGTGGCCTGCATGATGATACCTCCTCTTCTCTATTACTCATAGCAGACTTCCCATCAGTATTCATGATGGTGCATTATACACACTATTATTAAATTTTGTAATTCCATATTGTATCTTGAAAAAAATCTCGTTGCTCTCTTATTTTGTGCCGCTGATGAAGACACATTTCTCCATATGTCAGCTTATTTGTTGTTATGCCACCATCAAGCTGACTTGTATGTTGATCTAATTCTCATGATACATGTGGCGTTTCTTCAGCTATACCCTTTTCTGGACATGTGCTTGGATGAATGCGATGGATATTAGCAGTCTGCTTTTTTTCTTGATTTTGCATTCCATTTACATTTTCGTTGTTTATCTATATTCACCTTTCAAAACGTAGTTCCAATATTTTTGTTTTTTGATTTGGTCATTTCAGAGCTTCGTTGTTCTAACATTTTGAAGTTTTGCATTGTGTGAGAATTTCATTTTCTTTGCAGGTCATTTCAGAGATCTGAAGTTCCAACATTTTTAGTATTATATCCGTTCAGAGTTGATCTCTCATTGTATTGTTGGCTACCTTTAACAAACAATGCATGTTCATAGGCCGTATATGTCCGCGCGTGTTTGAGGCCTTCTTTCTACTGTTGGCTCTTACATCACAGTTTAGAAATAATGACAGAATCAGTCGTTGGCCGTTTTGCTTTCACTGAGACGTCATGATGTTTAAGACATGTATTAGTCTAGCATTGATACGTCACCGTGCAATTTAGATAAATTGATCCATACTATGTGAAAGCCATTCATAATGTAACAGGTAGTGTGGGTAAGAGTAATTCGGGTAGAATTATGTTTTTATGAAATTGACTTTAATGAATGAAAGTGAAATAATCCATAATACATAGAGGAAGGAGACAAGAGTACGGTTGACATCCCTTGATCAGTGGTTAGTGCTGCTCACCTTGGCCGAAAATTATAATGTTAAGTTTTTCTGTTTTGATTTGGGGAGTTCAGCTTCATGAGCGAAGAGACTCTGCACGGGGAATTTATATTTCGATTGAGCTGTTGTGAGACGAAATTTGTTCTAGAAGGTTCGGAAATAGTTGTCGTTGTAAATCGAAGTTTTAAATTAAATCAGTCAGATTCGAAACGCGATAGCGTCAAGGTGCTAGTCTGAGTTTTCTCCCAAGTGTGTAAAGTTATTATATTAAGAAGTGGCAAGCTTAATTGAGAGGTTTAATCGAGTGATAAGCCAAAGTGATTTTGGTTAAATCTGTGGTGACAGAAACGTTATAACTATCACTCAAACACTCAATCGCTTGTACGCCACCATGACAGTTGGTTGTATTTATTCTGTGGACAAAATGCCAGTGTTGCCAGTACAAGATACTTTGTGTATTTTCGAAACAAACCAGGTACGTTGAACATTTATGAGTCTATTACCGGTAGTGCAGAATGGTAGACAAGTTAACAGGCTACGAGTAATACATAAACTTGGTAAATCGTCACCCCTGGCGGTTAGGCCAGTATTCACTAAGATACACCAAGTAGTGACAGCAGAAGTAAAAGACAGAGTCAGCAGAAATATGTCAGATCAAGAGAAAGAAAACAAATGAATAAATATGAAGAATTTACCTGACAGATAGAAATTTGTAGCAACGGTGGTTCTCAAGCTATGACCACAGTAACCGCTAGAGACAGTACAGCACTGAAGCAGCAAGAACGAGAGCGAGAGAGAGAGAGAGAGGGAAAAGACATTATATTTATTATCTACTGAATTTTACTGTACAAGTCTGCCAACCTCATGGGAAGGTTGGGCATATAATTTATTTCATCTTTTGATGAAGTATGTAAATAAAGTTTCAACGTTTAAACTGCTGTCAGCGTGAAGTCCCTCATCAAATGTTCAGATCATTCATCAGATGTCCGTATATGAACTGTTGTCGTCTGGTGAGAAAGAAGATTGTCCTTACCACAAATAAGCTGCCTACTGTTAGGGTAGAGATACGAACCCTTACGATCAACAAAACATAGAAGTAGAAAATAGTGGACGTCCACAGTCAAGCGTATATGTCTACGACCACAGTAATAGTAAGAAGGGCAGTCTGCTGCAAAGGTTAATAATCAAAAATCTAAGCCAATACAACATATGCTACAAATCTGTGACAATAGAATTACGAAAAAATAGAGTGTCCTTTATTGCATAGATCAGATACTATCATACTGAGAAGAATAATGGACATGAAAGGTTAAATAAGACGACCATTGAAGAGTAAAGTAGTTAATGTTCGTGAGTCATCGGGAGCGATAGGGAAGAAAAGAATGCAAACACTTGACCATCTTATACCCGTCTTAGAAGTCGAACAAGGAGGGCTGATTATAGAGCCAGCTACCCCGTCCTGTAGAAAATTAATTCAGAAAAGAAATGCCGACAACGGAACTGGAGACAGAAATGAAATTGATTCAGAAAAACCGATGGAACAGAAAATCTTGGCCTGAAATGGTTGAAGATCTATGCTCCAGGTGAAGCTTATAGGTAATGATGAGAATGACGATGAGTACTTCTTCTTCTTTCGTTCGCTTGAACTATATTGTCTATATTTGCAATGTTGTTTCTTGTATAAACTTCACTGTCTTTTGTAGTTCATATAGAGGTCCATATAGTTTTGCTTCCAGTGTTGTTTCTCTGGGCCAGTGGGTTTGCCTCAATATATCATATTCGGGGCAATCTTGCAGTACGTGCTCCGCAGTCTGGGGTGCCTGTCCACATGTACACATGGCTGAATTGCCAATCTTGAATTTTGTATACATGTGGCTGTGGAGGCGGTTGTGTCCTGTTCTGAGGCGCAGAATGACTATTTGTTCTGATCTGTTCATAGCTTGGTAGTCATCCTGCGTTGGTGTTGGTGGCTTTCTGATAGATTTGATCATCTTTTTCTTCTGATGGTATGTAACTGATACATCCGGTTGCTCGAATGCAGCACCTTCTTTAGCCAGTCCGTCTGCTCTCTCGTTTCCTGGTATTCCACAATGAGACGGTATCCACACTGCATGACGACCCTGCGCTGGTTGCACAGTTCAGAAAGTAGGGCTAGTATACGTGGCAATTTTCTGGACTGAAGTGCTTGGAGTGCTGATCTTGCATCTGTCAGGAATACTACAGGCTGTGGACCGAGATTGGTGTTCAACAGTTTCTCAGTTGCCACCTTGATTGCCTGGACTTCTGCATCATAGTTGTTACAGAATTTTCCCGTTGGTACTCTGACCGTATCCCGAGTGTTGTTTGGGTATTCTATGTACACTCCTGCTCCTCCATTCTGTACTGCATTCTGTGCTGACCCATCCGTGTATACTCGGACCCAGAGGTCCTGTGGGTATTCATCATCCAGGAAACTGAGAGTGACTGTCCTACGCTGCACGCTGTTCTGTTCATCCCTGTCGAATATTCCTTTCACTTTTGTGTGGATGTGTACTGGTAGTCCATGCTCCTCTCTCCAAGGGGTTTGTTCTGGCACAGACTTTAGGGGGCTGTTAACTTCAGGCAGGTCTGAGGTTTGTCTACGAAATCGTTTGGCCTGGTGGATAAAGCTGCTTCTTTTCAATCGCCCCATTGCTAGGTTTTGGAATCTGTCCTTCATTGGATGGCTCGGTATACAGAGGAACTTTTCTGCCTGTGTTAGCACTTTCGTGTCTCTGCGTTCTCTCAGTGTTTGTATCCTCCCCATTTTCTCCATCTCCACTATTGGCGTTGATTTCATTGCCCCCGTGATGACCCTAAGCGCCTGGTTTTGCACCTTATCTAGCTCTTGTAATGTGGTGTTTGATGCTGGACACCACGCAGCTGACCCATATTCCAGGTGTGGTCGTATGCCATGCTGGTAAACTTTACTAAGTATTTTCCCGCTAGCTCCCCATGTGGTTCCACTTAGTTTTCTCAGGATGGCTAACTTCCTCCTGGCCTTTGTTGCTGCCTTGTTGATGTGCTGTTTTCATGTCAGCCTATCATCGAATGTAACTCCGAGATAGGTGGGTTGTTTATCTTCTCTCAGGAGCTCTTCGTTTATCTTGATGACACCAGCTTTTTGTTTGGGAGAGAGGATGAAGAGCGTAGTGCTGCACTTGTCTGTGTTGATGCTGACACACCATCTATTTGCCCATGAGGTTAAGGCATCTATAGCTCTTTGTAGCAGTTTGGTGGCCACTGTTGCATGCTCATCTGTGCACCATATTACCAGGTCATCAGCGTACATTGCCACTTTCATTCCATGTGGTAGTTCAGCAACCAGGTCGTTGATGTAGACTAGGAAAAGTGTGGGGGACAGAACCCCTCCCTGTGGGACGCCATGACGCAGTAGAATTTTCGTACTATTGAGGCCATCTAGTTGTACTCGGGCTTTTCTGTTATGCAAGTATGCTTTCACCCATTTGTACATCCTACCATTCACTCTACAATTTCTCAATTTCTCCAGAAGCCCTTCTTTCCAAACCTTGTCAAATGCTTTCCTTAGATCTATCCATGCTGCTAGTACCAGTTTCTTATCTTTGAACGCATCCTCAATCTCTTGGGAAAGGTAAGTTGCCTGATCTTCGGTGGAATAACACTGCCTAAAGCCCGCCTGCTGTGGTACAAGAAGGTTTTCACTTTCAAGGTACCACTGTAGCCTGAGGTTGATGATACGTTCCATTGTTTTGCAGAGGCAGCTTGTAAGGCTGATTGATCTGTAGCTGGAGGCAGTGGAACTGTCTTTTCCTGGTTTTAGGAGTGGTATCATGATTGCTTCCCTCCAGGTCTGTGGAACTCTGCCTGAGTTCCAACAGATATTGAAGATCTGCAGCAGCTTTGTTTTTGCTGCGGTTCCCAAGTTCTTAATCATTTCATTGGACACTCCATCAACTCCTGGCGACTTTCTCATTTTCAATTTGGATATTGCAAGCTCCAGTTCTCTGAATGTGATTGGGGCCTCCATAACTTCAGGTATGGTTTCATTTCGTCCTGCGTATTGTTGTTTCTCACGAGTCTCCTGTTGTTTCTCTGGGCTAACTTCGATGTTGTTGTCTTTAGCAAAGGAGTCTGCAAAGTGATCAGCTGCCTGTTTTCCCATGATGATGTTTCCATCTTTGTACAGAGCAATCCTTGAGTTTCTCCCTGTACCTTCATCGTTAAGTTGTTTTACCAGCTTCCACAGTTTCCTCGTATCTCTTTCGAAATTCAAGGACTCTGTTTTCTCCTTCCTGCTTCTTCGCCTGGCCTGCAACTTGGCCCTTTGAAATTTGGCCTTAGCTTGCTGGTAGTTATTGTGGTGTTCTTGGCATGGACTGGTCTCTGCCTGCTTTCGAGATGTTTCCACGTCGTTGTGCAGCTGCTCTAGTTCATTATTCCAATATGGTTTGTAATGCTTACGAGCCCCTCTAGGTATTGTTTCACGAGCAGCCTGTAATATGCATCTGCTGAATTCATCGACTAGCTTATTGATGTCTTTGTCTACAGTCAGATCTCTAGCCAGTATACTAGTACGGTGCTGGTACATTGTCCAGTCTGCCTTCTTGTAGTTCCACCTAGAGAGAGTGCTGCTCTCCTTGACAAGTTCATTTTCCACAATTAGGAAGACTGGCCGGTGGTCGCTGCCTCCAAGTTGTTTCCCTACAACGCGTGTGGTGTTCCACTCCAGGCCGGGTGAGTGGAATGCCAGGTCTGGTGTAGAGGTGGTGTGCCATGATCTCGAGTAGAAGGTTGGTGGGTCGATTGGCTGATTAATCAGGATAAGCCCATTGTCATCCTGCCAGTTTTCAAGCTCCTCACCTCTCCTGTCCATGTGATCATAGCCCCAGCTCTGTGAGTGGCTGTTGAAGTCTCCGCATACAATCAGTCTTTCTTTTGGTGGGATTGTATCTAGTGCCAGTGGGCGGTCGCTCTGACAGTAGTAGTTGAGCTGGTGGAATTCTGAACTTTCTTTTCTGAGATGAAGCATCTGGTATTCCGCCCCCTCCATATATGTTTCAAGCTGACATGCACTGATGTTATTCCTCACGAGTGTCAGTATTCCACCCTTTCGCCTGTCTATTCGGTCAGATCGGTAGCACTGGTAGCCTTTGATTTTGAAGGCTATGTCCTTGTTGAGGTGGGTTTCTTGCAAGCAACATACATTTACTTGCTCTTCATTCAAGATATTTTCGAGCTCTAATTTTTTGCTGTAGCCGTCTTTTTTACTATTGACGCCTTCAGCATTCCAGTGCATTATTTTAAATGGTCTTTTCTTTGCTTGGCCAGTAGCTCTATTCTCATGCCCCCTGGCTCCACAGGGCAATTGAGAAGGACCCCCAGTAGTAGGGGTTGGGCCCTTCCGAGGCAGAGGGCCCGGCACTGCGCCTGCCTGGGTGTCCGTCACAGGGCGAGTGCCATAACGTTTTGCAGATATAGGCATACTTCCATAGCGCATGTGCGTGGCATCCTGATTGCAGTGGTGCGCCTCTTGGCTGGTTGCCTCCGTCTTCAGCACCTTGACTTGCTAGGGCAGACTGTGGTCTTGCTCGAGTGTAGGAGGGCCTGGCCAGTCTTGGTTTTTCAGCCACTGATGGCTGTACTTGTGCCCCATCTCCACGTCAAGGAACTGGCCTCGATGGGGATGACGATGAGTAATTGAAAAATGAAAGTTAGAAAATGTAAATTTTGTTATAACAGCATGTGGGAGCTGTAAGCAGGTGGGTCTGAACATCAATCTAAAGAAGACAGAGATTATAACACTCAATGTGGGCAATCTTGAGCTCATAACAATAAGGAACCAGAAGCTGGAACAGACTGACACATTTACATACCTAGTATGCAAAATAACACCAGGCGGCAGAATAAGCAAAGACAACAACAACAACAGAAGGAATAAAGCAAGAACAGCCTTTGGTTGTCTAAACAACATCTGGAAGTCCTCTCTGTACAGCACAAACACCAAATTAAGATTATATGAGAGATGAGTACTTTCTGTGCTTCTTTATGGTGCGGAATGCTGGAGAGTAACAGAGAAGGAAATGTCGAAATTGTCCTCTTTCCACTCAATCTGCATAAGGACAATTCTCCGAATCTTTTGGCCGAATACCATCACCAATTAAGAGTTGCTTACTCAGAGCAACCAAGAGGACATCACACCATCACAGCTGGCAGACGCTGGAGTTGGGTTGGTCATACTCTCAGAAGAGACCCTGGTGCCATCACAAGAACAGCTATGCTGAAGGAAAGCGAAAGAGAGGCCGACCAAAAGCAACTTGACGGAGAACTGTGGAGGACGAGATGCAAAGAATGAACTAGAGCTGCGGCAATGCACGAAGGATGGTCGCCGACCCAGCAAAGTGGAAGCAGTTTGTTGCTGCCCTACAAGAAGCCATCAGGCGTGATGGCTACTGGCTGCTTAGACAGTCGGCGGCTAAGGATAAAAAAAAAAGTGTGGCAGCTGGAAGGAGGACGAATATAGAAATTAAGAGTATTACTGGGGTGAAGAATATGGCCTACGTAAGGATCATACAGTCTTTATCAGAGGAATAAAATACGAAAACCCTAAATAAAAGAACGTGAACACTACATTCAAATACATAGAAATAAAAAATGCAACGAATTCTTTAAAGAATTGCTGTTGTTACACTGGTAAATCTAGGTCAGGAAATAGTGATAAGAGAAGATACAGTGTCGTCTAAAAACAAGGCAGGGTTGTATGCCAACATCAGGCTTGATAGAAAACACTGTGGACCAGTAGTTGTGGAAATCTATGATCGCTTGCATCATCCGGCACAACACTTGTTAACGTTTTATTACAATTTCCATGACAACGTCATGACAAAAGTCTTCAAAACGCACAATATGACAGTTGGTACTCTCTCTGAATATTCCGTGTTGCGTTGGGAAAAAAGTTCATTAGAATAAACAGGTTTACAGTCACCATGGACTCATGGAAGGTTCTTCTATGTCAACATGGACTCATGGAAGGTTCTTCTATGTTATCTTAATGCCCTTCATATCTGTCTCCAGATCTCATCTCCATGACTACCTTAGTCTCCCCCTGCCTCTCTTATGCTGATGATTCCAGTACAAGGCTCGTCTGACAATGCTATCAACAGGTTTCCTCAGTGTGTGTGTCATCCATCTCCAGCGTCTTCTTCTCATCTCTTGCTCCACTAGCACTTGTCTGGTTCTTGTCATCAGCTCCACATTATTGATCTTGTCATCAGCTCCACATTATTGATCTTGTCATCAGCTCCACATTATTGATCTTGTCATCAGCTCCACATTATTGATCTTGTCATCAGCTCCACATTATTGATCTTGTCATCAGCTCCACATTATTGATCTTGTCATCAGCTCCACTTTATTGATCTTGTCATCAGCTCCACATTATTGATCTTGTCATCAGCTTCACATTATTGATCTTGTCATATCACTTTAATTATTCTATTCTACGCATGCACCAATAAATGAATGTCTGTAGCTTCTTGTATGAACATTACTGTATTTATTATAATTTCGGTTTTAACTTTTCTTCCATCTCAAGCCGTTAGACTGCTCAATGTCTTCTCACGTTTTTGTCCTCTTTGTAATTTTACTGCAGGTTGTTGCTGTTATTACAACGTGTAATAAATAGAGGATCCGCAGTCACGGAGAGGAATGAAAGCCTGCCACCGCTATTCACAAAACAATGCATCATAATTACGTACCTGCCTTTGAGTAAGCGATGACCACTGCATGAGATATAACAAGTCAACTGTGCTCTTATATATAAGCAGTTAACAATTACACATCAACATCACGTGTAAAAATTATCACGTGCAACACACCCCAGAGAAATATAAACACACACACACACACACACGCAAATACACACTCTCAGAAGTTAATATTTAGAAGTTGAAAGAACAAAGACAACACTGTATCACATTAGTAACTGGAACTATGAGTAGATTCTCCAACTTAATGTTGGTCGTTGATAAAGGCCTAATTTTAGTTTTCTAACGTAGATCTATATTGTTGGGTTCTGACATTCTATAACTTATCGTAAAGTTCTAGAAAAAAAAAGTGTCGTACGACCATATCTTTAATTACCTCAGTTTATGGTGTTTTCTTGTGTGATAGTGGACAGTAAATAAACGTAAGAAATTTAGAAAAACTGAAAGCCGGAAAAGAACAACGAGAGAACATCATTTTTACAATAGGGCAATATTTTTGCGAAGAGTAGCCTGCTAACTTCTTCGTCTGCCTTATAGGATCCTCAATACTTCCTGTACCTGCAGTTCCCTCTGTCCGTCTGCCCAACTCCTTCGTCTATTTTGTCTTGTGTCTTTTGATACTTCTACTTCCATGTTTCCTTCTACATGTAGTTGATTAACGTTGGATTTGAAACTGCTGATTTTGTTTATGTTTAAACTGCTTAATTATCATTTTTTATATCATTTATCTTAAAGATGGTTTATGTTGCTATTAATGCTTTGTGATGGTGTTCTTTTGTTCCTCGGAACTCCTGTTCACGTGTCATTTCGTATATATATATATATATATATATATATATATATATATATATATATATATATATATATATATATATATATATATATATATATATATATATATATATATATATATATATATATATGTATATATATATATATATATATATGTATATATATATATATACATATACATACATATACATATATATATATATATATATATATATATATATATATATATATATATATATATATATATATATATATATATATATATATATATATATATATATATATATATATATATATATATATATATATATATATATATACATATATATATATATATGTATATGTTTTACCTTCACGTAATTTAAACTGTTGGTATTTCTGGGATATTGCAACCGTGGCTTTTTTTGTTTATTTCAAGTATTCTGAAATATTCTACATTAAACTTTTGCTGTAATACTGTACTGATGTATATCTTCTTAGTTTTATATATTTTTTGACTAACAGAAGATGGTGACTTGATACCACAAGTTCTGGTAAACATCATAAAATAATGATCTAAACTTATTTTTTTAGTGTGTGTGTGCATATTAAACCAATCTGATTTTCTGTCCTCCTGGTTGACAATATCCACGTCGTTTTGTACGTTCTTTGGCGAAGACGTTCCCCATATAACAAGTTGACTTGAAGCACAGATGTTTACAAGTATTTCTCCAGGTTCATTCATTTTTCAGCGTCATGTTGTCCCATGACCTCTCCAATGCCACTAATCCAAACTTTGCACTTAGGTCATCCATAGAGACTGGAGTCTCTTTCCTTCTCTTGACATTAGTGATACTCGGCATTCACTATTCACAATTGCGGTGCCTATTATGTGTACATGTTTCTCTGTAATTAGTTCTAAATTATTCATCGAGAGGTTCATTTAAAAAATAATCAAATAATCCATAATATGTCACAGTATATGTAACCTAGAGGCAATGATGACGCAAAATCGAGAAATTAAGAAAAGTATAGGCAAATAGATAAGGATTTCACTCTCTAAGCTTATACCCAGTGGATTAGTTGGAGATTAAGAAAAAACAAATGGAGAAAGATGACGTATAGAGTGTGAAGCGGGAGACCAAGAAGGAAGAAGTCCTTGAAATGAAAGGACCAAAAAAATTGGAATGGAATAGGTTCGAGACCAGGCTGACCAAGCTAGATGTGCTTACAACATCCATCAACCTGTAATCGAATCCTATCATCGTTAACCTGTGAAAATAATTACTTTCTACGGACGGGGAAGAAAGTGTTCAATTGTCGCACTCAAGGCTAACGAAATTTGAAGGTTAGTGGCAGAAATTAAGGACCCTGGTATTGTACAAATTGAATTGTCTGGCGTAAGGATGCCACAATGTTAGGTCAGAGCCAAAACTTAGATCAGAAGATTATGAACTGCAAATATTAGAATATGGTGCCCGAGGAAATTAGCGAAGAAAATCCCCACCCCCTCCCCACTTTCCCCCGTCTTGGCATGTTGTCCGTTACCACATCCACCGTAGACGATAACAATAATGCATATTAATAACGGCTTAGTGGAGCTAGATAGTATCAAGTTATTACAGTGAAAATGACTTCTTTTGACTGTCAGGCAAATTGATTAATTGCATTGTCTTCACAACAATTCAGAGAATAGAACCAATTAAAGCTGTCGATACCTCATCTTCAGAAGTGACTTTATGCGCATTCTCTAGTTAGTTGAATTGACGCTTCATATTCGAAATTCAAGTGAGAAGACATAGAGAAGTTACTTATTCACGTTCTTCGTGTTATTCAAAATCACAAGCATTGTAAACAAAAAGATAAATTTACAGACCTTACCACTCACGAAAACTTACTACCACTACGATGAAGAATTAAATGGCCAATTAGACGAACTAGCTGTGACAGATTGACAAATGAATGAAATGACATTAGTACTCTAGAAAGCGTCCAGGGGAGACACATGGCTTCACCATAACAAAGTAGAGTTGCTTCGCTAGAAACAAATTAAAGTATAGAAAGTAGGACGGCCAAAGACAAGGGGCTATAGCACGTTTCACTAGCTTTGCCCAAATTCAAAATGCTATATCTCAGCGAATATATAACGCATATAAGTGAAATTTTGTGTGTGAATTTGAAATGGTATAGACCCTATGAATTAAATCTTTCATTAAAATGCAGCCATTGGTTTCAATTTTCGTTTCTTTGCGATATAATATCAAAAGTCTACTTGCCTACACACATCACACACACACACATTTTGAAATGTCTACAGTAAATAATACGATCTCATTTGCACATGTTTGGTTTATCAAACAATTGGCATGATTTTAGCGTGAAATTGCACTTCTTGAACATAAAACATTTTATATCCGGTGTTACTCACACATTGTCAATCAGTGGTGTGTCTACAAAAAGTATTGTGTGGTTAAGTAGGAAAAATGAGTCTGCGAGTACAGTTTATGACATTACAGCACATCACAAATAGGATTTTAAAGTATTTCTGCAATGAAGCTACTCGAAGAAAACTATATCATTCTATTTCAAACCCACAAAAGAGGACTATTCATGCCTTGACGATAAGCAAACGATCATTGCACCGCTGGATAGCGACATCTAAAATTTCTAATTCCAGTGTTTTACACACGAAAATTAGGCCAAGAGTGGTGGATAATTTTAACAGAGAATTGATCCGCAGAGAAATTTGCAATATGTTTCACAATAATGAGGCAGTGACTTTAAGGAAATTGAAAATTTGGTTAAGAAAGAATAATGGCATTGATATTTCCAAATCTACGCTATGGAGGACTATTAGGAGTTTGGGATTCACTTTTAGAAAATATGTTGGTGGTAGAAACCTTATTTGTGAGAAGCCTCATATAGTTGCAATGAGAAGCAAATATTTACGCGAGGTCAGAAAAATGAGAAGAGATTGTTATGATTTTGTGTATTTAGATGAAACTTGGATCAATGCGCACCACAGTAATGAACGAGAATGGCAATCATCTCATGGGACAACTAAGAGACTAGTACCAAGCAGCAAAGGACAGCGCCTCATAATTGCACATGCAGGAAGCAGCCATCATGGGCTTCTAAATAATACTGAACTCATATTTGTTTCAAAATCCACAGATAATAGGGATTATCATACAGAGATGAATGGCAAGATATTTCAAGATTGGATTGTGAATCATGTACTTCCTTCATTGGATAGACCGCCGTGTTTGATAATGGACAATGCTTCATATCACAACGTTGTGGCACCAGTAGATAAAGTTCCTCATTCATCAAGTACTAAAGATGTAATAAAGATTTGGCTGACCAAAAACAACATTCCATTCAACGAAATGCCTCTGAAGCCTGAATTACTTGGAATTGTAAAAAAGACACAGCATACAAAGATATTTCACATATACAAGGCAATCCATGAACATGGTCACAGATGTTTAAGATTGCCTCCTTACCATTCTCACTTAAACCAAATTGAATTAGTCTGGGCTAAAATTAAGGAACAAGTAGCAACAGAAAATAGAACGTTCAAATTAAAAGATGTTGAAATACTTACAAAAGCCGCCATCTCCAATATAGCCAGGGATTTTTGGAAGAAATGTGAGAACCATGTGTTACAAGAGGAAGAGGAATATTGGAAGAATGATGGTTTGTCCTTCATTCAGCCGAGATTGATTATCAATTTCTCAGAGACATCTGATTATGGTTCGGATGAAGTTTAATTTCTTTAAAGATGACCTTGCCGTTATTTACAAGCACATTAGAGGAGCAACGTTCCATTATGATATTTATGAACCGCAAAGAGGTGATGCCTATTGAAATAATTAGATCAATGAAGGTCGAGTTTGGTAGCGTACTAAATTTCAATGACAAACAATGTCACGTGTATCTCGCATGCAGATCATTTAAGAAATCATCTTCAACAGGTAGTAATATGCAAACGTGATGGCCACATTATTGTAATAGTGGACACGCCTATGCCTAATCAATTCACAGAATCTGTGACTGAAGTGGTAAAATTTCTTGTCTCGATACACAATAATTAGTATGCCGACAAAGATCAAAGGATTTCATTCGTTTATGGGAACTGGACAAGCATCAGAGACGAACTTGGATCCCCGGTCAGATAGTAGGTTTTCGGAAAAACCCAATCTGCTGAATGCTAAAAATAGCGCATCCGCAACGTCCACGGTTGATATGGATTTAAGCGGAATCGCCTCCATGCGTCTAGTGCTAGTTGATTTGGCTCCATTCTCTCTCATATATATTTTACCAAAGCACGCAAGGACTTTGACCTCACAATAAGTCTAAAGAAAACAAATGACTCGCGAAGTTTTGCGCCGACGATCGATCCGAGTTTCATAACTAGCGGTAAATGAGTGTTTGAACTTTATTAATAATGAACGAAAATAGCCTCGACATTGTTCCAGTTGCAGACTGTACAGCGACACTAAGGACTGTCTAGTTGACGCCATAATCTAGTCTGCCTGTATCTCTACGGAGCGTCGTTGTGTTCAGTTCAATAAAACTGTCTATTTGGAATTGTCCAGCCTGGCCTTTGACAGTATTTTTTATGTTGGAGAATACGGCTGTGTGCGGGGTCACTTACATACCACTAGATGGACATTGGGGTGAGTAGACTTATTACTCATGATATAATATAAATAATAAAGAAAACTACCCCGTGAACCAGAGCCCGTATCAATATGTAATTACATTCACCCAACAAACGTACATTTCTTGTCATATTTTTACATCACAAGACATGTCCACAACGATAACGTAACCACTTCACCTCTCACCACCCTATATTCTCATCAATACCTACACACAAAACACCAGATAAAACCAAAATCACCCCCACCACACCCCGCTCATTAGCCATCTTCCTCTATAAAATGTATCAATTTTTTAATATTTTCCTCTTTATTCTATAGCGGGCAGGAAAAAGGGAATTCACTTAGTGTGTGCTTATAAAAATTCCTTCTTCTCAAGCCAAGCAGCAACATAGTTGCATGAAGTTTTGAAACAAATCGGTTCTTATATTCATGTGAAAAGGTAAAAGCACAACTCCTTCCAATAAAAAATGTTAAAGCTACGTCTAAATCAGCTTGTTGTTTGTAACAAGACTACAGCACATCCACACAGAAACAACGTTCTGTAGAGATCACTATTGGACAGTGTACCTATACCTAAGCTTTCATGAAATACACAAAAATCTCCTGTTATATTGAGAATACACTGCCTCCAAAATAAATGGTCAATCTTCACAAGTCTGCGGTATGGCCTCTTTAAAAACGACAGTGAAAAATCAACATATAATCGCTCCTGTAAAGATTTTTTTTTGGTGAAGCGTGAAGTTATGCGCGCATGTGCATCCACCCTCGATGATCTGATAAATATACATCTAGAGTATATTCAGCGTCGAGATGGCCGACAACAATATCAACCAGACTAACCTCGCCGACTGACCACCTCTACACCCCCCCCCCTTATTATATAAAATAAAAAAATATGTCTCACTTCGCGTACATTTATATCCTCTCTTACACGGTTTTTTTTCTCTCACCCCTATTTTCTCATCAATACCTACACACACACCACCAGACAAAAACAGGTTTTTGGCGGTTCTCACCACACAATAAGCGCCGGGCGGAAAAAATGTACCAAGGGGCTTGTTAAGGTCAGTCTGTTTTTTAAGCCAGGGATGTTTTCTTGCTATCTGTGGTCTAAGGGAACTTACTGGTTGTATCTTTTTGGTATAAGTTAGATTTAGTTGTTATCTTCCCTTGACTTGACAAGTTGTCCATTTAAGGAGTTTTATAGATCAGTTTCCAGGAAAAGTTCTGGACTGGTCCCGTGTGAGCTCAACTCAGGGCTTGCGACTATCTGGGCATTCGCAAAGATTTGTGCGGGACCGGTGGACTGGGTCTTTAAAACAGTCGCCTGGGTTTTTTCGGCTGAGAAGGTGGTTAGCCATTGTTTTCCTCTGCCCGTGTGATCGGGGATAGAGTTTTCTTAGTGTTGGAATATGTTTGAGATTTTTCCCCAATATTTCTCGATGTTTCTGAGGGCCAAGAAGATGATGTATATTAAGTGATTTATTCCTGGATTGCTGTAAAGGTAAAAAGTACTTTTGACTCTATTTGGTAGCTTAGATGAACTTTACATATTTGAAGCCCGGCACTCGTGCGGTCTTTACCGCCAAGAGATTTACATGACTTGTTTGTTAAAGGGAATCCAGAGAAGATTTACATATTTGAAGCCCGGCACTCGTGCGGTCTTTACCGCCAAAAGATTTACATGACTTGTTTGTTAAAGGGAATCCAGAGAAGATTTACATATTTGAAGCCCGGCACTCGTGCGGTCTTTACCGCCAAAAGATTTACATGACTTTTTTGTTAAAGGGAATCCAGAGAAGATTTACATATTTGAAGCCCGGCCCTCGTGCGGTCTTTACCGCCAAAAGATTTACATGACTTGTTTGTTAAAGGGAATCCAGAGAAGATTTACATATTTGAAGCCCGGCACTCGTGCGGTCTTTACCGCCAAAAGATTCACCTGACTGGTTGTGTCGGAAGAAAAATAAAGGATATTAGGTATTTGGAGCTCGGCATTTATGCAGCTTAATTCTGCCAGAGTCTTACCTGGCTTATCTCGCCAGAGAGGATAGCGAGAAATTATTATCATACTACTAACACCACGATATATGCCGGCTGCTCAAGAGCCATTGATGTTATAGAAGTATTGAACATTTTGTTATGCATATGACGTGCTTGAACTGATAGTGTATGTATTCGATGTCAGCGTCTTCGTACTGTAGTGTAATAAATCGTACACAAAATGTACCACAGAAGTTCTACAGTTCTTCAATATTATATGTGCATTTCTGGTGTGTGATCATCATTGTCTACTTTAGAACCACACCCATTCGCGTGCTCATTGACTTGTCTAGGTGTTCACACACCACGTCGGCCACTCCTGATCTTTATCACACCACAAGCACCCTGTAATATCACCATTCTACAGCGGTGGCCATTCCACCATACCCAGTAAACAACAATCAATACAATACCCAGCAATCATGCATTTCAACAGTAGTGGCACCCCAACACATCCCAATACAACAGGGCTCAATAAACATCACACTTCAACCGTCTGCTCATACGAACAACACCGCAACCTCACTTTATAATACTAAATATTATAGAAATAATGGCTTAACAAAACTATTTAAAACATTACAGATAACCAATAGTGATTTTACACAGTGTAAAGGACTATCAAACCAAGAAAGCTAACACCAATTAGCTGTAATTCTCATCAATACCTACACACAAAACACCAGACAAACACACTTTTTTGGAGGTTCTCACTACACAACAAACGCGGGGCGGGAAAAATGTACTAATGGGCTCAAAAAACATCACAATAAGCTAGCCTTTTAGCTGTACTCACCCAACAACGGAAATTCCCTGTCATATTTTTACATAAAAAGACAGGTACACGCCGAGAATGTCACCACATCTCCCCTCACTATCTAGTCTTTCTGCTTAGTCTACCTTGATCCTGTGCTCTTGACTGCCGAGATAACTCTTATATATTAATAAAACGTAAAAATCCTTGGCATTTGTATAAATGTTGTCTACCTGTTGTAAAATATATATTGTATGTATGTTGTGTGACACCCGTGTGTTACCGGGGCCCGAAAGGGGAGCAAAGAATAGTAACACTGTCCCCTACCAAGCATGTCGTAAAAGGCGACTAAGGAGGGTTGGGCATGGGGCCGGTTACACCATCCTGTAAAAAAAATTTAAACCACAAAAAACTTCAACAAATATGGACAAGTCAAATAAAGAAAATAAAACACAGCCATCCAAGACAGGGGAAGGTCCTCTCGCGGGGAGGCGTATGATGCAACACAGAGAAAGCCGAAAGGAGTCTGTGTTGCTGACCAACCTTCTTTCTTCTAGGAGAACTTCCAGATTTGGCACCTGGAATGTTCGGACATTAAACGAACAAGGGAAAGTGGCGCAAGTAGCAGCAGAAATGAGGGAATACAAAATCGAGGTTCTGGGAATGTGTGAAACAAAGTGGAAGGGGGTAGACAGGAAGAAACTCATCACAGGTGAATTGGTGCTGTCCTCAGGACATGAAGACGAAAGTTCACACCACAGTGAAGGGGTAGCTCTTATGTTATCTAAAGAAGCACAGAAAGCACTAATTGAATGGGAAGCTGTTGGACCCAGAATAATAACAGCTTCTTTCAAAACAGCTAAAAAGAAAATTCATGTAAATGTCATCCAATGTTATGCACCAACTAATGACAAAGAAGAGTCTGTGAAAGAAGCATTTTATACTAAACTACATGAAATTATGGATAAAGTAAAAAGAAGAGACATCACAATTTTGATGGGTGAAATGAATGCAAAGTTAGGTACAGTCAACACTGGATTCGAAGAAGTCATGGGAAAACATGGGCTAGGAGTAATGAATGAAAATGGAGAGCTATTCGCAAACTTCTGTGCTTCATATCAACTGGCTATAGGAGGAAGCATGTTTCCACATAAGAGGATACACAAGGCAACATGGATATCACCAGACCATAGAACAGAAAATCAGATTGATCATATATGCATAAACAAGAAGTTTAGATCATCACTGCAGGATGTAAAGGTATATAGAGGAGCAGATGTGGCATCAGATCACCATCTTCTGATAGCCAAAGTAAAAATGAAACTCATGAGATATGCAACAATGCAAAACTATAGACAACAGTTTAATGTAGGACAGCTAAGAAATCAAGAAACAAGAGACAAATTTGCGGTCACAGTATCCAACAAATTCCAAGTGCTCCAACAGCTGGAAGATGTAGAGAATACAGAAGACTATTGGCAGCAGGTCAAAACAGTATGGAAGGAGACATGTGAAGAAATACTGGGGAAAAGGGAAAGACAACAAAAAGCATGGATAACAACAGAAACCATCAATAAGATAAAAGACAGAAAAAACAAGAAAGCAGAGTTAAACACAAGCAAAACTAGAAGCTCCAAAGCCAAGGCTCAAGAAGTGTACACAGAAGCAAACAAAGAAGTAAAAAGAAGTATCAAAAGAGACAAGAGGAAGTATATTGAGGAGTTGGCAAGAGAGGCAGAAGATGCTGCAGCCAAAGGAAATATGAGAGAACTGTATAGCAGCACAAAGAAGCTAACAGGGAAATACAAGCAAACAAGTTGCCTCATAAAAGACAAGAATGGGAAACTGCTCAGCAATATACAAGAGCAAATGAAGAGGTGGACAGAATATTTTGGGGACCTTCTCAATAGACCAGCTCCACAAAACCCGCCGGACATCCAGCCAGCAGAAGAAGAGCTACAAATTAACGGTGAAAGACCAACGAAGGAAGAAATAAAGAAAGCCATAAAGCTTCTAAGAGAGGGAAAAGCGTCTGGACCTGATGGCATTCCAGCAGAGGCCATCAAAGCAGATATCGACACGGCTACAGAGATGTTATATAAAATACTTGGTAAAGTCTGGGAAAAGGAAGAGATACCAGCAGAATGGAAGGAAGGATATCTGGTTAAGTTGCCTAAGAAGGGAAATTTACAAGAGTGCACAAATTATAGAGGAATAATGTTACTATCAGTGCCAGGAAAAGTGTTAAACAGGATTATCCTTGAGAGATTAAAAGAGTCCATAGACAAGAAACTGAGAGATGAACAAGCAGGTTTTCGACAAAACAGATCATGTACAGACCAGATAGCCACTTTGAGAATAATAGTTGAACAAAGTCTGGAATGGAATTCACCACTATACATCGGATTTGTGGACTACGAAAAGGCATTTGACAGTGTAGACAGAGAATCACTTTGGAAATTGATGAGGCATTATGGAGTTCCCCTGAAGATCATTAATTTAATAAAGAAAACATATGAAGACATGACATGCAGAGTTCTTCACGAAGGACAGCTTACAGAACCGTTTGGGATAAGAACAGGAGTGCGACAGGGATGCCTCTTGTCTCCATTTCTTTTCTTGCTGGCAATAGATTGGGTTATGAGATCATCGACAAACACACAACAGAAATGGAATCCAGTGGACTCTGACTAAGCAGTTGGATGATCTGGATTTTGCTGATGACTTGGCTCTTCTGTCCCATAACCGTAATCAGATGCAGGACAAATTGAAAACACTCGATGAGAGGTCACAGCAATTGGGTCTGAAAAATACACAGGGAAAAGACAAAAATAATGAGAATAAATGCAGGTAATGATAACAGGGTTGAACTTGAAGAAACACCAATTCAAGATGTAGAATCATACACATATCTTGGCAGTAATATAGACAAAGTTGGAGGGACAGACAGCGATATCAAAATAAGAATACAAAAGGCAAGAGGAGCTTTCATTGCATTGGGAAATATATGGAGATCAAGAGAAATCGGATACCACACGAAAATAAGAATCTTCAACTCAAATGTGAAGTCAGTCCTATTGTATGGCTCTGAGACATGGAGAACAACAAAGACAACAACCAAAAAGCTACAGACTTTCATAAATGGGTGCTTGCGTAGAATAGAGGGATTAAAATGGTATGACAAGGTTACCAACGTGGAACTGATGACAAGAACTAGACAAGTGCCAGTGGAACAAGAGATGAAAGAAGAAGAAGACGATGGCGATGGATAGGACACACACTGAGGAAACCTGTTGATAGCATTACAAGGCAGTCCTTGTTCTGGAACCCCCAGGGCAAGAGAGGCAGAGGAAGACCAAGAAGTACATGGAGAAGAGAGTTGGAAACAGAAGTGAAAATGATGAGAGAACATGGAAAGAACTTGAGATGATGGCACGGGACAGGAGGACTTGGCATGTGTTTGTTGAAGGCCTATGCTCCTTTGGGAGTGGAGGGTTATGAATGAATAAATGAATGTTTGTGTGTGTGTGTGTATTTATATATATATATATATATATATATATATATATATATATATATATATATATATATATATATATATATATATATATATATATATATATATATATATATATATATATATATATATATATACTGTTCAAAAAAAGAAACGCATAGCTACTGAAGGCACACATAGAGCCATAATTCTGACATTCAATAACTTTTTTAATTTAATGAGTTAATTGTTCAAATTGCACACAAGAATACCTTACGGTTTATCCAATCAGTTGACAGTTGTTTTGCATCTGGGTCACGGGCGTTTTTTGGCGTACGGGCTTTCCTGTTAGTATGGTGTGTGGCCTCCTCTTGCATCGATCAGCGACTAGCATCTCCTGGGCAGGGATGCGATCAGACGTAGGATGCGGGCCTGTGGGATGGCTGCCCACTCTTCCTGGAGTGCCTGGAACAGATCACGACGATTGGCTGGAGCAACGTCTCGGCGACAAACACGTCTATGCAGCTCATCCCACAGGTGCTCAATCGGACTCATGTCTGGAGACAGGGATGGCTAGGGAAGGGTGAGAATGTTGTTGGCAGTCAGGAACTGCGTGGTCAACCGTGCACAATGGGGTCTGGCGTTGTCCTGTTGAAACACATACCTTTGGGCAGCCAAAAGTGGAAGGACATGGGGTCGAAGAATTTCATTGACGTATCGTTGCGCATTCAAGCCTCCTTCAATGTGCACACATTTACTCCTTCCATTGTAACTGATCATTCCCCACACCATTGCACCTCCACCACCGTGCGGCGGAGCTTCATCAACGCAATTTTGGGCAAAACGTACATTTCGCCTACGGTAGACTCTACGCCGTCTATCATGACGCTGCAACAAAAAGAAAGATTCGTCACTAAACCAGACACGTCTCCATTGATTGTCAGCTGCCCAGGGACGATGCTGGTTAGCCCAAATAAGTCGATGTTGGCGATGGCGGCGCGTAAGGACAGGTCCTTGGTGAGGTCGTTGTGCCCAAAGCCCAGCGTCATGCAGTCTATACTGGACAGTTTGATCAGACTCATGACGTCCTGCAGGCAATGACTGGGCAGTTGGGGAAGCTGTTGTAAACCTGTCTGAGATGACGAAGCCGAATAAAGCGATCTTCCGCTGCTGTTGTCACTCTGGGTCGTCCACTGCGATGCCGGTCTTCAACTGAGCCAGTGGCTTGGAACCGGTGCCAAAGTCGACTGATGGTACTCTGTTGCACGTTTAGATGCCTGGCAACCTGACTTTGACTTTCGCCTGCATGCAGTCGGCCAATAGCAATGTTCCTTAAATTTATTGATAGAGACGCCATAAATGTCTGCTTGAAAATGAACTGAATTTTGTTTGTGCAGCGTTATCCTTTAATAGGGTTTCAGTTGCGTAGTCAGTTAATAGTGTTCACCCCAAATTTTGTTGCTTTCACGTGCGCGCAACATGAGCTGTGGTCAAAAATTGCGTCATAAACACTATTGACCACTGCGTTGTAACGATTACAAAAACGAACGCATTTCAGGTCAACACGTGCATTTGACATTGTAAAGAACATTTGAGGCTGGTTTTTATATACCCTTGCACCAAATTTTACTTACAAACTCATAAAAACGCGTCCTCGGATAGCTGCTATGCGTTTCTTTTTTTTTGAACAGTCTATATCTGTGTGTGTGTTTATACATTGTCTTACTCCGGCGGTCCCCGCTACACACCAACCCACAAAACCAATAGCAACACCATCCGCACTCTTCATTAAAACCCCACCGAACAACTAACGACACCTTACATGGTATTTTTCTCTCACCCCTATATTCTCATCAATACCTACATGCCAACACACGCCCATGCGTCATCACCCAACCAGCCAAAATCAATACTCCCGAACAGCTAACGACAATAACTAACTACAGCCTACCTACTTATCGCCCCTGACCACCTGATCGAACATCGATTTTTATATTTATGTATGTTGTATATATGTATATATGTGTATATGTGTATATGTGTATATATATATATATATATATATATATATATATATATATATATATATATATATATATATATATATATATATATATATAGATATATATATATATATATATATGTATATATATATATATATATATATATATACATATAGTATGAATAAAGAAACATAACAACACTAAAATACAACCTACCTACTGCCATTATTGATCTAATGTTTTTCTTCATATAAATGTCCGCGCCACCTCCGTTATCGATCGGTAAAAAATCAACACCACAGCACACCCGGCTGCCAGCTACACCCCAACCCACACCCACGAGTCATCACCCCGCCAGCCAAAATCCTGTCCTATTACTTGTAACAACCCCAGTCCCACTTGTACCACTACAACACCTCCAGTTGTTATCAACCAATATTCCATAGACAATCACCCGGACAATAATGATGTTTTTAATCTACAACCACCCCCGAAGAAGCAAAGAGCTACAAACCGTCTGAAACTAGAGCTTTAGATTGACATTTTCGTATTCTTTTAAAAGAGATGATTAAATATATTTATTACAACTATATTAAAAAAACCTTGGCCTTTGTATAAATGTTGTCTATCTGTTGTAAAATATATATTGTATGTATGTTGTATATATATATATATATATATATATATATATATATATATATATATATATATATATATATATATATATATATATATATATATATATATATATATATATATATATGTTGTATATATATTGTATGAATAAAGAAACATAACAAGACAACCTACTGCCATTATTGCTCTAATATTTTTCCTTATATAAAAGTCACGCTCCACCGCCAGAATCGATCGGTATATTTCCCTATATAAAAGTCACGCTCCACCGCCACAATCATAATCGAAAATACCGTACTATACTACTCATGTGCCAAAACTATTTCAACTTCTATCTGTTTAATTTTCCTCTCAGCTTTTATCCGTTTCTCGATTTCCCATTTCTGAAATTAAAATTGGTCGTGGCGTTCCTTTCTATCGTCGTCCTGCTGCTTCTGACATTCTTTATATTTTGCTTCTGACCTTTGCAACAAAGAAGTCTCTCTCAAACCAAACTTCTCGCCATTTTGTCAAATTCCATAAAGCTAGACATAATTGTACAGTCAAAGTTTGTGAACACTTAAATGAATATCGTTTAGTATACAAATTTCTCAGGCCAAGTCACATTTGCCAATATCCAACACTCCTTCAGCAAAGAGGTATACGCTAATTATTCAGTCAGCTAAACTGACGATTTGATCCCCAGATGAGGTGAGATTTTTTTAGGCCACAAATGGCTCCTGGGTCGACCCAGCCCCAGTTGGGTACCAGAGCAACTCTGGGAAGGTTAAGGCGGCCGGCGTGATGCCGACCACATCACCCCTAGTGTGCCGACGGTCAAGATAATATGGGCCTAACACCATATTCCCAATATGCCTCAATGGGCGTGTAACGGGTTCCTTTACCTTTTTAAACTGACGATTCTTTATCAATACCGCAACAACAGGTCAATTCAAAATGATATAACTAGCTTGCAGTTCATAAAGCTAGAGGGTTTACTAATGCTAATATACAATGCTACACGTCAATAACAATTGCTGTTATAACGTTTCAAGTCGTAATGGAAGGCAGATAAAATATAATACATTAAGGAAACAAGAGGATACAACATTCAAACACAACGAAAGAAGTACCTGAATATACAAGGCAACGTGAACACAAACCAGACTCACACAACTAACGCACAATGTGCAAGGTCAGTTAAGCTAGGCAGCCACAGGAAAAACCATCTGTGTTCAAGCTCCACAACAGAATAGACAAGGCAATGTCCTTAAAAGAATACAGTTTAACACAATCCTTTTCTCACAAGGCAAAAAGAAAATATTAAACTCACTACCTTTAAACAAGATTACTACAATAATAAGACAACAAGGACGGAACAAAAACCAACAATAGACAATTAAGTAATGAGGCCTGTTACACTCCTTTGACCAAAAGCAGGAGGAAGTCACGTGAACAGCAAAAAGGAAATGCGAGAATATTAATTATACAGTAAATTACAATGACTTATTCTAGTAAAGACAAAAACACATCTGTTAAAATTGAAGTAATTCAAAAAAAAAATTAAATGAATGTTACTACTTAAAGATGAAAAACAGAAAAGTCAAGTAACTAGAGGAAAGTGAAAGAAACAATAAAAGTGAAAAATACCAACAGAATGATACGAACTAAACAATTTCAATAATCTAACTGATGATCCTCTGTAAACTGGTACTTGATGACGATATCTACAGTTCTTCACTGAGATGATAATGATGGTTCACAAAACGTTAAGCCAGTACATAAAATCACAAAAATGCCCAGTCAATAATGAACCACTGGTTCACGCCTTATAATACCGCAAGGCTTGGATACAACTCGACTAAAAACGTTACAGTCCCCCTGTCAAAAGTTACAGTCCCCCTGTCAAACGTTACAGTCCCCCTGTCAAACGAACAGCAGGAATCACGACAGATAATGACGTCAATAAAGTTCAGCTCATTCACGTATGGAACTCTTTATGTTGAATAACAGTGTCCATAAATCTTGGTGTCTCGGGGCAGGTAAGAAAACAGTTCATAACGCAATGTTCAAATTCGCACGGCTCAAAGTCATAGCTGTGAAGTATTGTAGCATCAATAAAGGTTATGCGTGAAGGCACGATGTTGTTGACAGCTAACACTAGCTCCACACAGCACATCATTTAGATTCTTCAAACGTAGGCAAGTGTCACTGGAAAATTCTTGTACCAAGCTTTCATGCATAGCTCAGTAAACAAACGCCATTGTCCAGATACATACACGTCAGGTCTTCAAACTGCCATACAGCGCCCTGCTCAGCACATCACACGTCAGGGAGTCGTTTGGAGCAGGTATGCGTACCACAGCAGCACAAGAACACGTGTCCTGTAGTAATATTACACAGCAATATCTGTTGCAGGTCTTGTACTAGGCCACCAAGCATACATGGGGCAAAATATTCGAATACAGATGTCAATATATGATGCTCCTGAGTTGGTCCAGGAAGGCACTATTGATCTAAGATTCTAGACCTCTTGCTGGAGTATGACACGAATGAACCTGGAGACAATGTGTGACAAGTCGCTAGCCTTTGGTCATAAGTTCCACAAGCCTACGTATCTTACTTACTTACTTAGTCGTGTCTATGAATGAAAGTGTTCAGAACGTGTGCATGTACAGTTGACATTAAAAAATCCGGCCATCGATAATCCGGTTCCTTCAGTTTTCCGGAATGGGTTTCGGAGCGCATTTTTTAATTTACCTCGTTGGCGCGCCACTGTTTTCTGGAGCCGTTTATATTTTGATGCAGCTGTTTGGGTCTTGCTTGCACGTGTTAACAGGCATTCCTGCTCATTCCTTCTCATTTTATCATTTATTTGCTGCTGTATAGCCCCATTATGGATTCAGCAAATAAAAGAAGTGGTGTAAAACGTAAACATTTAATTTTCTTTCTTTAAAGGACTGTACAGGTAGTCATTTTCTGTTAAATATATACAGCATATATAACCCAAACAAATCCGGCATTTTCAACAATCCGGCACTCCTCAGGTCCGGAGGTTGCCGGATTTTTGGATGTCAACTGTATAGGAATTTTCTTGCAGTAGAAAGGTGAAAGACGTAAGATATTCTTCGAAAATTAGGGATCGTTTAGAAGTTAACATGTATAAGTAGGACAGAAGCATATTTGTGAAGAGAACTAGTTTACAAACTAAGATGGGAAGAAGAGATTACAAGATGGCAGAAATAGGGCAGTGTTGCGGGCTTTCTTTGTTTGAGCGGGCTGATATTGTAGTTTGTTTCAGGCCATGTTTATCTATCGCATTTGTCTTACATGAGTATCGATTTCTGCTACCACACTGGATTCACTTTATACATTTCTTTGGGTGTTTGAATATCAATGTTCATGCAATAAACTTTGCATGTATTTTATCTGATAGTGTTATATTATTTCATCTCATTTCTTATTAGCTTGACAGAGTTTGTATTTTATGAACCGTACCTTGAAGGTCAACGGTCATTATTCATAAAACAGAACTGGAACTTTTCAAACGATTTCAGTGAAGAAGTCTTGCTTAGATGACTACAATACTTTAATACTCATTCATCGTTTCATCATGATTTATCAACAATAAAATATAGTTCACGTTAAAGAACACCTAATATCGCACAGTACTAGAGTTCAGTTTTCTCAGACATCACACGTCTGTTATTTACCGTATTAAATATCATTCATGTCTTTCACCAACTGTTTGGTATACTTATTATATTGATACAGAATTAATCATTCTGCTAATAGGTCTATTAGGTACACCGCCTAATATATTAATTTACTTTGGAATTCATAGCCCGGCTCTATCAGCCTTATATATCCTAACTGCGTTTCGCATTTCACGACTTACGTTAATAATAAATGATCGCGGTTTATATTACCGACTTATATCTTCGGACTCAATGGTCCTTATACATTATTTATTTATGCTTTACCAACTCTACAATACCGCAGTATAATATATTGTTATACACTATCACACTATCATATTTTAGTGGCCATGCCACACATTTTAGAGCTCGAAAGCCACACACAAGACTCTCGTAACCAAGTCTAACGCATCATGCATCGCCACACGCGACCTATATCATATTCAGTGGATGTGTTACATGGTGCGATCATCGAATCAGGTTCAAACCAAAATGCTCGCAGACCATGCAACAATACTCAACATCATCCCCCTCGATCCCAAACGTGACACTTGTGGCACGTGTGAGAGTGGTGGAGACGAAGTACGTAAGTAAGTAATTGTGTAAGTATCAAGTAATGATATTAATAATTAATTGAACTTATGAAGAAATTACGACCCTTACTAAATTTAAAAAATGAGACGTGTAAGTGTAAATATACTAAATAAGACAACATACCTTGCAATTGATTTAGAAATAAAAACAAAAAACCAGCTTGAAGTACAATTTATTTAACGAAAATAAACGAGCGAGGTTGCATTTCTTGTAGGCGAAATTTAACTACAAAACTTGAGTGTTTGAAGATTTTCCACTGGATTTTCAATTCCATCAGAGGTGTATGTACATTTTACATGTATGAAATGCCTATTACTGTAAAGTTGTGTATTAGGCTGGCAGTCTCATCATGTCCCGTAAATGCCACATAAATCACCACTCAAAAACGGGTGACTTCTTCGTGCGTGTTTCCTCACATGGAACAAATAGCAAAGGTAGCCCTATATATATATATATATATATATATATATATATATATATATATATATATATATATATATATATATATATATATATATATATATATATATATATATATATATATATATATATATATATATATATATATATATATACAGTAGAACTCCATTTATCCGAACCCCAATTATCCGAACATCCAATTATCCGAACACTTTTTCCAGAAAAAAAAAATCAATCGCCACCAGTCACGTTAGACTACATTTCTGAATCTTTTCATGCGGCAAGCTTCAAATGTGTGCGAACAATTTGTAGAGGATGAGTTGGGGTAATGGTCGGTCGCTTACGTACAGGAAGTCAGTTAGATCATAAAGTCAGTTAATATCTGGTTTACCACTCCAGTGTACGTGTGCGTTCTAGGCAGAACACTGGCTAAACAGACAGTTCAACTTAAAATAATTGTATCCTGCTACTACAGCAGAATAATTTTGGTGTACAAGTATTTCTCTGTGCGATATGGCATCTTCCAGTAGGCCTAAAGCATATAAAAGGAACCGCAATGTTTTGTCAATTGAAACGAAAACAGAAATTATCAAGAGACTAGGAAAAGGTGAAACTGTGTCTTCACTTGCGAGGATTTTCAATGTTGGGAAAGCTACCGTCTCTGACATCAGAAGTAACAAGGATAAAATTATGAGTTTTGCATCGAAATTGGATAGTGAAAATGGGTCGAAGAAACGTAAAACCATGAGAAATGCGAAATATTTGAAATTGGAAGAGGCTTTGTATATATGGTGTCTGCAAAGAAGAAGCAAATCGGAACCTATCTCTGGCTCTCTATTGTGTGAAAAGTCACTTCAGTTCAACAGTCAACTTGACGGTCCTCCTGACTTTAAGGCTAGCCAGGTAAAAAAAAAAAAAGGTAAAGGAACCCGTTACACGCCCATTGAGGCATATTGGGAATATGGTGTTAGGCCCATATTATCTTGACCGTCGGCACACTCGGGGTGATGTGGTCGGCATCACGCCGGCCGCCTTAACCTTCCCAGAGTTGCTCTGGTACCCATTTGGGGCTGGGTCGACCCAGGAGCCGTTTGTGGCCTAAAAAATTCCCACCTCATCTGGGGATCGAACCATAGACCACTGCGTTAGGAAGCCAGTGCACTAACCACTATGCTACCGCGGCTCCCTCAGGCTAGCCAGGGATGGTTAAGAAACTTTAAATCTCGTCATGGCATACGAGAACTGGAGATTCAAGGGGAATCTTTATCTAGCGATGCAACTGCCCCTGAAAATTTTAAAGAAACATTCTTGGTTTTTTTGGAAGAAGAAGGTTATTCACTCGATGATGTGTATAATGCCGATTAGACTGGCTTATACTGGAAATCATTGCCTCAAAAATCACTTGCATCTCAGCGCGAAGCAGCTGCCCCTGGGTTTAAAAAGTGCAAAGAGAGAGTAACAATTTTGGTAACCGCGAATGCCAGTGGAAGTCATCGTTTACCGGTGCTAATGATCGGCAAAGCCAAAAAACCACGTTGCTTAAAGAATGTGACATGTGTCCCATTGTGCTACAAAGCACAGAAGAGTGCTTGGATGAATAGTGAAATATTTTTTGACTGGTATACACATCAGTTCATCCCAAATGTGAAGAGGTTGAGAGAACAAGAAAAGAAAACTGGAAAAGTAATTCTTCTACTGGACAATGCACCATCTCATCCAGAGAAGGATACATTGAATACAGTTGATACAAATTTTAAAGTAATTTTTCTGCCTCCCAATGTAACAGCACTGATTCAACCAATGGATCAGGGGGTTATAGCAAAGCTTAAAAAGATGTACAAGAAGGAAGTCCTGCGTCGTTTATTGTTGGCTGAAGATGAAGAAAGTGTGGTGGCGTTTTCTAAAAAGCTTAATCTCAAAGACTGCTGCTATATGTTAGCTGATGCTTGGACCACCCTGTCACAAGATAATCTCAACAAGGCTTGGAATAGATTGCTTGGGAAAAAAGGAGGAAATGAAACTACTGCAGTGGACACAAATGATGATTGTATAAATGAAGTTGTGGAACTGTTTCAATGCCCGGATTTTCGGACTGTGACAAAGATGATGCACACATGTGGCTAGAAGATGATAATGATTCTGGTTTTCAGTTTTTGAATGACGAAGAAATTTTGTCTTTTGTGCAAGAAGAAAACCAAATACATGTAGTGACCGATGACGAAGACTCCTCAGAAGTACATGATGTACTTGTAGATTATGAAGAAAACCCAAAACGTCGACCAAGTCCTGAAGAGGCCTTTATAGCACTAGAATCAGCGATGGCTTGGTACGAGCAAGAAGATGACAGCTGTCCTACACAGCTTCTGCTGTTGAAGAGAATGCGGGACTTAGCAGCCAAAAGGAGACTATCCAGTTTGGTGCAAAAGAGGATTCCTCATTATTTTAAATAGTGGGCTACATCTGTGCAAGTACATGTATACGTAAGTTGCGCCTGGTTTTGAATCGTTTGTAATGTTATTTTGAAAACATTTCTCTTTCTTAAAAAAAAAAAAAATTAATACAAGTAGTACATGCACTGCAGTGTAATGAAAGATTTTGGTGATACAGTGATCTAATACAGTGTGGGTATTATTATTACAGTACAAGTAAATATGTTTTACAGTGTATTTTCCTTGTGATGGTTAATTATTTTTAGAAATATGTGTACATGTACTCGATACATTATGTAATCCAATTATCCGAACATTTGATTATCCGAACGATGCTCGGTCCCATGGGGTTCGGATAAATGGAGTTCTACTGTATATATATATATATATATATATATATATATATATATATATATATATATATATATATATATATATATATATATATATATATATATATATATAGAGAGAGAGAGAGAGAGAGAGAGAGAGAGAGAGAGATAACAAATTAACAAATCTGAAATAGAAATGTTTGGGGATTATAATGATTGAGCTGACCGTGCCGCTCGAGTCCAGATTGAACGAGCAACACTTATTCCAAGTGGCCAAGTATAATGATCTGGTCACTGACTTGAGATACGATGGGTTCACCGCAATGGTCCTGGCTGTTGAGGTTGGTGCAACAGGTCTAGTGGCTGCCTCTATGTATGATCTACTGAAACTGTTGGGTTTGAAAGGACAATCAAGATCAAGGGCACTTACGAGACCCTGCGAAACTGTGGAAAGGGCATCGTGCTGGATGTGGAACAACCACAACGGGCTATGGATTTCATGACAGTAATTTTAAACATATTTTCACAATTGCCTCTAACTGGCAGACAAACAGGAGTGAAGATGAAAGCTGCAACCAAGGTGGAGTAGGTTAAATTATCTGCACATGACAACAGGAGGCTGACACCTTGGAGTCTTGACCTAAGTGGGCCCGCTCCCGTTAGAGTGTAAAGGAGATTAACCGGCCGAAACACTTGATCGACGAGAGAACATCATCTGATGATCAGATTGCTTCTGTTGTATCGCTCTGTTTGGAGTTTCCTATCTGTATATATTTATATATGACAGTGACGCTCATTGACAGTGGATCAAAGTCATGACAATGATTCGTTTGGCATCTTTCGCTCTCCGAACACACTGTCATTTGACTCGAGGGTTTGATATTTTATGCTCATGGGCATCGAGAAAAATTCAGAGGAAGATGAAATGGTGGAGGGAAGCGGAGAGAGAGAGGCATTATTTTATGGTTCTCTCAATTCCTGCGACTCGTTACTAGTACACAGCTCTGGAGAACCACATATAAGAGACGGGTCTAAAGGACACTCGAAATGGCGATATTTGTGGGATTTACTCTCGCACAGCAATGAACGTGCTCCAAACAGCCATTCGACTCCTGACTTGAGAAGGAACAGTCAAGGCTTTTTGTGAACCAGCATTAACTTCACCAAACTTCAGCGACAGGCATTGCCACCACGTGAGAAGCTATGTGTAAACTTAATATTCTAAAGACTAGACTAAAAACTCTCTACCTTTTATTCATAGAATCTTTACTTCCTTAGTCGTTCCATTTCTACCGTTAGGTGTAGAGATTTGGAAGAGAAAGCGCCAGACTATCCTATCGGCTGTCGTCGCCTTTAAAATCAGTCCGGTTTTCTCTCTTGTAGTTCGCGTAATCATGATTTAAAGCAAACAGGTGATTGGCCTGTTGTGCTTTTGCATGGTGGAGGGGCTGCCTCCTTATGGCCTCCATGCAGGCCGTCCGGCTCCTTTTTCAGCCGGGCTTGGGAACGGCCTAAGCGGATTCATAGAATCCAATGACAAAAAAATGCTCTAAATTAAGATATAAAATCGCTGAGCTGTATTTGTTGTTAAATCATCGATTTTCCTTTTAACCATTGTCACAAAGTGACCGTTCTATAATTTTATCGTGTTCTGCCTGTGTTCTCCATATTGTACCTTCCTTTTTATTTCTTGCGTATTTTCTCTCATAACTGAACAGGTTTCCTGTTGTTATTTTGCTTGATCTATCCTGGATAGAGATAACGTTAACAACCCAGCTGAGCGCAGACAGATGAGTCTGCCTTACTATGTTTAAAAACACACAGACGCACATTTCTCTTCCGTGCCTAGCCGGGCACCCATACTTCTTGTATTGACTAACAGAAGATAAGCACAAATTTGCCTGCAGGAAAGTTACATAACCTATCGAGGGATGGACACTCGTGTTTTTCAACAATTATATTAACAAATTAAGCTGAAGGGTTTGTTATAAATTACAGACATTGGTCATCTAAAAGTGTCAATACCTTATGTGGGAGGATTTTGAAATTACCTGTGTCATGAGGGATTTCATGAGAGAAAGGGAGAGACGATATATACTAAAGTCAAACGTTTAAATTTGCTTGGTCTAGCCAAAATATACTAACTAGACGATGTTTGATTGGCGACTTTCACCGAGCGTAAAGCTAGGAGAGCGGACGCGATTGGCCCCATATAATGGAGCACATCTTCAGAATCCAACATTGTGTTCTATTGAGTCAAGACGATATCTTCAGATTAGTCAAGACAGAAGAAAGTAAGATTTCAAGAAAGAGGATTAGACCAATTACACTGGCTAACAAACAAAAATTTTTTTTTCTTTCTCTAACATTTCTATGTTTTTCTGGTCAATTTTAATGCGCTGTTTTTAAATCTGCCAACCGTTTTTCTTTATCAGGTCGGGATCTCTAGAAATACGCAATTGAAGTTTTTTAACAACGCATACAGTATTACAACATCATTCGTACAAGAAGTATAACAGTTATGTAGGCTTGAATTTCTTTGCAGTCGACTTTCGTCGGTGAATGGCATGTGGTACATTGCGATGAAGCATCCAAAAATAATCGGCAAGCATGGTCACACTCCACCGTCCTTGATAACGTGACTCCATTACGGCGATATCTTGATGGAATCGTTCTCCATGTTCATCGCTGACTTCGCCAAGGTTGTCAGGGAAAAAGTCAAGATGCGAATCGAGCAACTGGATTTTGAGGGACATGTTACAGCCCATAATTCTGTATGCATCTATGCACTGCTTAACAATATGCACATAGTCCACAGATTTGTGATTTCCCAGAAAGTTATCGACGATCGATTTGAATGCCATCCATGCGCGAAGTTCACTACATGTAACAAGTTCTCGAATTGTTTGTCTGCAATAACTTTCCTAATCTGAGGTCCTACAAAGATATCTTCCTTTATCTTTGCATCGCTAACTTGCGGAAACATTTCTCTACGATAAGTGAAAGCGTTGCTCGTTTTATCTAACGCTTTTACGAAATTCTTCATGAGCCCCAACTTTATATGTAACGGTGGTAAAATGATGCTGTCTTTGTTAACTAATGGCTCGTGTATTACATTTTTATGCCCGAGCTGCAACGATCCCTGATAGGCCACACCTTTCTTCCATAATGTTCCTGTCTGTTGCGGCTGTCCCATTCACATAGGAAGCAACAAAACTTAGTATACCCAGTCTGCATGCCCGTGAGAATTGCAATAACCTTTAGGTCTCCACAAATCCGCCATTGGTAGTCATTGTACTTTATTTTTGCCAAAAGTATAGCCATATTGTCATAAGTTTCTTTCATATGAACAGAGTAGGCGACTGGAATTGATGAAAATAAATTTCCGTTATGCAATAACACTGCTTTTAGACTAGTCTTGGAAGAGTCGATGAAAAGTCGCCATTCGTTGGCTATGTGCTCATGACCGAGGTGCACCATTAGACCATTTACATCTTTGCAATAGCAAATGTCATCATCCATCTCAAAGTATTGAACAAGTTTTCTGTGTCTATGATGAAATTTAGATATCGGAGTATTGGGCGCTAAAAGATTCCATTCTTTGAGTCGCGAACCGAGTAATTCCGCTTGTCCTTAGGTAAGAGCGATATCACGTATTAGATCTGAAAGTTCTGAATGGTTAATTAAGTGAACACCATCATTCACCGGTATATAATCCTAGTCAGAATTAGTTTCTAAAGCAGGTAAACTATCACTTTCTGATGGTTCATTCACGTCCAACGGATATTGTTCTCGTGGAACTGGGATCGGACACGTGATTGGATCATGAGGCACTGGTTTCGAAACCGATTCAATATTTGGATAAACCACAGACTTTCTAGTTTTAAAAGTGAAACAATGGATATTTGTCAAGCAGAAGTAACAATCAGTAGCATGATTTGTTGGTTCACGGCATATTACTGGCACTCCAAAAGGCATCGACTTATGCTTCGGTGATTTTCGTAACCAACCTGCCAATGTATTTGCACACGTCGAACAAACTGCATTAGGCTTCCAAGATTTATTTGCATCATCAACTTTCGAATCGAAATAAAGTTCATATGCTTTCTTTAGTAATGGTGTAAAGTTTTTGTGGTGAACACGATCGGTAAAATATCCGCACACGTAACAGAACCGATCAGCCGAATTTCTACAACTTCTAGAAGCCATATTTCGCTCAGAATTATTTCAAAATACAGTAACTATTTGAAAAATAGCGCAACATACGTCATGCATCTTTTAGCAGTATAAAAAGTAGAATTATTTTGCATTTTATTAATTTTTAATAAGTTATATAGTAAAAATGAAACGGAGCAAATAACGGTTTCCCAAAAACATATTTATTCACAAATATCTTAAGAACCCGATGTGATAGAGATAAACGGATTTCAAATTTGAAATCAGCGCAAGAAACTGACCTAAGAACACTTATTCTTATATAAGAAAGAAAAATGTTGTTTGTCAGTGTTATTGATGATCTTCTGAAATTAACCACCAAGAAAACTTGACTTTATAATACTGGAAACCACAAAGTTCTCGGAACCTGTAAATAGGATAATAGTGGGAGTATCAGTGAAGTACTACTCCGCTACCTGCAAAACGATCTCAAAGCCTGTGGCCTGACATTATTCGGAAGTCCCCGTGCCAGACGTCTGTAGAAAAATAACCGGATACAGGGTGAATTGTAACATACATTTTATTATTTTATATTTTACATTTGACATGTTTAATTCGCTGGTGAGTGTACAAGTTCATACGAGGCTGGCAACCTCAGCATATGAAAATGATAGAGTCATGAACCACCACAGCAAGCGCTGATGACTGCTCTATGCCAGTTTTCTCCACAGGGAAATAAACGCAGAGGTAGCCCTAGGCTCCAAGTGGAGCAGGGAGTGAATGATGATGACATCATGGTGTACATATTTATTATATTAACATTTTAATAAGTTCAAATGTATATTTAAACATGCTTAAATCAGGCACAAGTCGTTTTTTGCTCTCCAGCCACATTTTTCAGTCAGATTACGTGAACTAACGGTGATTTTTCATTATATCCACTGTGTTTATCATTGATGCTCAGTGAGGGTAAAATTATTGAGAAAAAAGAGAAGGGTCGATGGAACGGACAGCAGGGAAGGCACCTGACTAATGTCAGGAAACCAATTCTCAGCAGAGACATTTGTTTCCTCTAAGGTTTGTGGTACACGTTGGTGATACCAGTTTGTGGTACAAGTTGGTGATACCAGTTTGTGGTACACGTTGGTGATACCAGTTTGTGGTACACGTTGGTGATACCAGTTTATGGTACAACTACGCCTGGGACGTGCCCTCACCACAGAAGTCTACAACTGACGGAATAGCCAGCAAACCAGTCCAACACACTAGTGTTTTATCCTCAACTGTCAATGTACTAGTTCTTGTTACTATTTGAAAGTTCTCACTGTGTCTCCCATTTACCATAATGCCCAGGCCAAGCCATTAAAGCAGCCTTTCTAATGAAAGTTATAAAGCTTTATTTTATTCTCCTTCAAGAAATAAGTCACGCTGGTCCTGGAATCCAAAGAATAGAACCAAAACCGTAAAATCAGGGTTGTTGTGAAAGAAAAACTGAGAAAGATAGCTCGTGGGTCTAACAACCTTAAAAGGTGGTCCCTAGCAGATACTGCCGTAGATCAGTGAATTATTAGAGATTTCATGTATTAGGTTTTAGCGGTGTGGAGCGACTTGTTCCCTTCCTCGCTGTCTTTGTCTTCCCTAACTGAAGAACAATACCCATTAACAGCTGGGTACACTGGAACGTAAAATTACAGGATTTCGAACCGCGTAACTTTGTCACGAGGAACACGTGCTCTAACCACTCCGCTTCCCGACGCTTTCTAATGGCCGTATACAGTAAAAACATTGCTTCTGAAAGCACAACTTCTAGACCACATGAATATGTCAGAATTCCTGCAAGGAAGATAACTGAGTTGTTGGCTTTGCCCAAGGTTCTTAAAATGTGAAGACGCAAGAAGAAGGTTTTCTTGCATTTGAGAGAGAATCTGGTCAGTCTTGTGGACGAGCTGAAATAAACACACGAGATGTACATGATATTATAAAGTTCTGATCGCTAAGAGAAAACAAACATGTATTTCTAAAGTCGTGTCAAGTTTCAGTTTACCTGTAATAATTTGTACCCGCTTCTGAATTAGGAAAGACAAAGGTAGCAATAAATGGAACAGCTCATCCTACATCGTTAAGACTGGACCTGGTATAGCTGAAGTCTCGAACTCTTCACTCCCAATACAGTGGTATCCCAATACGATAGGTCCGGTCTTCAGGAAGCAGTTCAAACTCGTTCCCACTCCTAAGTCTTGTTCAGTATCCATCTGAGGGTGTGTACACGGAGGGTGTGTACGATGTAGTGCACTGTTTTTATTATTGAGGTTTGCTCCTCTAGATCCTTTGTGTTTAGCCTGAGGGTTCGCATCCTCAATTATCAAAACTACCTCGAGGAGAGTGTGGCTCTTCACCGCGCACAACGATCTTAAGGTATGAGAGGTTTTTCATTTTTGTTTAATCAAAGTTCTTATACAGCGATAAGCATGCAGGACGAAAATGTTTGAAATGGTTTAGTGGATGGGGGGCATGAGGGGATGAAGGGACAGTGTATATTGCTTGGCTGTGCAAATTTAATATTGCGCGAAATGAGGCTTAATGTTTGCGACACATCATACTATGTCATGTATCTGCTTTTAAAGCATATCAACTTTTCGCCAAGATGCAGCAATAGTGAATGCAGTCAGCGCCCCATAGCTGTACTGCTTGCATCAGGACCAGCGAACCAGAGCTGGTCAAGACCGCACTCCACCTCCACGTGGTGGTCCTGGAAACAGTCTGCAGCAGTGCAGTCTGGCTGAGCGAGTGCGGATCGCAATGGGAAGGCAAACCCGGTCCCTAAAAAATGCCGTGCTGAAGTCGGATGTGTCGACCGAAAGGTGCAGATATCACAGCTACGCCGTAAACAGACACAACGCAACCACCGTCCTTTTCAGGACGAACGAGGAAGAAGAAGAAGAACTTTTCGCTACATAAAAAAATGCAACCACAGGACTTTAATTTAATCCCAGATTTTTTTTAAGTGGTTCAGCTACATGTCACATGTTTCTAAAACTAACTAGCTCTTCGAATCTTCAAAAACTGGCTCTTCACTCATGGTCTAATCCATGTTGCAAGCTTGAAGCGGTTATGAAAGTTAAGATTTTATTGTAAATAAACTTACACTCGTGAATTCCATTGACCATTACAGTTGTTGAACCGCAGCTAGCCCCAGTGCGCCCCTAGGGCATTTCAAAGTTGGCATAACTACTTATAATGGCGCCCTCTCCCCCAATTTTCCCCAGGGTGTCGTACCGTAATTGGCTATTACGAGACTCAATTTCATGCTATTAAGCTGGATTACACAGTGTGATCAGCGTTAAATTCGAATATTGGTCCAACATAGCAGTCTTGTTAGTTTCATGTCAGCAAATTATTGTTTGTTTTGGAAACTTATGTTCTATTTTCTGTTATTTTAAATGTTAATGTTTATTATTATTATATCAATTTCGCCTCTCCTTCCCCCGGCAAGACAGAGCTCATTGCTGCAACATGGTAACTTGGAACAACTCAAGCCCTGGCCCTGGCCAGCACGATCTATTTTCCAGTTTCGTCAAGTCATGTGACTGGCCGTTTTCTTGACTGTCCCTACAGGTTCAATTTATTTTTGACAACAGCAGTTTTATTACAAGACTGTGGCTATTCTGAAATCCATAAAGTAAACGAAACAGAGAGAGACTCAAAATACACGGAGACGAAAATTGAACACATTCTGACCAGGATAAAGGGAGAGTACTAAAAGCAAACACCGCCCATCATTGTGGAAGATACTTACAATCTATGGTTTTCCAACAAAATATGTGAATATAATCAAAGCGCTATATGACAATGCAAGATGTTGTGTTAGAACAAATAAAGGGAATACAGAATGGTTTACAGTAGAAACAGGGGTGAAACAAGGCTGTATAATGTCACCACTACTTTTTGGAATAGCTATTGATTGGGTTATGAGAAACTATACCCACAATGAACAATTGGGTATAAAATGGACAAATGGAAAATTCCTGGGGGACCTGGATTTCGCAGATGATGTAGCATTCTTAAGTTCAACACCAAGACAATCCCAAGAAGCAATAAATAATTTGTGTCATCTCTCGGTTAAAATTGGTCTCCAAATAAATGCCTCTAAAACTAAAGCTATGAACTTTTCTAACGAGACCTTTGATATCATCTTGAACGGGGAAAAACTACAGAAAGTTGAAAGTTTCAATTATTTAGGCAGTAAAATGACTCAGGATGGTGACACAACAAGAGAAATCCATACTAGAATTGCTTTGGCAGCTAGCGCCTTCAATAGATTATCTAACATTTGGAAATTACGATCATTGAATATACATACCAAGCTTCGTCTGTTTAATTCAAATGTTATCTCAGTGTTAACATACGGCTGTGAGAGTTGGAAAATAACAAAATCATTGGAGAACAAGCTGAATACATTCGAGAACAAATGTCTTAGAAAACTCATGAACATCAGTTGGAAAGAATTCAAGACTAATCGACAAATAAGAGAAGACTCTAGGCAGAAATATGTCTCCGACTATATAAGGAAAAGACGATGGTCATATATCGGTCATGTCCTACGAATGCAAAACAACAGAATACCACTACAGGCGCTCACTTGGGTTCCTGAGGGTAAGCGGAAAAAAGGAAGACCAAAAGAAACACTCAGAAGAACAATAATAAGAGAAGGAAGAACGTTGGGCCTAAATAATGTGCAAGAGCTAAGAGGAGTGGCGTCACAACGAACAACCTGGAGAGCACTGGTTTCTGCCTTATGCGCCGTGTTTGGCGCTTAAAGAATTTATTATTATTATTATTACTAAAAGCAATCTGACTTTATTAATTCTGACGACGACTTGCTGATTTGTTTCCCCTTTTTTCCCCAATGTTGATTTCCCAAATATACTAGCCGCATTAAAAACGCATCGAAATCGTGACATGTTTTCACTGTTGAAATGTTTATGCAAGTGAGCGATTTTCAAACCCTGAAAGTGTGCAAGTGATGAAGTTCATGTATTCCCATTTTACTGTCGATGTGATGTTTACTTCAAATCTTGCGTGCTTCGTGCAAAACAAGGTTTTTGATAAATTCTGGCTTTATTAAAAGTCGAATCACATTGAAATTTGGCACACGCATTAGTCAAGTTTCAGCGAGTAAAAAGCCATTATCTGTTTTCATCGAAAGAAAGTCTGTTAATGTTTTTGTCATGCCTCGACTGTCGTCACAAGAGCGATGGTAAGCTGTTGGTATGCTCAGCAGTGGAATGGCGACCAGAGAAGTTGCCAGACATTTCAATTGTGACCAGTCCACTATAGTGAGGCTGAACCAGCGATTTCGGGCCATAGTTGGTCATAGACGGTATTAATGATGGCTGTGACTGAATGACAGTAAGTGCGACTTTTATTTTTACACCTAGGGTTGACAACTGCTTAGGAGCCGGTTCTGAATTGTCTCATGTTTAATAATACAGCAAATTTGGGTTATTAAATGGATCAAAAATGTAAAATCAGTGGTTTCATGTATTTTAAATTTAGCACAACGAGTTGTGGTTCATAAACTAATGCGATGCGTTTTTAATGGCGGCTAGTATATATTAAGCTGTGCACTTCTGTAGTTAACTGATCATCTATCCTTTTTGTTATATTTTTGCTGATTATTTATTATGAATGTCAATGTTTTATTGACATAATGTGTAGCTCTGTTCTTGCTGTTTCTACTTTTGGTCTGTTCATCTTTTTTTTTTTACATGTTCTTTGTTATTGTGACAAAGACATCAGTCATCTGCAAAATCTAGATATTCTAATTGTTTGTCAAGTGTTTGTTAACTGTTTTTTTATGCGTGATGCTAATGTTGATGTGTAGTTGGCCAGGTATGCATGTCGATGTCACGTGAACAGTGTAATGGTGCGGTGAAGATCTGGGTCACTCACGCTGACAGCATACATGGTCCTTGTACGATGATGATGATGATGATGATGTGAGACATGGGTGTGTGCAGACGCGAATGCGTTTAGGATCATATATAGTATACACAATACACCCAGTCACACTCGTACTGAAGCTAATGATGGTTGAAACTACTGGTGACAGTTCATACATTTATTTACAGCACTAACAGTAGAATCACACAGGAACAGTCAATGTAAACAGGTTCACGTACATCATGTTAATTGAAATCGCTTGGTACATATCAGACATTCTAAGGCTGGTAAACATTCAAATATGTGGGCATGGTCAATAGTGGTATGTTCTTTAATGTACAGTTCATAATGCCGCTTTGGTATCCCTGACTGAACGCGTCAGATACCTTAATAACTCCGTCATACAAAAGACGAGCCCTTAACTCATGTAATCCTATTACCAGCGCCGTCGTTCAACTTGGCATAACACGCCAGTTACCTCTTTTCATGCAGTAGAATAGTGGCCATTACACAGGCCTCGATATGACGTCAGCTGTGTACTCTTCATAAGCAGGTTGCATAAACCCTGCTATAATGTTTGTATAAATATACCGCCAACCTGCGGTTTCCACCATATATAACTTCGTCACTGGACTTCTGATCATATGAAGACGAATAGTCTTAAATAGCTACCTTGAGCACAAAATATAAGTTCTGCATTACAGGAACTGTGAGCTGTTCTCACAGGCTAGGTAAGCCTTTAACAAATTCTGCAACCGAATGCGTAGTAATGATAAAGTCGGTGTTACCTTGAAACGAATCCTCAGAACATAAGAAACAACACTGTCGTCATTCCTGACGTACAGTAAATCACTGGGGAAAACTGACAACGCAGTCACTTCGAAGATTTTCCTTCCCCAGAATACAACGGACATTCACGTCCCACAGAAGCCAGTTCGCCACTCTACCTGACGGAAGTCTAATTTTTCGCTCCACAACTGCGCATGGCACATAGCCCAGAACTGTTTACCTTTGACCCTATTCTCACAAAAGGTCAAACCCAATGAATGAACCAAAAAGGGAGATAACCCCTAATCAACCTGACACAGCAAAGTTAAGACATAGTTCCCTAACCTTGACCAGGGTAAAAAACATACAAACAATAAATCGACGTTTGAAACTCCGTCAAAGATGACAGCAACATATTACTGCACCCCACCCTGTAAAAAAAAATGACACATTAAAAAAAATTATATATAAATGAGCAAGATAGCACAAGCATCAGTTATGTGCCCATGAAAGAATGAACCTAATATCAGGTACAATAGACGCATAAATAAAGCGTCTGGAGAGAGTAAAAATCATCCCCCATCATAAGAGAAAATATTTCCTCTAAGCAAAACAAACTCGGGAGGTACCATTAAAGAAATCTAAGTTGCTGGCAATACCAATCATAGATATCAAAAATTATCAAATACTATAATTATAGCAATATACAAATATCATGAACTACAATACTATACCATCAACATATCTAATGGATATATATCATGGATGGACATAACCATATTTGTTAAAGTTATATACATCATCCAAATAGTGAAACAATTGTGTTAATATATATTATGATATTAAGAACAGACATAAGTCTGGAAGTGTATCAGGAAATCTAGGACACCAGAGCTAAGTAGATTCATGTTGAGATCTACCATCACAACGAGATCTATCAAAATTATTATCTCTGTTGAGACCATTGCTCTTATTTGAACTCCAGTTACCATAACTGCGATTGTTATTTCCCTTATAATCAAAATTCCTATTACGTGGATTTTGTTGTTTCCAAGAAAAACTATCATACGGTTGGTAACTTTTATCAAAGTTCCTATAGTTACTGGGTGCCCTTAAATGTGAGGCTACCTTGACCTGTCTATCTAAGCGTTTGTAGTGCCCTTAAATGTGAGGCTACCTTGACCTGTCTATCTAAGCGTTGGTAGTGCCCTTCAATGTGAGGCTACCTTGACCTGTCTATCTAAGCGTTTGTAGTGCCCTTAAATGTGAGGCTACCTTGACCTGTCTATCTAAGCGTTTGTAGTGCCCTTAAATGTGAGGCTACCTTGACCTGTCTATCTAAGCGTTTGTAGTGCCCTTAAATGTGAAGCTACCTTGACCTGTCTATCTAAGCATTTGTAGTGCCCTTAAATGTGAGGCTACCTTGACCTGTCTATCTAAGCGTTTGTAGTGCCCTTAAATGTGAAGCTACCTTGACCTGTCTATCTAAGCATTTGTAGTGCCCTTAAATGTGAGGCTACCTTGACCTGTCTTTCTAAGAGTTTGTAGTGCCCTTAAATGTGAGGCTACCTTTATCTGTCTATCTAAGCGTTTGTAGTGCCCTTAAATGTGCATACGATTGACAAAGTCATTAGAACGCTGGCGTCTCGCGGCAAAGGTACCGGGTTCGAAACACGATGGCGTCACGTTCCAGTCAACAAATCTGTAAACGGGTACCTGACTCTGCTCTTGGCTTAGACAAAGCAAAGGCAGCGAGGAAAGGATCTGGTCATCCCATCTGTCAAAGCTGAGACCTAGAAAAGTGAAGTCTCTAACATTTCACTCACTAGCTACCATGTAGCTGCAGCTGTCAGAATACGCTGACACTTTAAAACATTCCCATCTGACTTGTCATTCTTGCCACACTCGGACGAACATTCCCTTAGATCCAGGGTTATCTCCTACGTGGCTCATGTAGTTTAGTCAGCCAGCCAAGAACTATTTTCTAAAGGTCAAAAACAACTGTAAATAAGGTCTATCCTTGAAGCCATACATAAACTAGAGAGACGGTTATCGATCTAGATCGGGACTCTACAACAATAACCCCGTCTATACAGCACAATCACTTTGCGCATGAATGTTTACTTTGCTTACCCAGCAAGTGAGAAACGATATTGCTTATAAGGTTGATACCAAGTTATATATCATCTGGCAAACGAGAACGGAAGTTATATTTTATTCACATAATCGTTGCTGTATTTTAAAGAACACTACGATATTTGTGTGTAAATACGACAATCACACACTTAAATCTTGTTCTTTTCCAAAACTGTGGATAATTTTAATCTTGAGCCGATTGATGAAAAAATAAATACTATCTTCGAATATCTTAAATAACAAACGTAAGACGCAGGGCCGGATGAAGTCAAACAAGCCCTCTAGGCTTTTTGGTGTTTGCCCCCCTTTCTCCTAAAAGGAAATAATTTTAATAATTTGTTTCCTTAGCATGGTAATAGTAAATACTACTATTATTAATCGACTGGAGTGTTAGTTTGTTAGCATTGCTTACCTCTTTTATTAGTAAATATGTTTTATTAATGTTTATTAGCAATATTTTTCCTATTATTAAGGTAAACAAAATAGTTCGTGCGCCGTTATGATTTTGCCGTGTGTGGCCGTTGACTAACTGGTCTATCGTTAGCTACTTCTTTTGTTGGTCGTATAAGGCTTCGAATCACTGCCCTTCAGCATACTTCTCCCTTATTATGTATGTAACTTCCAAAGACACCAATGACTTGCTGACTCAACACTTGAAAATGACTCAAGATGAATGCAGGCTTCTCAATTCTTACTTACTTACTTACTTACTTACTTAGTCGTTCCCCTTCCACTGTGAGGTGAAGAGAGAGCGCCAAACTATCCTATCGGCTGTCTTCCTCCTGGCCTGGTTCCATTCTAGTCCTCGGTCCTTCAAAGATTGTCTAATGTTGTCCTCCCAGCGGACTCTGGGTCGTCCTGGAGGTCTGGATCCCTGGCTCTTAGTTTCCCATGCTTGCCGTGGTAGCCGATCTTCTCCCATTCTGCAGCCATGACCAAACCATCTTAGTTGGGACTGTTCTACTTGGGTCTGCAGGGGGTGGGATTTTAGGCCTTGACGTATCGTCTGGTTGCGGACCATGTCTCTTCTTGTTACTTCAACCACCTTCCTCAGATACCTCATTTCATTTCTGAGGTTTGGATCTGGCTTCTCAATTCAATTAAAGAAAACTTTACAAAAAAAAAACAAACAAACAAAAAAACGAAGAATGTGTCCAAAACTGGATCTTGACAGACTTCATGATAAATTCGAGCCTTCCACATATTGCTGGCGAGCTTGTACAAAACACTCAATATATAATTGCCGCCCGACTCTCTATCTCTCGTGCTAATGTCTCACGTGACTATTGGGGTCCAAAAGTTGAGAACCACTGTTGCTGTTACAGTCATTTACTGTCAATATCTCTGTATCTGTAACCATGTCTCTCTTACATTCTGTTACAGTCATTTACTGTCAATATCTCTGTATCTGTAAACATGTCTCTCTTACATTCTGCTACAGTCATTTACTGTCAATATCTCTGTATCTGTAAACATGTTTCTCTTACATTCTGTTACAGTCATTTACTGTCAATATCTCTGTATCTGTAACCATGTCTCGCTTACATTCTGTTACAGTTATTTACTGTCAATATCTCTGTATCTGTAACCATGTCTCTCTTACATTCTGTTACAGTCATTTACTGTCAATATCCCTGTATCTGTAACCATGTCTCTCTTACATTCTGTTACAGTCATTTACTGTCAATAACTCTGTATCTGTAACCATGTCTCTCTTACATTCTGTTACAGTCATTTACTGTCAATATCCCTGTATCTGTAAATATGTCTCTCTTACATTCTGTTACATTCATTTACTGTCAATATCTCTGTATCTGTAAACATGTCTCTCTTACATTCTGTTACAGTCATTTACTGTCAATATCTCTGTATCTGTAAACATGTCTCTCTTACATTCTGTTACCGTCATTTACTGTCAATATCTCTGTATCTGTAACCATGTCTCTCCTACATTCTGTTACACTTACATTCTGTTACAGTCATTTACTGTCAATATCTCTGTATCTGTAAACATGTCTCTCTTACATTCTGTTACAGTCATTTACTGTCAATATCTCTGTATCTGTAACCATGTCTCTCTTACATTCTGTTACAGTCATTTACTGTCAATATCTCTGTATCTGTAAACATGTCTCTCTTACATTCTGTTACAGTCATTTACTGTCAATATCTCTGTATCTATAACCATGTCTCTCTTACATTCTGTTACACTTACATTCTGTTACAGTCATTTACTGTCAATATCTCTGTATCTGTAACCATGTCTCTCTTACATTCTGTTACAGTCATTTACTGTCAATATCTGTGTCTCTGTAAACATGTCTCTCTTACATTCTGTTACAGTCATTTACTGTCAATATCTCTGCATCTGTAACCATGTCTCTCTTACATTCTGTTACAGTCATTTACTGTCAATATCTGTGTATCTGTAACCATGTCTCTCTTACATTCTGTTACAGTCATTTACTGTCAATATCTCTGTATCTGTGATCATGTCTCTCTTACATTCTGTTACAGTCATTTACTGTCAATGTCTCTGTATCTGTAACCATGTCTCTCTTACATTCTGTTACAGTCATTTACTTTCAATATCTCTGTATCTGTAAACATGTCTCTCTTACATTCTGTTACAGTCATTTACTGTCAATATTTCTGTATCTGTAAACATGTCTCTATTACATTCTGTTACAGTCATTTACTGTCACTATCTCTGTATCTGTAACCATGTCTCTCTTACATTCTAATACAGTCATTTACTGTCAATATCTCTGTATCTGTAAACATGTCTCTCTTACATTCTGTTACAGTCATTTACTGTCAATATCTCTGTATCTGTAAACATGTCTCCCATACATTCTGTTACAGTCATTTACTGTCAATATCCCTGTATCTGTAAAAATGTCTCTGTTACATTCTGTTACACTTACATTCTGTTACAGTCATTTACTGTCAATATCTCTGTATCTATAAACATGTCTCTCTTACATTCTGTTACAGTCATTTACTGTCAATATCTCTGTATCTGTAACCATGTCTCTCTTACATTCTGTTACAGTCATTTACTGTCAATATCTCTGTATCTGTAAACATGTCTCTCTTACATTCTGTTACAGTCATTTACTGTCAATATCTCTGTATCTGTAACCATGTCTCTCTTACATTCTGTTACACTTACATTCTGTTACAGTCATTTACTGTCAATATCTCTGTATCTGTAACCATGTCTCTCTTACATTCTGTTACAGTCATTTACTGTCAATATCTCTGTCTCTGTAAACATGTCTCTCTTACATTCGGTTACAGTCATTTACTGTCAATATCTCTGTATCTGTAACCATGTCTCTCTTACATTCTGTTACAGTCATTTACTGTCAATATCTGTGTATCTGTAACCATGTCTCTCTTACATTCTGTTACAGTCATTTACTGTCAATATCTCTGTATCTGTGACCATGTCTCTCTTACATTCTGTTACAGTTATTTACTGTCAATGTCTCTGTATCTGTAAACATGTCTCTCTTACATTCTGCTACAGTCATTTACTGTCAATATCTCTGTATCTGTGATCATGTCTCTCTTACATTCTGTTACAGTCATTTACTGTCAATATCTCTGTATCTGTAACCATGTCTCACTTACATTCTGTTACAGTTATTTACTGTCAATTTCTCTGTATCTGTAACCATGTCTCTCTTACATTCTGTTACAGTCATTTACTGTCAATATCTCTGTATCTGTAAACATGTCTCTCTTACATTATGTTACATTCATTTGCTGTCAATATCTCTGTATCTGTAAACATGTCTCTCTTACATTCTGTTACAGTCATTTACTGTCAATATCTCTGTATCTGTAAACATGTCTCTCTTACATTCTGTTACAGTCATTTACTGTCAATATCTCTGTATCTGTAACCATGTCTCTCTTACATTCTGTTACAGTCATTTACTGTCAATATCTCTGTATCTGTAAACATGTCTCTCTTACATTCTGTTACAGTCATTTACTGTCAATATCTCTGTATCTGTAAACATGTCTCTCTTATATTCTGTCACAGTCATTTACTGTCAATATCTCTGTCTCTGTAAATACGTATCTCTTACATTCTGTTACAGTCATTTACTGTCAATATCTCTGTCTCTGTAACCATGTCTCTCTCACATTCTGTTACAGTCATGTACTGTGAATATCTCTGTATCTGTAAACATGTCTCTCTTACATTCTGTTACAGTCATTTACTGTCAATATCTCCGTCTCTGTAAACATGTCTCTCTTACATTCTGTTACAGTCATTTACTGTCAATATCTCTGTATCTGTAAACGTGTCTCTCTTACATTCTGTTACAGTCATTTACTGTCAATATCTCTGTATCTGTAACCATGTCTCTCTTACATTCTGTTACAGTCATTTACTGTCAATATCTCTGTATCTGTAACCATGTCTCTCTTACATTCTGTTACAGTCATTTACTGTCAATATCTCTGTATCTGTGACCATGTCTCTCTTACATTCTGTTACAGTCATTTACTGTCAATATCTCTGTATCTGTAAACATGTCTCTCTTACATTCTGTTACAGTCATTTACTGTCAATATCTCTGTATCTGTAAAAATGTCTCTCTTACATTCTGTTACAGTCATTTACTGTCAATATCTCTGTATCTGTAACCATGTCTCTCTTACATTCTCTTACAGTCATTTACTGTCAATATCTCTGTATCTGTAAAAATGTCTCTCTTACATTCTGTTACAGTCATTTACTGTCAATATCTCTGTATCTGTAAAAATGTCTCTCTTACATTCTGTTACAGTCATTTACTGTCATTATCTCTGTATCTGTAAAAATGTCTCTCTTACATTCTGTTACAGTCATTTACTGTCAATATCTCTGTATCTGTAACCATGTCTCTCTTACATTCTGTTACAGTCATTTACTGTCAATATCTCTGTATCTGTAAACATGTCTCTCTTACATTCTGTTACAGTCATTTACTGTCAATATCTCTGTATCTGTAAACATATCTCTCTTACATTCTGTTACAGTCATTTACTGTCAACATCTCTGTATCTGTAAACATGTCTCTCTTACATTCTGTTACAGTCATTTATTGTCAATATCTCTGTATCTGTAACCATGTCTCTCTTACATTCTGTTACAGTCATTTACTGTCAATATCTCTGTATCTGTAAACATGTCTCTCTTACATTCTGTTACAGTCATTTACTGTCAATATCTCTGTATCTGTAAACATGTCTCTCTTACATTCTGTTACAGTCATTTACTGTCAATATCTCTGTATCTGTAAACATGTCTCTCTTACATTCTGTTACAGTCATTTACTGTCAATATCTCTGTATCTGAAACTATGTCTCTCTTACATTCTTTTACAGTCATTTACTGTCAATATCCCTGTATCTGTAAAAATGTCTCTGTTACATTCTGTTACAGTCATTTACTGTCAATATCTCTGTATCTGTAAACATGTCTCTCTTACATTCTGTTACAGTCATTTACTGTCAATATCTCTGTATCTGTAAACATGTCTCTCTTACAATCTGTTACAGTCATTTACTGTCAATATCTCTGTATCTGTAAACATGTCTCTCTTACATTCTGTTACAGTCATTTACTGTCACTATCTCTGTCTCTGTAACCATGTCTCTCTTACATTCTGTTACAGTCATTTACTGTCAATATCTCTGTATCTGTAAAAATGTCTCTTTTACATTCTGTTACAGTCATTTACTGTCACTATCTCTGTATCTGTAAACATGTCTCTCTTACATTCTGTTACAGTCATTTACTGTCAATATCTCTGTAAAAGTAAACATGTCTCTCTTACATTCTGTTACAGTCATTTACTGTCAATATCTCTGTATCTGTAAACATGTCTCTCTTACATTCTGTTACAGTCATTTACTGTCACTATCTCTGTCTCTGTAACAATGTCTCTCTTACATTCTGTTAGTCATTTACTGTCAATATCTCTGTATCTGTAAACATGTCTCTCTTACATTCTGTTACAGTCATTTACTGTCAATATCTCTGTATCTGTAAACATGTCTCTCTTACATTCTGTTACAGTCATTTACTGTCAATATCTCTGTATCTGTAAACATGTCTCTCTTACATTCTGTTACAGTCATTTACTGTCAATATCTCTGTATCTGGAAACATGTCTCTCTTACATTCTGTTACAGTCATTTACTGTCACTCTCTCTGTATCTGTAAACATGTCTCTCTTACATTCTGTTACAGTCATTTACTGTCAATATCTCTGTATCTGTAAACATGTCTCTCTTACATTCTGTTACAGTCATTTACTGTCAATATCTCTGTATCTGTAAACATGTCTCTCTTACATTCTGTTACAGTCATTTACTGTCAATATCTCTGTCTCTGTAAACATGTCTCTCTTACATTCTGTTACAGTCATTTACTGTCAATATCTCTGTATCTGTAAAAATGTCTCTCTTACATTCTGTTACAGTCATCTGCTGCTGCCTTGGTTTATCTTATTAAAGAAACTGACCTAACCGCTAGGGATGGACGTTTACCAAGCTTTATTCTGATTCTGGACTGTCTGTTTATCTATTGTTCTTCACTACAACTAAAAGTTCATCAGCATGTTTTTTTAAACTTTCAACGGACCTGATGTTACGAACAAACACAGTCCTCTAACATAAAATAACTGACGTCTCGCCATCACACAAACTAGAACACTGTCATTCAACAAAGTGGCATCGAGAGGGAAGTTCGAAATGATAGTGTAAAACTTCTGCAACCGCATGTCAGCCAAGATACATTTGGCTATATCATTCGATGCGCGAACTCTCTTTGGAAAAATGCTCACTTTGTCAAGATTCAGAACCAACTGACTTAATTTAAACCTTCGATTTACCACTATAACTTTTTCCGAACTATTCAGAACAAAATCATCGCTCACAAACAACTCACTGGTGCTAAATTCAAGTGGAAATATAGCTTATTCGGCGATTATTTATGATCGTCTGTCAAATAAAGGTATCAAACCGCCGTCTCTATTTTTGTCCATTTTTGTTATTAATACGTTATTTCCCTTTGACCATAAATCAAAATCCAGCCAAGCAAAAATTTACCAATTGAACAAATCTTTTCCTCATAACAAATCTCCCAGCTACACGGGGTGCATCGTCTTTTTAAGGTCTTTTAGTTTTTACTGTCTGTTTAGAACGTTCTGAATGCGATTGCTAAGTGCAACAATTTTCTTTGAGTACACATATCTTTGCATTTTTTAATTATTATTTTTTTAACTTATGCACGGACCCCCACGAGCTTCGGGGCCCTAGGATTAAGCCTACTTAGCCTAATGGACAATCCGACCCTGACAAGACATCAACATCAGTCAGAATAAGGACGTTTAGCTTTATACGAAGATTATTATGTGTTGTTGTTGTTGTTCATGTTGTTATTGATCCAGCGGCACTTGGGTTTTCGCCCTTCGGCCCAATGTCATGAAGTGATATCTGACTTTTTCATCTTCATGGCATTGTGATGCTGGGGTGCCTGTGGGTTTCCTCCCCACCGCGGGTAGAAGCCAGAAGTGTACTGTACCAGCTCTGGGGAGATAAAGGGGGTGTTTCTGCGTCTCCCTGAGATATGTAGCCAAGGTTGGGCTCATAGTGCTCATTCCCCACCACCAAATTACCTGCTGGTTACACCAAGTTCTCTGAGGCTCTAGGCATATGACCAAAAGTTAAAGGCAATAGGATCATCATGTCCTGAGTCTCTGTGCCTGTACGATGGGTTCCGGTCTTCAGGAAGTAGTTCATACTTGTTCCAACTCCTAAGACTTGTTCTATATCCATCTGGCTCCTTCCCACCCACAGAGGGTGTGTACGGTATAGTGCACTGGTTTTATTATTGAGGTTTGCTCCTCTAGATCTGTTGTGTTTAGCTTGAATGTTAGCACCCTCAGTTACCAGGACTACCTCAAGGAGCGTGTGGCTCTTCACCACGCACAACGATCTTAGGGTATAAGAGGTTTTGCTAAGCCAGAAATGAGGTATCTGATGAAAGTGGTTGAAGTAACAAGAAGAGCCATGGTCCGCAACCAGACGATCCGTCAAGGCCTAAAATCCCATCCGCTGCAGACCCAAATAGAACAGTCCCAACTAAGATGGTTTGGCCATGTCTGCAGAATGGGAGAAGATCGGCTACTACGACAAGCATGGGAAACAAAGAGCCAGGGATCCAGACCTCCAGGACGACCCAGAGTCCGCTGGGAGGACAACATTAGACAATCTTTGAAGGACCGAGGACTAGAATGGAACCAGGCCAGGATGAAGACAGCCGATAGGATAGTCTGGCGCCCTCTCTTCCAAACCTCTACACCTCACGGTAGAAGGGGAACGACTAAGTAAGTAAGCTAAGCCAAAAGACTAACACAGCACTGGTCGCTCCTTTCATAAAAAATGAATTCACTAGGCCTCGGGTGAAGCAAAGGTGAAAAACACTACCCGCAACACCAGCACGTCATAACCTCTGTCTGTAACAGACTTGGCCCCATAATTTAAAAAAAAAATTACAAACATTTTTAAAATGGGTAAATCGTTCTAAGCTTCCAATTTAAAAAAAAAGTCATATTCGCGAAGGTTTGGGCGCCACGATAAATAACCGATAGCTATCTAAACAATCCTCCATCAGCGGATCAAGGACAGTCAATATGTGTGTCTCCATCTCCCTTCATAATGCATTTTTAGACACCAACTATTTGAAGCTGCTCCTATAAAAAAATGATTAATGTCAGAGACGTATTCCTAAATGACAACATAATTCAACGAGACGTTGCTGCGTCTTGATGGGGGAATCCAGGTCAAGAATAATTAATACGAATTATAAGGACAACGGTCGGAGGTTGTCTTAGAATAGGGGTAGGCAGCTCAGGGACTGTGGAATCTACTTTAGAAACACTGAGTTCTCCAAAGCTCATTGTTGATAAAGTCTCGTGTCTGCAGAGTTAGGTGAAAATTTTGTGTCATTTATAAAATGTAGAGTTTGTATATGACTCTCAGTATTACATTTCTTGTCAAAGGTAATGGCTGCATTGAATGTTTAAAACCTGGGGATACCGCGCTTTTAAATGCCCCTACGGGACAGTGATAGTCCGAACTTTCCCCAGTTTAAAAATGCTTTCTTTTTTTCCCTCCCTCCGTCGCCTTAAGAAACAAACATACACAGACGAACATGCATTACAAATCACATCCCAGTTAGGACTACGTCACTCATGCTTTAGTTTAGCCATACACAAAACAGGTTCAGGAGCAGCTATACTACAAACATCAGACAGATGGGAAATACTTAGGACAAACCGAGACAACGAGGACAAGATAACCATCGCTCAAGTAGGAAACAACATACACACATACACGGTAGTGAATATACACGATCCAGCAAACTACAACCATCAACCACAATTTTACGAAAATATAGACAATTTGCTTACTCAGTCATACAGAGGACATAATATTATATTAGGAGGCGATTTTAACTGCGTTTTGACAGATATGGATGTTGTTGGCGGAGTAGTTAGTACACAGATAAGGAGAGCAAACAGAGAAGACGCACACCAACTAGATATAATACAAACCATAATGGATACGCACAGCTTATTAGATGCCTACAGACACATACACACCCCCACAGTATTGAAACAACGCATGCACACACCGCACACAACAGAGCTGCACGATTAGACAGAATCTATGTGCCGTCAACACACCACATAATTCAAGCAAAACACTTGCCAGAAGCTCTCAAGTTCACAGATCACAACGCAGTACTCGCAGCCATTAGCACTACACAAGCAAGCACGCATTCTAAACGTTCTCCACACTGGAAATTCAACAACACTTTGCTCCAAAACAAAACATACGTAGAGCACATGACCAAACTAATTCTTACATACACAAGCGACATACCAATAGAACATATTCAAGAACACTGGGAAACACTTAAAAGCACCATACGCGAACGAACACAGCTAATGTCCATGTCCTCTATCATACACAGACACCGCATACAACAAGAGACTTTGATAGAGAAAGCTATACAACTAACAAAACAAACAGACAAAAACTCTCCCTCCATTCTCACGCTACAAAATGAACTAGAACAATACAAACACCACAGGTTCCAAGGAGCCCTATTACGGACAAAACTCAACACAATCACACAAGAGACTTCCAGCAAACAATGCATGGCGATAGAACAAAATATACAACGCTGCAGGCAAATAGGCCAAATAGTGGATTTAGAAGGGACAACACAGACAGAAACACAACACATAGTGCAGGCTTTAGAAATTTACTATAGGAACCTGCACACAGAAGAAAATGTTCAACCGTATATACAAGATAGATTTATGCAATTCACAACAAAAAAAAATTATCTGACGCAGACAAACAAACACTTGACACTGAGCTGACACTAACAGACATAACACTCGCAGTGAATGCAATGCAAAAAGACTAATCACCAGGACCTGACGGACTTACGACATAATTTGGTACTTGTGCGTTTATTCACCGTACCAATTTGGCACTTGTGCGTTTATTCACCGGTTAAATCAAATTCTGGAAATTTATTACCAAAACTGAGAACCGTACTTTTTCTTGACCGAAAAATGTTGATTTCACATTGTGATTTGGGAGGCAAGTTAAAAAAAAAGCGTGTCTCTTGCATTCATAGTTGACACGCTTACGACAGACCCCCCCCCAACCCCCCCCCCCCCCCGTATTTTTTTTAAAAAGTTTATAAACCAATAGAACGGAATTGAATCAGTTCTACAAGTTAACGGTACACCGGAAACAAGGGAAATCGCTGCCGTTGCCTTCTCTACCTCAAGATCAGAGTGAGGTACCCATTTACAGCTGGTTTGACTGACGCGTGACACCTGTTCCCTTCCTCGCTGCCGTTGCCTTCTCTAACTCAGGATCAGAGTCAGGTACCCATCTACAGCTGGTTATGGAATGTTAGAGACTTCACCATACTAGGTCCAGCATCGAGAGGTGGGGAGACCAGTTTCCTTCCTCGCTGTCTTTTCCTTCCCTAACTCAAAGTTAAGTACCCATTTATAGCTAGGTAGGCCCCATCTCTCGAAAATGACTGCTTCTGTACGCAAACAGTTAAGATCAAAGTAATAAAGAGTCACACTAAGTCACCATGTTATGCTATTTCTCTCACAATTTCGTGACATCAAATGAAAAGGCGCTAAAGATGGCATACATCACAAGATCATTGGTTCAACGCTCGTATTAGAAGATGACCAAAAAATGATGTACATATTTATTGGCGCGGGGCCCTAAAAGAAAGGGGCTCGTAGCATATGCTACTTTTGCTACTACGTTAATCCGGCTCTGATTAGGTAAATATTTGACAAGGTTCAGTGTATAGTGAGGGAGGGGACCAACTCCCCACCCAGCCCTCCACACCCAGCGGTGAAAACAAATAAAGGCTTTCTTGCCAGGGTACAGTTTTGTTGGTTTTGGGGGCCCTAAACAGGACCGTGGTCCAGTTTTGTGGGCCCTGTAAAAAACCGTGGTGGGTAAATTTTTTGGGTTTTGTGGGCCCTGAATAGGACCGTGGTAGGCGCAGTTTTGTGGGCCCTGAAAAGGACCGTGAGGGGAACAGATTACCAAAGATCGCTGAAGCTTGGCACATATCAGGACATACACATGTTCGTTCGTAGCTGCATAATTTACAGAGGAGGCCAAAATTCTGCAATGTCAAGCAGTATACTGTCGAACTTTATTCCAATGTCGCCACAAAAATTCACACATGTAGGAATCTAACATGTGTCTGTGCCAGGTGCCAGAACGAATAGGTATATCCTGTGTACATATGTGACATCTCTAACGATCTTGGCGAACTGACAAGGACAAACTCATCTGGTGATTGTTAGCACACAGTCGGACGGTGTGTAGAATGCCCCGATTCTGCAAAAACTTCACACAGTTCTCTTTGTTACGTGTAAAATCTGTCACCTCCAGTAAATTCATCTTCCACGTCTCTGGACCGCTATCAAATGACAAATGGCACGATAAGATTGAAAAAAAAAATTCTAAATGTGAAATGTCACGTTTTCAGTCAAGAAAGAGTACGGTGATCGGTTTGGGTAATAAATTTCCAAAATAATTATTACCCGGTGAATTAACGCACAAGTACCCATAATTTTACCAACACTTCTTTCTTATCCTAGGGCCTCTTTTACTACAAGTATACAAAGAAGCCTTTGAGAATAAGGAACTCCCACCAAGCCTAAACATGTCTTACATCACTCTAATACCAAAACCAAACTCCGACAAAACACTCCTTAAAAACTACAGACCAATATCACTCTTAAACGTAGATTATAAAATTTTAACAAAAGCTCTAACAAACAAACTAAAACCATTCATGGCGACCCTCATACACGAAGACCAGCAGTGTAGTGTCCAGCACAGAAACATTCATCAACACACACATTTCATAAGAGAAATAATCACCTACACATACCAGAAAGATTGTCAGTCTTCGGTTCTTTCCCTTGACAAAGAGAAAGCCTTTGACAGAATATCACACTCATACCTCCACAAAACATTACTACATTGCAACATAGGTGAACACTTCAGACAATGGATTAATATTCTGTACATGAAGCCTGAGAGCAAAGTGTTAGTAAATCATACATTAACTAACACCTTCAGGCTAACAAGATCTGTAAGGCAGGGATGCCCTCTCTCTCCTTTACTGTATGTTCTTGCATTAGAACCACTACTAGAGAACATCAGAAAAGACAGCTCTATCAAGGGCACTTTCATACAAGGGAAAGGTGAACAAAAGTTGCTCGCCTATGCAGACGACACCATCTTTTTCCCACCAAACCAAAATTCTATAGAAATTATCCTAAACACATTCACAGACTTTAGCAAAGGTAGCGGAGCAAAAGTAAATGTTAAAAAATCCACAATAATGGGCATAGGCAAATGGAAGAACAAAGCAGACTTTCCCTTTGGACTAACACCAACAAACGACATTAAATATATGGTATAACCTTTCCCTCACACCCAAATCGCACACACAGAGACACATGGAAAAATCTAACAATCAAAATACGAGACATGCTGCACAGATACAAATACAAAACCACAACGATTTTTGGACGAAGTTTAATTGTAAATTCATTCATTTTCCCTAAGCTACTTTACATTGCCACAGTTTTCGACCCCCCAAAACAGACTATCAAAGATTTAAACAAACAGGTCAGAGCATTCATTTTTGGTCGCACAATTTACAGCATTAAACACAAGACACTAATACAAGAAAAGAAACACGGAGAGACTGCCCTTCAAGACATAGAAACAAAGATCCAGGCACTCAGAATTAAACACACAGGCAGCATCATCAAATACACAGAACGACACACACTAGCTCATTATTACATGGGACTCAGGCTTTCCAAACTGAGACCACTGAACAATGCAATCCCCCATCACTTCGGCCCTACGCCCTCATTTTATAAGACATGCATACAAGCCATCCAAGGACATGAAAAATTAATTCACCAGAAAACAAATGCAATATATAAACATTTAGTTAAACTCCAAGCACCACCTTTACATCTAAGGATTAAAAGAGGACAAAAATATGCTATAAAAAAATTACACCGAAACCTTCACGACTTGCACAACCCACAAATCACTGCTAAAGCAAGAGAGGTCACTTTTAGCACATTTTTCGTCAGAAAGTTTTATCAATAGCCCCTGAGAGGGTACCTCTTCTTTAACAAGGCAGCCTTGATTCGTAAAATGACTCTTTCTTTCCCCAACGGCCCTCCCTCCGTCTCACTACTATCTCATTCTCTGTCCATCTTAACATTTTGTAAGTCCGCTTTCTGCCTTCTGTACCCCCTCCCTTACCCAGTCCCCCTATCCTCTCAAGTACTACAGCTCGACCCTTTAAACTACACATTTATTCGCGGGAGGTCATGTTTGACCACAGTTCTAGATGTCGTTAAAGTGTCAATGTCTGACCTTGCCAACTGATCCCTAAGTATGTTCGTGGGAAGTCTTTGACGTTTGGTATTGCGCGGCTCATACCTTTAAATTCAGGAGGGGGAAAAAAGGGAAAAAATAATAAAAGGTGCAGTGAAATGTGCTTGTAATTGTGTGTATGTAAACGTGCCCGAGTGTGTATAAATGTATATTTATATTTAATGGAATGTTCAATATGTCTTTTCTCCATCTATGAAATGTGAATAAAGCTTGTTGTAAGCGGTCACACAGGAACTACTTTAATAACCAAAACTATCCACTAAGAAATGTCTCTTTTCGGATCCCATTATTTCCCTTGTGGCGACCAAAGGGAAAGACTTTTTTTTCTCCCTCGCATGAGGTTGCATTGGCACACGCCCGACCCCGGCCAAGACACATGATCCTAGCCAAGGCCGGATAGTAGCCGCATGTCCCAACACAAAAAGACCCAATGACACATGTGTCACTGTAGTGATCCTCTGTGTTTCCACACAAAGGACCTAATGACGCATGAATGTCAATGTAGTGATCCCTTGTGTTAAGGACTAGTCGGTTATATTAGGGCGCATGTCCAAATATAAAAGACCCTTAGAAAAGACTTTTTTTTTTGGGTGTGAACTTGATTTGCTTTTTTTTTTCAATTTACAAAATCGTGTACATGTTACAAAAATGGAACACATGGAAAATATATTTTGAAATTACATATGCTCACTCGTGCGTACTCACACTTTCTTTTGCACACTTACTAAATATAAGGAATTTAAACATTTCAGTTTACAAAACATGTGCATTTTACAACAAGGAATGTGATAAAAGTCATGGTACATAAGAAACCGCGTGCATTCACCCGTAACTTTTGTACAAATGCATACACGAATCAAATCAAATCAAAATTAAAATTTAAGAATACCTTGAAAGATAACCAAGAAACAAAATAAAAATAGTCATGTGGCGCAAGTATTTTACCGAAAAAGTGCATAAAATGTGAGATTTGATGGACATTGTTGGTATGCCTATATATACGTATCAGACACATAGATGTTTTGAAACATTACTTCGTTTCTTTATGTCGTGAATTATTCTAATCCCCATATATAAATTAAAACGTAAATGCAAAGCCTAACAAATAAATTTAATAAAAGGAAAGAAGAATGGTAAAGAACAGTGCTGTCACAATGCCTGTACTCGAAATCCCCCTTGTTTTCTACTTCGTCGGCAAATTGTAACGCTTTCACGTTGATAGTAAAAGCCTACTGTGTCGCTGCACGCTTTCTTCAATGAAACGTGTACTGTATTTCTTGGAAAAACCTTGAGATACGCAAGCTGATCAATGACCTAAATTTAATATTTCATTCATTCCATTTTATACACGGCGTAACTAAAAGACAGATGGACTAAAGGATAGAGAGAAGGGAGAGGCAGAAAGCAGGGACACCTGCAACACTAAACACGCGTCGCGCGATACACAATTGCTGCCATCACGCGTGTAAGGCCACATGCACTAACTTTATTTCAAATCGACAGTGATAAAATTCACTACCCATACCAGAGTTAGGTTTTAAAATCCTGAAAAACGCTTATTGGGAATTATGACATTATACCGGTTTACGTTTGAAAACATGACAGTACCCAGACACCACATGGGGATTGAAGTGAACAGGAGGTGGTAGAAAATGCACATTTTGAACGCAGCCACCTAGCTCCCTTAAATTCGTATATTTGGGTTCCTTAGGGTTTGCTGACAAAGAATATGTAAAACGTTACGCAAATAGTCTAGGAATTACCAAGTTATCGCCAAAATAAAATAGTGGGGGTGCCTGACAGCATGAAATCATTTCTGCTCATAAAATTTTTTTATAACGTGTTTGAAGAAACATTACGTTACGGAAATAGCCTACCATGTTAACTCCTATTTGATTGGAGCGCAACAAATGAAAGACTAAACACGATTGGTCGGACTATAAATACTATCTTGTGTTGTCAGGGGAAACGTGAGAAAGGGGTACTTTTTTTGAAAAGATGTGTAGACATGGTTTGATTGGGTAGAGCTGCGAATATACTCAATTCAGAGCGTCTGTTCATTGCCACATCTTGTAATAAACCTACTAAGAAGCAGTGCGTTGAGCACCAGTGTATATTTTTTATAAAATAAAGCCTGGGACATCGGCAGATCGGAGTTGTGCTATATTCATTGCCAGTCAACGAAACTGCTTATTATTTCCATGAATTGTGGTAAGCTTGAAATATTCAATATCTTTTAATGAAAATTGAATGTAAATTGATAATTTATGTCTGTATATATGTGTAGTTCAGTAGCGAACATGATGTAAAGCCTATAGTGCTCCAGCCTGAACAGAAGGTGTCGGAGGAAAGTAAAACTGCATGGAATGGCCAAACAGTACACTGACACCTAGATTATTAACTAGAAAGAAATAATGCTGGAATTGCAGAGGCGTAGTAACCATTAGGGAGGGAAATACTGGTATAAAGTATTTCAGATGAAGCTGACAGTTGGCCTAACGCTCTGAACTCAATGTTTGTGATGTATTGTGCTCAGTGTAGAAATGGAGTATAAATTAGTTCTGACGTAGAAGGTACAACCTTCTTGTTTCAGGGACCGTGGTCTTAAAGTTATTGAGCAGCACCTGGTCAGAGCTTTGCTGAAGCCAGAGGTGGACAGCATACTCCTTGGTCCATATAGCAACCAGTGGGGTGGCTCCAGAACTCATTTAAGTAATCGAGCAGAGGAGTCTTTTACTGCAGTCATCACGCAAGATAAGAGAGTGTGGCCATGGAGCTCAACATTATGTACCCCCATCTTAAAATGACATTATAAACTAAAATTAAGAGGGGAATTTAATTGTTTTAATACCAGGAACTGAGAACATCTCCAATACTAGTTCCAATAGAAACAAACTATTGAAGTCATGATGACAAATACCAACAGAGCTTGAACAAAACAAAACCAGTATTACCTCATATTACCACTACACAACTGACACACATAGGATACCATTAATAATATATGTCACTACAAGAATCATATTAATAAATTCTGTACATATAACTTGTAATTAAAATTGATTGTGATTCCTGGTTCCCTTTGTATTTGAATCAGGACACATATACATTCATGACAGCACTGAATACATATTGTTATTTGAAAAGTTATCAGTGACTCCTTTAAGATATCCTCTTAGAGTGTTATATGTATGTGAGTGTCACAGTGTTGTCAAGTGTGGTGGAATAAATTAAATTGTTTATCTGTCTGTTGTTGTTATGACTTACACTTCATCATACACATACCCTAGACATATAACGTAGTCATCACACTATTCCAGAATAATTCTGACTGAGGTATACATATGTGGCAGCAAGTAAGGTTATCTATAATACACTACTCTTATTAGATATAGATACCTTCACAGCTGATCTCAGTCAGTACACTAAGTCCCCTATAAATATTTATAACATCCCACTTTACCACATATATTGGGGTCTCGCTCCGGGATTTTGAATCTTTCCCTATTACAAATATTGGGGGTAATTCACTTCAGGGAATAATAAGAATTAAAAGGTATCCTTGGGTGAAAATAAATAAGGTTGAGCTCACAGTGCCTGTGTTGTCTTGAGTTAATTAGTCATAGATAAAATTGTTTAGACATTTATCTGTTAGACAATGGCCGACCTGGCAAAATTTCGATCTGCTGCTGTACAGACTGCGAAAGAGTTAGGAATGGACGGGCAAATTATGATTTCTTATGTCACTGCTGAATGTGACAAATATATTGAACGGGAAGAAAGAAGATTAGAAAAAGAGGCCGAAAGAAAATTAGAGGCTGAGACTAAGAGGTTGCAGATTGAGGCTGAGGCTAAGAGGTTGCAGATTGAGGCTGAGGCTAAGAGGTTGCAGATTGAGGCTGAGGCTAAGAAATTGGAGGCAGAAAGAGAAGACAAAAGATTAGCTGCAGAAAGGGAAGCCGAAGAAAGAAGATTGACTGCAGAGAGGGAAGCAGAAAAGGAGGAGAAGAGATTACAAAGGGAACATGAGTTACGACTAAGGGAGTTTGAGTTTCAAGGCCATGCTCCTGAAAATGGTGCCAGTCCCTTTGCCTCTGATGCCACTGCTAGCCAAGGAGCCTCAACCTCAGCTATGAATTTTCATTTAGATCATTTTGTTGAGAAAGACGATGATATAGAGAGCTATCTAAATAGGTATGAACTATTAGCTACCACATATGGGTTAGAGAGAGAAAGGTGGAGCTTAAAGTTATCTCAGGGACTTCGTGGGGCAGCTTATGAAGTTTTTGCAAAAATGAGCAGAAGTGATCAGGAAAATTATGACATGCTAAAGCAGGCTCTTTTGTTAAGATATGAAAAGAATGCAGAATTTTATAGGAAAAAATTTAGGAATGCTAAACTACTGTCAGGTGAAACCTATCACCAGTTCTCTGCACGAATAGAGACATACTTGGAGAAATGGACTTCTCTGGGGAAAACCCAAGATCTTAAGGAAATGGTCCTTATAGAGCAATTAAGAGAGTCCATGGCTCCAGACCTGAGAAAGTTTCTCATGGAACAAGGTGCAGAGAGGCTGGGTGAGTTGCTAAATGTTGCTGAAAGGTATCAAGCAGCTCAAGCAGAGGTAACAGGTAATAAAAAGAAACAAGTGGATAACTTTAGGGCACCACAGAACTTTAATAAATTTGATCCTAGGGATCAAAACAAAGGTAAGCACCAATTTGATAGGCCACGGTATGAAAATAAAAATAAAACCCCACAATTCGATGAAAGGAAATATGATGAAAGAAAATCTTTCAACCAAGGAAAAAGGTGGTGTAAAAATTGTCAGATGAACAATCATGACACTGACCGTTGCAGAAGGAAACCTGTGTATATGGCAACCCTTCAGGTCAGGTCGACCTCAAGACAGGAGGAGGATATTATGTTGGATACCACTCCAGAAGAGATGAGGAAGGCACAGGCTGGGGATAAAACACTCAAGCCTTGTTTCAGGAAATTGTCAACTTGTCATACAACTCCAGGCAAGGGAGATTTTTACATGAAAAACAAGTTGATGTATAGGAAGACTGGAGCTAGATCCAATGGTCACGGACAGCTGGTTCTTCCAAAAAGATATAGGACAGAATTAATAAGGAGCCTACATGTGAAACCAGATGGGGACCATGAGAAATAGGTACCATCATTCAAAAGGTGGCTCACAATTATTATTGGCCCAAAGCAAGATGGGACATTGAGAATTTTGTAGAAAGGTGTAGCATAGCACATGAGGGAACACCCACAAGTGGGAACATGGATCAGGACCTGGACACGCCACGGGGCAAAATTAGGCCTGAAAATAAAAAGAGATATAAATTTGATAAAGTGGACCAAATGGAATGGGAAGCCCCTTTTCACGGACAAGCTTCACTTAACTGTTTTACAATGGCCACTATGCGGAGAGTGCAAAAGGATGTCTTACCCCAGGATAAGCCGAAAATCCCTCAATCGGACTTAAACAAACTGGAGGAAGAAGATGTAGAGAGGAAATCTCTCATCAAGAATTTTAAGTGGGGAGAAAGCCCCAAGAAAAGAATTGGTAGCGGTCGTTTTGTGAATGATAATTCTGGGAGGAAAAATCATCACTATAAAGCTTCGAGTGGAAGAGACCATACCGGTGCATGGACAAATAGGTCCACACAATTAAAGGTCCATATGTAGCTTTGTTAAGAACGTGGACTGATGAAAAGGCAGAGGAAAACATTACATCTTCATACCAATATGTGAATGAGCTGACCACTCGGTTAAAAACTGGCTGGAAACTTGCCAATGAAAATTTGAAACAAGCCAGGAAGAAACATGCTGCCTATTATAACAGGAAGGCGAAAGACAGAGATTTGGCTGTGGGAGAGAAGGTACTGCTTCTTCTCCCCGGGAGTCAGAATAAGTTACAAATTGGATGGCAAGGTCCATATACAGTTTTAGAGAAGGTGTCTAGAACAAATTATAAGATAGATAAGAAGGGGAAAGAAAAAATCTATCATGTGAATCTCCTGAAGAAATATTTGGAAAGAGAACATCAGGAAGAGACACACTTGTTGACCTTGTCCATCGCCATGGAGATGAAAAAGGAACCACTTTCATCATTTGAATATCCATTACACCCCTGTGAGACAGCAGCACAGGTGAAAATCAGTACACATTTAACGAAAACTCAGAAAGAGAGAGTGCAACAGGTTCTAAATAATCATGCAGAGGTGTTAACAGACCGACCAGGGCATACAAACCTATTGGAATATGATATGAAACTAATAGACTCCACACCTGTCTGTATGAAACCATATTCGATTCCGTTTGCTAAGGAGAAAGCTTTGAAGGAAGAGATAGACTATCTATTGAAGGAAGGAATTATTTCACACAGTGAATCCTCGTATAGTTCCGGTGTTGTACTCTTAAGGAAGCCCTCTGGAGAACATAGACTCTGTATAGATTACAGGAGACTGAATGCTATTACAGAAGGACAGGTGGATCCATTGCCGGATACAAATCAGCTGTTTGCCAGACTAAATAAAGCTAAATATTTCTCAAAAGTGGATCTGAGTAAAGGATACTATCAGATTCCAGTAAAGCCTGAGGTTAGACCATACCTAGCTTTTAGTACCTCAGAAGGACACTATGAGTTTAATAGATTGCCATTTGGATTGAAGAATGCGCCTAGTGTCTTCTCTAGAATGATGAGAAAATTATTGGACCCTCTGAATAATCCATGTATAACAAATTTCATGGATGATATCCTTATAGCAACAGAAACATTTGAGGAACACATTGACTCTCTGAACATGCTGTTTGATCGACTTAGGGAAGCAAATTTAACAGCCCGACCAACCAAATGTTGCGTTGGATGTAAAGAATTGGAATTTTTGGGACACACAGTTTATCAGGGAAACATGACCCCTGACCCAAAGAATTTAGAGAAACTAAAGAAAGCCCCGAGACCACAAACCAAGAAGGACGTGAGATCCTTTGTCTCATTATGTGGTTTCTACCAGAAGTATATCAAAAACTTTAATTCCATATGTGCACCGTTAACTGATTTGACACGTAAAGGACATCCAGATCGCATTACCTGGACACCACAATGTGAAATGGCTTACCAAGAATTGAAGGAAAAGCTCACAAGTAAACCTATTTTGAAATTACCTGACTTAAGTCAAGAATTCATAGTAAGGACGGATGCCAGTAATATTGGGTTAGGTGCAACTCTACTACAGAAATCAGATGCATTGGATGGGGAATTAAGCCCAGTGGCATATGCTAGCAGAAAATTGAATAAAGCTGAAATCAACTACTCAACTAGCGAAAAAGAATGTCTTGCAGTAATATGGGCAATAAAGAAATTCAATATTTATCTGTATGGGAAGGCATTTAAGTTGCAAACGGATCACAAACCTTTATCGTTTCTAGCCCAGGCTAGGCATGAGAACTCTAGGTTACTCCGATGGTCCTTGCTTTTGGCTCCCTATAATTTTAGCATTGAGTATATATCTGGAAAAACCAATTTGGGAGCGGATTTTTTAAGCCGCCATCCGTGTGATGAGAATCACCGTAAACCCCAGAAATAATAATAAATTTCTCTATGTGTATATAGAATAAAGGACTGACATATAATGTCTGTTTTAAGAGGGGAGATGTCGTGAATTATTCTAATCCCCATATATAAATTAAAACGTAAATGCAAAGCCTAACAAATAAATTTAATAAAAGGAAAGAAGAATGGTAAAGAACAGTGCTGTCACAATGACTGTACTCGAAATCCCCCTTGTTTTCTACTTCGTCTGCAAATTGTAACGCTTTCACGTTGATAGTAAAAGCCTACTGTGTCGCTGCACGCTTTCTTCAATGAAACGTGTACTGTATTTCTTGGAAAAACCTTGAGATACGCAAGCTGATCAATGACCTAAATTTAATATTTCATTCATTCCATTTTATACACGGCGTAACTAAAAGACAGATGGACTAAAGGATAGAGAGAAGGGAGAGGCAGAAAGCAGGGACACCTGCAACACTAAACACGCGTCGCGCGATACACAATTGCTGCCATCACGCGTGTAAGGCCACATGCACTAACTTTATTTCAAATCGACAGTGATAAAATTCACTACCCATACCAGAGTTAGGTTTTAAAATCCTGAAAAACGCTTATTGGGAATTATGACATTATACCGGTTTACGTTTGAAAACATAACAGTACCCAGACACCACATGGGGATTGAAGTGAACAGGAGGTGGTAGAAAATGCACATTTTGAACGCAGCCACCTAGCTCCCTTAAATTCGTATATTTGGGTTCCTTAGGGTTTGCTGACAAAGAATATGTAAAACGTTACGCAAATAGTCTAGGAATTACCAAGTTATCGCCAAAATAAAATAGTGGGGGTGCCTGACAGCATGAAATCATTTCTGCTCATAAAATTTTTTTATAACGTGTTTGAAAAAACATTACGTTACGGAAATAGCCTACCATGTTAACTCCTATTTGATTGGAGCGCAACAAATGAAAGACTAAACACGATTGGTCGGACTATAAATACTATCTTGTGTTGTCAGGGGAAACGTGAGAAAGGGGTACTTTTTTTGAAAAGATGTGTAGACATGGTTTGATTGGGTAGAGCTGCGAATATACTCAATTCAGAGCGTCTGTTCATTGCCACATCTTGTAATAAACCTACTAAGAAACAGTACGTTGAGCACCAGTGTATATTTTTTATAAAATAAAGCCTGGGACATCGGCAGATCGGAGTTGTGCTATATTCATTGCCAGTCAACGAAACTGTTTATTATTTCCTAGAATTGTGGTAAGCTTGAAATATTCAATATCTTTTAATGAAAATTGAATGTAAATTGATAATTTATGTCTGTATATATGTGTGATTCAGTAGCGAACATGATGTAAAGCCTATAGTGCTCCAGCCTGAACAGAAGGTGTCGGAGGAAAGTAAAACTGCATGGAATGGCCAAACAGTACACTGACACCTAGATTATTAACTAGAAAGAAATAATGCTGGAATTGCAGAGGCGTAGTAACCATTAGGGAGGGAAATACTGGTATAAAGTATTTCAGATGAAGCTGACAGTTGGCCTAACGCTCTGAACTCAATGTTTGTGATGTATTGTGCTCAGTGTAGAAATGGAGTATAAATTAGTTCTGACGTAGAAGGTACAACCTTCTTGTTTCAGGGACCGTGGTCTTAAAGTTATTGAGCAGCACCTGGTCAGAGCTTTGTTGAAGCCAGAGGTGGACAGCATACTCCTTGGTCCATATAGCAACCAGTGGGGTGGCTCCAGAACTCATTTAAGTAATCGAGCAGAGGAGTCTTTTACTGCAGTCATCACGCAAGATAAGAGAGTGTGGCCATGGAGCTCAACATTATGTACCCCCCATCTTAAAATGACATTATAAACTAAAATTAAGAGGGGAATTTAATTGTTTTAATACCAGGAACTGAGAACATCTCCAATACTAGTTCCAATAGAAACAAACTATTGAAGTCATGATGACAAATACCAACAGAGCTTGAACAAAACAAAACCAGTATTACCTCATATTACCACTACACAACTGACACACATAGGATACCATTAATAATATATGTCACTATAAGAATCCTATTAATAAATTCTGTACATATAACTTGTAATTAAAATTGATTGTGATTCCTGGTTCCCTTTGTATTTGAATCAGGACACATATACATTCATGACAGCACTGAATACATATTGTTATTTGAAAAGTTATCAGTGACTCCTTTAAGATATCCTCTTAGAGTGTTATATGTATGTGAGTGTCACAGTGTTGTCAAGTGTGGTGGAATAAATTAAATTGTTTATCTGTCTGTTGTTGTTATGACTTACACTTCATCATACACATACCCTAGACATATAACGTAGTCATCACACTATTCCAGAATAATTCTGACTGAGGTATACATATGTGGCAGTAAGTAAGGTTATCTATAATACACTACTCTTATTAGATATAGATACCTTCACAGCTGATCTCAGTCAGTACAATAAGTCCCCTATAAATATTTATAACATCCCACTTTACCACACTTTACACGAAAACAAACCTTTTTTTTTTCTTTGTACGCATTCAATTGGAGTTTACAAAACATGTTCATTTTACATATTTTCATCATTTCCTCGCACCCACTCATTTACAAAAACTCTTTCTTGCACATTTAAAAAGGTTATACATTGTACATTTTATTGTAATGATAGTAGTGATTAAAGGGAGACAGGGAACAGGGATAAAGGAACCATACTGCCTTGTTCTTGAAATTATAATGCACACTCGTTTTTATAGTGATAACGGGGAAAGGGGGGGGGGGGGGGGGGGGGAAAAAAGGAGGGAAAAAGTGAATAGAATAAACTTCCACTAAAATGTTTAAGTGAAGATACAATTAAAAACCTTCTTTCCCGTCTTGCTTTCTAAAGTAACGCTGACTTTCACTTTCCGATTCAATTTTATTCCCCCAATCGTGGGCGCCTTGCTTTAGTGACAGCCTGGGCGCTGTATCATGAATCATATTATGTGACAATGTCTGCAGGTTCTTTTACCTCTGTGGTTAGCATTGACATGCTGCATAACCACAACAGTCACACACACACACAGCACGTGATGCGATAACGCCATAGTAATTTGAATACTGTTTATTTACATATGAGAAGATCATTGCTGTCTGCTCTGACCTCCACATTTGGTCCATCATCGAATATACAATGTAAGTTCTTTCTTTCCTCACTCTCTCTCGTTCAGTATCGAATCTACACCTTCTGACCTTTTAACCATCAGTGAATATTCAGGTGTTATAGTCTCTATTTCTGTTCTTTCTTCTTGCAATTTCTTAGATTATTGTTATATGCATTCTCTCAGTGTTCAGGTTATATTGATGGAACAGGACCTCGCCGGGGTTGTTACTTTCCCTTTCATCACTGAAGAATAGGACTATTGTATGTCTATGTATTAGAATTCACTCTACAAACCTTTTCCATTTCTGAATAAAATCTAACTCACACCGTTTCTCCTTCTAGACAAGAATTCTCACTAGTCAATATTTCGGGTTAATCATTACCCAAAGTACTTCTTGTCCGTGAAATATTCATCACTTATTAACTACTTGAATACTGCCTTCAACATGGCTACTCGCATATATGCGACTTCACTCTCTACCTCACGCTTCTGGACTGCCTGCTGAGAAAGCGTGCTTCACCGGATTATCGTTCACCCTTTTCATGCGCAACATTGTTCGCGCATCCCCTTTTTGTACTCTATATCTGAACCTTCCTATTTACAAGTATAATTCTCCTTATTCATTCCCTTTGAATTTCGTTCCCTGGCTGCCACACTTTGTACTGGAAGAAAAACAATCCTCCTTTCATTCATTCGGTGACAGATACTCTTTTTTTTTTTAAATTTATGTAAGGCAGTTTTTTTTTTTAAGTGAAGTTTATTTGCTTTTCAATTTCAATTTACAAAACTTTTCATGTTACAACAAGGAGTATAAGAAAATACAATTTATGTAATGACTCACGTGCATTCACCCTTATCTTTTGTACACATACATACACGAATCAGGTCAAATCACAATTTAAATGTAAGGCAGTTACTTTTTTTTTTTTTTTTAGCAGTAAAATGACATTTATTAAATTTCTCCCTTCCACATGTCAAGAAATAGAAATAATTATAGTACGGAAAGAAAGATACACACACCAATGACTATATTAAGACTGGCAGCATCCATGTTTCATTCTAAAACGTCCATTCTGCCTTAGTATCAATCATGATATTGCTAGTATATCACAAAATCATCTGCAAATTGATGGCTTGACCAACATTTACCAATTTAACGAAGAGAAAAAAAAACAGAGAGAGAGAGAATTGTACTGAAGACTGTTTAGAAATATAGGTTCACCCTCTAATGCTCACAGAAAAAAAGAAAGAAATTATTCTATCAGCAAATGTGGATTACCAGCCACACACACACACACACACACATACATATTTACTTTCAGCCTGGCTGTGTCTCACAGGAAAGCAAGAAAGAAAAAGATTTCTCAGCTCTAATATCAGCTTACAAAATTTTTGTTTTTATACACTGTCCAAATTTAATGTGTATTTCATCACAGAAGATCTATATATTTATATGTGCCAAAACAAAACCTTAATAATCCAAATCTTCAACTATTCTATACTCTAAAACTCCTGCGATTCTCTATTTAAAAACTCCAACAACCCATATCATGAAATGTTAACACTGATGTCATCAAATTTTCAGTCACTGAACAGGCATGATACAACAGACAGGGTATCCTTATTGTCACCAGCAAATATAGAGATGATCTAATTTATCAAAATCAGACAAGAAATCATTCGCTTTAGTGTGTAGAATAGAACAGTTCAAGTCCAGCACTGATACGTTGATCGGCTTGACATTCTAGACAATGACCTTTATGGTTAACCTTTCTTGTTTCCTCAAAAATGGTTCATATTTCATTCTTTTTTCCACTGCTGCCCATAAATCTGCAAAGTGTCATATCTCAGAACCCCAAATAGCACATGATTTTGTGATATTAATAAACTGAGTCTACACCTGAAGTTTACAACTGAATCTGTCCATACGACCACAAAGTTAAGACAAAACATGCACCCTTCTTATAACAACCAGTTACACTGGGTGCAATACTGAAAAATACTAGTGACTTTTACTTGCACCAATCATCAAGCAGGCAATATAGAAAATCTATAGAAGACACCTTGAAAGAAAACAATACTTAAAACAAAAAAAAAGGTGTTTGAATATTCCCACATCCTGAAAATATAAATGTGCACATGTTTCTGACATGAATTTTTTTTTTAAAAACAAACAAATTTCTAAGATCTCAGAGTAATCTTGAATGTCATAACACAGACGTGAATGACCACAAATAATCAATTTCCACTCAAACACACACACAAACATATATAAAGTTGGTTAATGACATATAATCAGATCATATAGATGATCATTCTATCCTGCTACGTAGCTGGTGTTGTTAAAATCAATATCTAATATTTGCTGTTATGCAATGTCCACCAATACAGTTTATGTACATTTTTGTGGATGTCTATCAGGCAATAAAATCAGATAGCTAGCCAAACCAAAACAATACTTAATGATATACATAGATCATCTTTGATTCTGATGCAAGTAGAGGTCAGACGTATTTTAAAAAAAATGAAGTGTCGGAGGTCAGAAGCTGTGCACCTTTATTTGCTCATTAGTTGCAATGCCAACTTTGATAAGCAATGTGCGAATATGTTCACGCTGGTCTCCCTGCAGCTGAATTACCTCCCCATATTCTGGGTGCTCAACTACTGTGCCATTGCACGCAAACTCCTTCTTAGCTGCTTTGACAATTTTCTTGAAGTCGTATTTAGGATCCACACCCTGAACAGTTGTGAGAAGGCAGTTACGCCGTCAAAAATACCAAAATGTAGAAATATTTTTAACTAGAAACTAATTTATTAATTTTTTTTTAAAAATTAATGTGTTTGCTACTTTTCTTTGTAGCACGCCCCTTTCAACCATCTACCATGTACATGGAGTTGTTGGTTATATCAGGACGTGTTTCCTTTATTGTAATATGTTTTTGTTTGTATTTATTTTATACTATATTATCTCTAGTCGGTATTTTTCCTTTTGTAGTTATAGTTCAACATGGTTTTTAAAAGAAATTCCAAAATATGCTATTTTCTAAGTTAGTATGTTTTTAATTTTCACTGGATGGTTTCTTTGGTTAATCTGTATGTATCTGGGGCGAGTCTTTCACGAGTTTGGACTACTGACTCAAATCCTTATTTGTTTTTTATATGTTAGCTTTAGTTTTTGTAATATAGTGTTTTATTAACTTTTGCATTTCTGAAGGGGTCTTTGTGCCTATGAGATTTTCTACCCTCATTTCTACATTGTGGTTACTACAGTATGTCTTAATGTTTTGCCTCTGTTGGTCATATTTCTTGCAGTCCACCAGAAAGTGTCTAATTGTGTTTGGTTCTTGACACTCTTCACATGTGGGTTCCTCAATCATGAAATATCCAGTTCCAAGCTTGAGCCTCAGCAATTTTTTTATTAATTGGTATTTTTAGTTCATCTTTTATTTGACATTTTTTGCTTGGTTTTTTTAAGGATTTTATATGAGTGTCTTGCTTTTTTACTTTAGTCCCATGCTGTTATCCACTCTTTAGTTGTTGCTTGAGCAATTAAGCTCTTAATTTCAAACTTCCCTAAGCCTATTTCAATTTTGTTATGGCTAGCTCTCCCCCCTTTGGCTTCTTTGTCTGCAAGCTCATTTCCTGCTATCCCCACATGTGATGGTATCCATGTTAGTGTTGCACTGCATCCTATAGTTTGTAGATATGTATTAACCTGTAGTATTTCCTCTATAATATCTGGCCTGCTACATTCATTTCTGTTTCTGATAGCTAATACTGATGATAGGGAATCTGTGAGAATGGTTACTTGTGACAGGGAATGCGTCATTTTAGGAATTATCCTTTATAACAAATACAGACCATAGCTTAGTTGACAGAAGTTAGTTGCAATTTAATCATAGGAACGGACTATAGGATGGGAACAGCGTAGATTACTTTTTTATCCAATCGTGAGATGAAGCAACGCTGACCTAGATTTTGAGCTGAAGCAAGCGATCTAGTACCGGCGGGAAGGCAGTTGCAGATTCAGAAGTCTAAGAGATAGACGCATATTTTCTTATGCTGCAGATTTTGAGGATTTCAAATCTAAATCTAAAGGAAGTTTTTCCAAATTTAGTAATGCCCTGTTTACATTGTGCATTTTATTTCTCACCAGGAAATCTGTAAGTAGAGTGATAACATTTCCTATTATATTTCTATATCAAGGAAAGATAGCCCTTGATCATGTAGAAAGGATTTCATGGCTGCAGGTTGCACCTATGAGTAAAATGCAGAGATGATGAAATTTGCCCTGTATAAGCACCAATTGATAAATTGCAGAACATGAGCATATCACGTAACCCATTGAGAACAATGAATTAATCTGTCCGAAGTAGAACTGCTTATATGTATTTGGATCAACGCAAACTGGTATTAGGAAAGAAAAAGTGGGCAAGAGTTGAATAAGCCTGATTCATACAAGTGTCGATTCCCCAGGCTAGATTATTGAGAGCAACTTGCATTTTATATTATGAATGAAAAATACATGTTTGTAATTTCACGCCATCATGTACATACGTTATAATCATTAAACAAAACGTTGACATTAAAGAGAGGTCATCAATTGATTGCTAAGCCTTAACCATGAATGGAAGGAGGGAATGTCTGTTGAGAAACTTATAAATTCTTGCTAACTGCTCACAAACTACAACACCTTAGAGGATAGTCCCCGAACCTGGTTAAATCCCGTAAGACTGTAAGGGAGAAATTGCGAACTCTAGCGGTTAAGCTAGTATCTAGATCTAACACTCTCTGCAATTAAACAGCAACCCCCATTTCCCTACCCGGCCACATACTTTTTTTGGTGGATTTTCTGCAGCTATTTCTAAAGCTTTTAGGATTGCCACTAATTCTGCTGTAAAGATGGATGTATTACCTATTACTTTGTATCTTTTATAAATTTTTAATTTTGGTATTGCTATTCCTGCTCCTAATTGTCCTTCTTCATCTTTTGACCCATCTGTATATATAGTTAGGCTATTATTTATATACCGTTCTATGTACTCTAGTGTTTTACTTTTTGCTGATATTATGTCGTTAGATTTATTTATGATCTTTGTTAAGTGGGAGTCAGTTTCTGGCACTTTTAATTCCCATGGTGGGATCTTTGCTTTATACAGAGCACTACTGTTTATCGCATTAAATAGGTCTGGGTATTGATCCACTTCATCCATTGTTTTCCACCCTGACGGGTATCTATTATGGTTTAATGGAATGTGGCCTATGTACTGGTTACCCCTATCAAAGGTTTTATGTGCTGGGTGAGTTGGATCTTTTGCCACTCTTGCCCAGTAGCTGAATCTCAGTTCTTTTCTCCTTAGCTCCAGGGGTATAATGCCTAGCGCTACTTCTAGTGCCTCTGCTGATGTTCCCTTTGAGGCACCTGCTATTATTGACAGTGCCTGGTTTTGGACTGTGTCTAGTTTTTTCTTATTGCTTGGGGCGGCTGATGCATAGACAACACTGGCATAGTCAAGATTGCCCCTAATAAATGATTTATAGAAGGTTAACATGGTCTTATTGCAGGCGCCCCAACCACTTCCTTTCATATATCTTAGCATGTTAATAAGTCCCCTACTGCTTTGCACTAATAGGTCTATGTGTTTGTTCCAGTTTAGTTGCTGGTCTAATACCATACCAAGAAATCTAGTTGATTTTGCTGTGCATACTTTTTGCTCATTAATGCTTATGTCAATTATATTGTTTTTAATTACGCGCCCTCTACTGAAGATCATTCCTATGGTTTTTTTAACGTTTAGATTAAATCCCCACTTGTTCATCCAGTCAGATACTTTATCCATTTGCTTTTGTACTGTTTTATAGAGGAATGGGAGATTTCTTCCCGTTCTCCATATCGCAGCGTCATGTGGCAGTGTAGAAATATAGTAGGAAGCTCGTGATCGTGATAGTGGTAGTAGTGGTAGGAAACTTTGATGGCCTTAGTTAATTTAAGGTTTCATCAAAATACAACTGTCTTACTTTAGTTTTCTTTCGCTTCCAGAATAGATCTCAAATTCAGTCAAAATCATATAAAGGATGTTTATTTCAGTATGGGATATCTTGTGAAGTAATATGACTGTGAACATCGAATTGTACTCAATACATTCAAATCTATCGTACATCATTCACAAAAGATCCCCAGTTCTCTAAGTCTTGGGCGGATGTTATTGTTTTCTTAATCGTTGACCGGAAACTAACTAATGATTGGTCTTTTGGTCAACAGTCAGTTAATTAAATCTCTAAACCAACTAACTATAAAATCGCTCTACCAAATTTATTATTACCAAGGGACGTTGACCAATCATAGTTCCAGTTTATGGACTTTCCGGTATATCTTGTATGAAAATCCACACAAGATTTAATGACATCATGGACTCATGAGTACCATGACAAATGATGTCATTGGTTTGTGACTAGATGTGAGTACTAACTAGTCTATACATGTACCTAGTGTATCTGACTTGCTAAAGTACTTTCTATCCTAAGGGTGGCGTAGTAGGCCACACGGCTACATACGCCCAGGGGCCACCAAAGGGTATCCCGTAGGGAGACACTTTAGTCCCTAAAAAAAATGACTAATCCCTAAAATATGGGGGTTCAGGTATCCCACCAGAAATCATGTCTAAAGGAATACAACAAACAATGGATGGGAATAATGGATGAAACTATCATGAACATTTCACGAAGTAATTATGAAGGGGTAGGGACTGATGGACATACTCAAGGGGCACATGGAAGGGCAGGGGAGGATATGATATGAACAACTAGCACTAATAATGAGCAAAAATATAACAGTACTGGAACAATTTATCAACCAACTAGCCAATCGCTTTTATGGGTTGATAGTCATCAATATTTTCCAAAACATATGCGAATTATAAAACATGAGAAGCGAGTTAACGTCGCAAAGGAAAAACTGGGAAAAAACAAAAAAAAATGGCGGGTGCCCATAAAATATGGCGGACGCCCAAAATGGCGGATGTACAACATGGCCGTCATAATGAAAATAAACCACAAAACTCGGTGGTAATACAAAAGGCAAAACATTAAGTAAATCATGAAAATATCGTAAACATAATAGAAATAAATGGACATGAACATAAAATAAAGTCAATGGGGATGGTCATCAATGGGCATGGATAAGTAACTATATAATGGAGATGGGTAACCGATTTAAACATATCTAATAATTCGGGTTAAATAACCGAAAACTCGAACTAGAGGAACAATCATAAAGGCATGCAATATGTGACTACGACTTGCATGTAAAAAAACAAAACAATATTAGTGGTAGATGAAATGGAAAGTAGTGAAACATGTAAACAAAAATGGAATCATCAAGACATGGATGATATCTACATGAGGGGCATGTGAAATGATAAAAAACAAGTAATAAAATCTTTACTCATTAAAAAAATGGTGAGTAGGTGTATCGCTATCATCAGCGGCCTGAGGAATGTCATAAGTGTCACGGTCCAGGTACTAGGAGAATCAATAAATTCTGTAGACGATTCAAGCAAGGAACGTTCACACGAGAGGTGTAGGGATCGGTCAGTTCAACATGCGGAGTGTAGAATAAATATGCTTGAGTGGAGGAAGGAAGAATCATGTCTCCGTATGTATTAGAGATAACCGCTGCAAGGAGCTTGAAACATTAAAGAATTCGATATAACATCTGGAAGGAGGCAAAAGTTCAAGTTGTCAACGTCTGGAGTAAACGGTTGAGGGACTCAAGGAGTGCAATGGTCGTGGGTGATGACGTATTAGCATCACACAACAATCGAGGCGGAGGTAATATGTCTTTCCGTTTGCGTCGGGGAAGACAAATGTCATTGACCGCAGGAGGGGATAGAACATAATGATGGAATTTAAAGGCAGGAGGTGTATAGGGCAGTGAAACGCGAACTGGAATGCGGGATGTACGGAACTTTGCAGGGGGAGGTGGCGGAGGAGTCGGATGGGACTGACGAAGTCGTGGGAGACATGAAAAACGGGGACGGACATGAGCAGTGGGCTGAAGGAGGTATTTGGGAAGGGGAGCAGAATCACAAGAGGAAGGAGAGTGGTGTCGTTTGGTGGGAAAACGAGTAGGGTGTGAAAGAATATCAGATTCCATGTCAGAAGACACGGAGGGGAGGGTGGAATCTACATAAGAAGTAGGGGAAGGAAACCAATCAGAAGAAGTAAGAGCGGGGTTAAAGGAGAGGTGTACAGGGGGAGGAGGAGAGGTATGTGTCGTAGCATCAGCTGAGGAGGGAGCGACTGCATGATCGTGCAGACCCATGGTGTGGGTGGGTACCGGATGAACGGGTGGGGGGGGGGGAACACTAGAAGCAGGAGACAATCTAGCTGCACGAAAACGAACACGTGCATCCAGTTCCGGTAGGGGTATATCACTTTCAGGGGTGGAACTAGAACGGTATCGTCTACATCTATTCTTCATCATGGGACTATCAACGACCTTACGGACTGTACGGGACCTTAGGTTGTGAACATCTTCACCAGGGAGGGAATCAAGATCAGAAGAGGAGGATGATGCATCAGGAAAAAGACCTAATGGAGAAGGAACAGGAAAAGGAGAGGATGAAGTAACTGCTGGGGGAGGTTGAGGTGGATCACCGGACAAGGAAGAGGAAGAAGGAGAAGAAGAAGGGAGAAGAGAAGAAGTAGAGGAAAAATTGTAGTGAAGGGTAGCCTTACGAAGGGGACGGCTGGACTGTGGGAGTGTGATAGCGCAGGGGTGTTGCTCGTCTTTCCTAAGTTGGGTTGCATGGGCTTTAGTATGGTGTTGAGTCTCTTCATTCCAGACATCAAATTGAACTGGAGAATTTTGAGACACAATCTTATAGCCTGGTATCCAATGATGGTCCAGTTTGCCACTGCGAGCATTCTTTTTAAACCAAACAAGGTCTCCAGGGGCGAAGGATGGCATACGAGACCTTTTATCTGTAACTCGCTGGCGCTTTTTAAAAGCCTTTGTGATGTTGTAGTGGACCATCTGGTGGGCTAGACACTTATTGCGGAGGATAATTTCTATGGGATCATCACCCATATATCTCCTTTGAAGAGTGAGAAGGTTATCCATTGGTAACCGCGGTTCTCGACCATACAACAAGTAAAAGGGCGAGAAACCAGTGGTGTCGTTCACGTTAACACGCAAAGCTTCGAGAGCTTGGGGAAGGTAGTAATCCCAGTACTGTGTGTTATCAGCAGTGAACTTTGAAAGGATGTCATGTAAAGTTTTATGCATTCTTTCGTTACGGCCGTTTGACTGGGGCCTATAGAAACTAGTCATCTTATGAGTGATGTTCAATCTAGCAAGGATAGAAGAGAAAGGCTTGCCAGTGAACTGTTTACCATTATCGGAAAGGACAGACTTGGGATATCCATGTCGAGGAACGAACTCTGTAAGGAAGATGTTAGTAACGTCCTCAGAGGAAGAACCACGGAGAGGAAAATATTCTGGCCAGACAGAATACATGTCAACAAAGTGAAGAACATGTGTATTGCCAGACTGAGAAGTAGGATAAGGCCCGGAAATATCAACACTGACGTATTCCATGGGGTAATGTGTCAGAGACATTTGTTGCGTAGGAACACGCAGAGGACGCATGTTGCGTTGCTTGCATGTTCTACAAGAATCAACATACAGAGCAACGTCCTTATAAAGAGTGGGCCAGAAGTAGCGACGGCGAATGATATCGCGAGTTTTGTCTCGGCCCATGTGACCATTGTCATCATGAAATGCACGGAGCACACGGGGAACTAGTTGAGAAGGAAGACATACACGTAAATCATCTGGTTTCTTAGGATCAATCCAGTGTAGGACATTTGTTGAAGGGAGTAAGATATAATTGGGATGTAACTTAGGATCACTTTGAAGCTGAGTTCGTATTTTCAAAAGCTCAGCATCCTTAAGTTGTTCCTGTAAGGTGAAGGAAGAATTAAGAAACTCATCAGAAGAGCTAGAAGAAGAAACACCAGGAGAAGAAAGAACAGGAGGTGGACGGTTAGTATTTATAACCAAAATCTCTTTAGCATTGTCATCCAAATCTGATGATGCTTTGGGGTATGCCGGAAAAGAATAAGAGACATCCGTACATGCTTCATACGGTTTCCTAGAGAGGAGATCAGCCACAGTATTATGTTCACCTGGGATATGTTCAATAGTGACATCGTAACTCTGTAAATTCAGAGCCCAGGTCTGCAGTTTGCGAGGCTGTTCAGAAGTCTTAGACAGCCATGTAAGGAGAGGTTTATGGTCAGTCCTAATCAACACTTTAGTACCTCGAAGGTAAAAATCAAGCTTTTGAAGTGCATAGTGAATGGCGAATGCTTCCTTTTCAGTTACTGTCCATCGCTGTTGGGACCGACTGAGTGAGTGAGAAAGAAAAGCAATAGGAATCTCATTAGAGTCATTGTGAAAAACAGGAGGAGCATTAGAAACGTTGGATTGAACTAAACAAGCACCAACTGCTCGATAAGAGGCATCAGTGTATAAGATCATTGGACGTGTGGTATCAGGGTATGCCAACCGAGGAATGTCAGAAAGAGCTGATTTAAGGTAGGTGAAAGCTTGTTGGCATGCCTCAGTCCAATGAAAACGAGCATATTTCTTGGTAAGAGAGATAAGAGGTTAAGCAGCTCGAGAGAAATTGGGGATGTGTTTTCGATAGTAGGAACAAGAACCAAGAAAACCACGAACATGGCGGACAGAGGTAGGAGGAGACATATCTCGGATAGCTTGAATCTTAGCATCATCCGGACGGACGCCATCTTGGTTGATGATGAAGCCTAAATACTTGGCTTCGGTCCGAAGGAACGAGCATTTGCTCAGCTTGAGCATTACATTATGTGTTCTCAAACGAGTGAAAACTTTCTCAACATGGAGCAAATGATCCTCAAGGGTTCCCGGAGTGTGGATCAGAATGTCATCAATATAAGCCAGGGCGTAAGACTGCATGCCCTTCAATACCTCGTCCATAAGGGACATATATGTAGCAGGGCTGTTCTTTAGGCCGAAAGGCATAACGTTCCACGCGTAACTCCCAATGTGTGTAGAAAATGAGGACTTGATCTTAGCTTCTGGAGACATTGGTATGCACCAAAATCCTGAACGGGCATCAAGGGTGGTAAACCACTTGGATTTTCCAATCGTGGACAAGATATCATCAACCCTTGGAAGACGGTATGAGATGGTCTTGGTGATGGCATTCAGTGCACGGTAATCACAACAGAAGCGATGTGAACCGTCCTTCTTGGTGACTATCACGATTGGAGAGGACCATGAGGATCTTGACCGTTCGATAATGCCTGCTGCCAACATTTCTGTAATGGATTTTTCCACTATCTCCCGATTCTTTAGTGGAGTGTGGTATGGTTTTAAAGACACAGGCACTTCGGTAGTAGTATTAATGGTCATCTCAACGGTATGATTTTTCTTTAACTCCATATCAGAGAGTGCAAAAATATCACTATGCTTTCGCACAAACTGACTAATGCGATAGCATAAGGAGAGTCAATCGGTATTTGCTCTAACAACTGAGCTATTCTCACAGACGATGCAGAGGAGGTGGAGGCAGGAGTAAGGTGTGGAAGGAGAGGTGGAGGAGAAGATGTCGTTTCTTTCATCCAATGTGAAGGAGGGGGTGGCGTAGAAAATGTAGGAGAGGAAGATAAGTAGTGCTGAGGAGTGTAGTTACCATGTGGTAAACGCGCATGTGTAACAGCACTAATGGTATTCAAACTCCAAGGAGAAGACTTCTTGAAGGAAGAAGATCGTCTATCATTTCCCAGGGGAGGACAGGTATGCAGAAGGGAGGGAGAATTGAGAGAACATGTATGGGGGGTTGGGAGTTTAGAAGACAGTTGGGAGTGGTTGGTGACACGGGCAACAATAGTACCTCTGGGTATTGTAAGAGGTTTTCCTGAAGAATTTAGGAGCATAAGGGGAAAGTCACGTGACGCGGACACAGTGACAATGCCATCGATGACATGGATACAGGGATCATCAATGATATCGGAGTCAGGCAGAGGTTCCACGTAAACAGAATGACCCGAGGGTATATAGTCGGTCCGTTTGACCCGACCAGTAACGATAGTAAGACAATGAGGTTTTAAGGTAACAGGGGCGATAACTCTAACAAGAGACGCAATGTGAATATCATCCTGAAGAGGGATGTATTCATTATTGACACGGATCTGTTTCAAGTCAAAGTAAATGCGCACTTTGTGATTAAGAAAGAAGTCACGACCAAGAATGAAATTCCTAATCATCCCACTAGCAACAATAAAAGGATGCGCAAGAGATTGAGATCCAATCTGGAGGCGAATGATAGCCGTTCCAATAGAACGCAAAGGTTGTCCAGTGACAGAAGTTAAAGAAGTGGAAGAAGGAAAGAATTGGACGTGTTTGCGGATCTGGCGAAATAACTGTTCTCTTATTAAACTAACAGTAGCACCAGTATCCACAAGAGCGCGATAATTCTTTTTATTAATGGCAATTAGAATAGAAGAAGGGTCAGGAGTGACCGAAGGAGGAGAGATATAAGAGACGGAAGTCGGAGAGACCGTAGAAGAGGAAGAAAAAATTTTCGGACTTTCACAGGACTTGTGAAAGTGACGAAATGTGTTTGCTTTGCGAGAGGATCTATTGCCCAAAAGAGGTGGGTTAAAGCCACACGACGCGATCCTATCTACCGAGTGGCGGAATGGTTTCCCTGGCCCATAAGAGGCTGGGGGTGGAACTGTCCACGGTTGAATGAACGTGGAGGGACACGAGGTGGTTGCATGGGGTTGGATGGTAACCATGAGAGCTGGTGCGGCTGACGTTGATCATTCACCGGGTGTTGAGGTTGTGATCTAGCGTGGTTCAAGGTCCTGTTAAGATTATGTTGATTCTGCACACACTTTTTGATGTGTGTCCGGCCAAACCACAAAAGTAGCAAATGACTGGAGCTACTTGTTGAACTTGTAGAGCCGATGGGTGACGTCGGTGTTGAGTGCGCTGAACAAACTGTTGGCGATAAGATCCCGGCAATGGAGTATCGCACGACTCTAACATGGATGGTTGCTGCCAAGACTGACGGTAATGACTGATGTCCATTGGCTCTTCATCTGTGTGATCGTGTGCACGAGGTTCACGCCTAAGTCTATTTGCAAACCGTTTCTTCACATTGTCTTCATTTATTGCTAGTTGAATGGCATCAAGGATTGTCTGTGGGTCTTTCCTTATTAAATGAAGTTTCAGCGCATCTGACTGGAGACCATCGATGAAAATGCCAACAAGTTGGTTTTCCGTATCAGTAGACGCAGAGGAAGGTTCCACTAAAGCATCTTCAGCTAGGTTTAACAACCTATCGGCAAAAAACTGAACCGACTCGTGACGGTCCTGATGGAGTCCGCGAAGCAAAGTCCAAGCATGTTGATGATCCTTAACGGAAGAGTAACGGCGGATGAGCTCCTTTTGTAGAGAGGCGAAGGTCTCGTCTGGAAATAACTGTGCACGGCGACGTAGATAGTCAGTGACAAGTGACTGAGATGATAAGAAGGCAACACTTTTGCGATCGGCATCAGTGGCTGACGGAATTAATGAAGAAAATTTCTCAATGTCACGTAACCACTGCCGAAAAGTGGACGGATCGCCACAAAAAGGCTTAACAATGTTAGTGATGTTGTGCAGATTTGCACTCTGTGTAACCAAGCTAAGGGTGGTAGCAATAGCTTGTAGAGAACTATTAGGAACTTCAGCGTTATCTGGCAATGGCTGACTTAACGCATGCTGTTGTTGCATGTCATGTATCTGCTGTTGTAACAACAGATTTTGTTGTTGGAGCAACTGTATTTGATTTTCAAACTGCTGTTGCAGATTTGGATCCATCATGCATAAGCAGTAATACCACACCAAAAATGACGATCTCTGGTGTGTGGTTAGTCACGGCACCAAAATATATTTTTATATGTGGCAGTGTAGAAGTATAGTAGGAAGCTCGTGATCGTGATAGTGGTAGTAGTGGTAGGAAACTTTGATGGCCGTTAGTTAATTTAAGGTTTCATCAAAATACAACTGTCTTACTTTAGTTTTCTTTCGCTTCCAGAATAGATCTCAAATTCAGTCAAAATCATATAAAGGATGTTTATTTCAGTATGGGATATCTTGTGAAGTAATATGACTGTGAACATCGAATTGTACTCAATACATTCAAATCTATCGTACATCATTCACAAAAGATCCCCAGTTCTCTAAGTCTTAGGCGGATGTTATTCTTTTCTTAATCGTTGACCGGAAACTAACTAATGATTGGTCTTTTGGTCAACAGTCAGTTAATTAAATCTCTAAACCAACTAACTATAAAATCGCTCTACCAAATTTATTATTACCAAGGGACGTTGACCAATCATAGTTCCAGTTTATGGACTTTCCGGTATATCTTGTATGAAAATCCACACATGATTTAATGACATCATGGACTCATGAGTACCATGACAAATGATGTCATTGGTTTGTGACTAGATGTGAGTACTAACTAGTCTATACATGTACCTAGTGTATCTGACTTGCTAAAGTACTTTCTATCCTAAGGGTGGCGTAGTAGGCCACACGGCTACAGTCATCTGCAAACTGGGATAAGTTGTTTTTTAAGTCTTTAAACTCGTCGCCTAGGTCGTTGACCATAATCGTAAAGATAGATGGTGATATTACTGATCCCTGGGGAATTCCATTCTGTTGCTCATACACCTCAGATCTATCATTGTTTATTTGTACCTGCAGGAAGTTTTCTAGATAATTGTAGGTTCTGCCTACTATACCTAATTTCCTGATTTTGTGTAGTGCACCCTCCCTCCAACACTCATCATATGCTCTTGCTACATCAAGGAATATTGCTACTGTCTTTTCATTCCTTTTGAAGCCTGTTTTAACATCATGTTCCAGCCTCAACAGTTGCTCTATTGTACTATGTTGGCTTCTAAAGCCTGCCTGGGTTGGACTGTACAAATTATGCTTTTCTAGATGAAATTTTAGTCTGCTGTTGACTATTGTTTCTAGAATTTTTCCTAGATGCGATGTTAACGATATTGGCCTGTATGAGCTGACATCATGTGTTTCCTTATCTGGCTTTAGTATGGGGATGACTACTGCTGTCTTCCATGAACACGGTATTTTTCCCGTGTGCCAGATTTTGTTGTAGAGGGATGCAATCACTCTTAGAGTTGTATTTGGTACCTTTTTGAGGATTTCATAGCTCAGAATGTCTTCCCCAGAGGTAGTATTGGTTTTTCCTGCTAAAGCTCTTTCTATTTCATCTACTGTAATATCTGCATTTAAATAATTAGCATCCTGTGTGGTGTCCATATTTTCTCCTTTTAATTTTTCTAGCAGTGTCTTCCGCTTATTTATTTCTGCCTTATCTAGACTGTCTATTGAACTAACCTGATAGAAGTATTTAGCTAGTATGTTGGCTTTTTCTCTATCTGTTTCAGCTCTCTCTGGTATTTTAATTGTTGGGATTTTAAATTTCTTGTGGTTTCCTCCTTTAATTGCTTTTAGTTTTCTCCAAACTGTAGTTACTTGTGACCTATGGTTTAGTGTTTGACAAAATGTTCTCCAACTCTTTTCTTTAGCTCTGAATATTATTTTATTTGTTTCATTTCTTACTTTTTTATAGTTTGGAAAACAACATCAAGAAACAAATAAAACAAATAACCACTGAAGTACAAAACATAAAGGAGAAAATACAGAAAGAAGATGAAAGTAAAACACACATAAGCAACAGCGAAGTAGAAAACAACACAGAAGAGACAGAACATAACATCACCCAAGCCAGGCAGGTATTAGAAGAAATTAAAATAGCACAACAGGCAATAGAAAGAGACCTCAAAACAATAACAGAAATAAAAGAGGCTAATGAAGAAATCCTTAAAAAAATAGAGAGAGAAAGAGCTATTTTGTCAGACGGAAAAATGGAAGAAAAATTTAAGGAAACAGTGGAACTACACCTACCATACCTCGCAGAAAGAGTTCGGAGTAAAATGGTTACTTGGAATGATGAGTTTGTAGAGAACATGAGAGATAGTGAGCAAAACCAAAAAAAGTAGATCCCCTATCAAAGAACCTAATAAAAACAATAACATAACTAAGCTAACCATACTAAATGGGGACCAAAGACTCTAGAGCTATCAAAGTAGTTCAGTGGAACTGTAGGGGTGCCAGGAAGAACCTGTTGTCTCTTATGGGACAGTATAAGGAGGCAAAACCCATCTTTGCAATACAAGAAACCCTCCTGAACCCCAAACAAAAACTGAACTACCAAGGGTATATAACACTTAGAAATGATAGACCTGAGGGAAGAGGAGGGGGCGTGGCCTTTTTAATACACGAAGACTACAAAATAGTAAATTGGGAACAATTCAACACAGAAAATATTGAAAAATAAGTGTAACAGTAGACAGTGAGCCAGATAACTTAAAAATAATAAACATTTATAGCCCCAAGGGTAATATAACCGATAGGGATATTGCCACTATTAACACACAAATAGACCAAAGAACATTATTGGTAGGTGACTTTAATGCACACCATGAGGCATGGGGTAACAACAGTAATGATCCAGCAGGAAAAAGACTTGGACTACATTGAAAGTGCTGAGCTAATCATACTAAATGATGGCTCAGTGACAAGGGTTAACCCATGCAACAGTGGAGGAGATACAGCAATAGACATAAGTATTATAACACCAAACCTAGCCTCTGCTAAATGGGAAGTACTGAATGACTCCAGCTCAGACCACTTACCCATAGAAATAAACCTAAACGACAAATATAGAACTAGTCCAAAAAGCTCGAAACCTACATTCAACCTAAAAAAGGCATATTGGGAGTCCTTCCAATTGGAGCTAAGTAAACTAAGCATAGAACAAATTGAATCTAACAGTATAGATATATTTGCAGAAAAACTAACAAATGAGATTTTAAAAATAGCTATAAAATATATACCAAACAGGAATATGCCTGAGCACTTAAAACCAACACAAAAAGGTAAAAATAGGAAAAGAAACAAAGATAAAAATCCAATACCATGGTGGACTGACATATGTTCAGAACAACTGAAATTGAGGGAGAGGGCCCTTACATTTTTTTTATTTTATTTATTTTTTTTTTTTTTCCTCGCTTGAGGTCGCATATTTTTTTCCTCGCATGAGGTCGCATTGTCCCCGCCCCAAACCCGGCTCTGGTCAAGACCACATGTCCCAACACAAGAAGACCCTATGACAAACTGTGTCACTGTAGTGATCCTCTGTGTTCTCACACAAGGGACCTAATGACACATGAATGTCACTGTATTGGTCCCTGTGTGTAGACACATGATCCCAGCCAAAAGCCGGATTCTAGGCATTGGGTTGTACAGTGTAAAATATACTGTCGAGGGCCCTTACAAAGTATAGAAAAGCCAAAACTGAAGAGAATTAACCTGGAAACTATTTCTTTTATTTTATTTATATAGGATCTAAAACAATAAAAAATGCTGCGTTGTAAAATAATCCTTTTTATAACTTTTATTACATTTCGCGACACATTTTGTAAGTAAAATTCCCTTTTTTAATTTTTATAATACATACAACGTTGCTTTGTTTTAAAGTTTTTAAAAAAAAGAAACATTTTGATATTTTACAATAAATGTAAAAGTAATTTTTAAAATTATTATTTATAAAGTTGATACCCTTTTAAATGAAAAAATATCAGATATTATTTCCCTTTTTTAAACGCGTTCGGATTGATTTAAAACAAATAAAAATAAAAATGCACATAATGTGTGGCGAAATTTGAGGAAAGTATCTCGAAATATCGTACTCGAGGAATAATTAGATGACCATTTAATATAAATATGGAATCGCGTGACATCGCATTGCAGCATTGTGTATGTCGTGTTAGGTGACGAGAGGGTGCAGAATTTTGATCAGACTGCTGTAATAAGTAATGAATTGATCCAAATATAGTCTGATTTTACATTAATTCAGTAATGCCCGTATGAGCGTAAAAGCTAATATGTGACATTTCAACTCCTCACAGTGTTCAGGTTTGCACTATCAGATTTTCTCAGTGATTCTAATGCAATTTCCGTGAACAGACGCTTCCAGCCTCCCTAATGCGGGTGACGTCATCTGATGCAGAAATGAAAGCAAAAGGGCGTCTCTGTCTCCATGATAATTTTGTTCTAAAATAAATCGAAGGAGAAGGTAAGCCTTTAGTAGGTGCTGCCGTAGAGAAATGAAGTGTCGGTTATATCCGGTCACCTTCTTTTTATTTATTCCCTGATTGTGCTGCCCTTGTGTACAGTTCTGTATTAATCCTTAATGAGGGTACGTAGTAACAATTATTGGCGTTGTTTGCAAACATTAGTTTTTTTTTAAAAATCCTGCCGTCTGTTATATTTTTAAAAACTTATTATTATTTTTTTTTAAACTTTTATTTGCATTTCTTTTTCTATTTACAAAATCATGTACATTTTACAAAATGAAATACACGGGGAGTGCTTTTTTAAATTAAAAAAAAAAAAAAAAAAAAAAAAAAAAAATATATATATATATATATTTGGACATGCGTCCTAATATAACCGACTAGGTTGAACGGGACGCGCCTCGCCAAAACGAGGCAAAAGCTTTACATTAAAAAAAAAAAATGACAATTCTGTATTCTTGGGTTTTTCTACACCTACGGGATACCTCCACCGATCGCACTATAGTCAAAATGTTCCGAAATAAACCAAGCGCCAAGAAGGGGAAAGTATACACCAGCCCACCAGCGCTGAACAACAACCATGAGAATAACAAAACCATAAACAGTCACCCGGAGAGAACAGCCGACCCATCTTCAAACACTAAGAAGGAGGCGGAAGAGACATATCTTCAACACAGACAGGTACAAGCACAAGAGGAAGACAGAAGGGCAGAACGTCACCTCCCAGCTTGCTGCTGATGAGAGGACAATAACATCAGAACTGAACGAGTTAGACACAGAAGATATCGCGGAGACAATTATAGACGCACTACGCAGAATTCAAGACGGAGACGAGTTCCTTAGGCTCTCTCTACAAGAAGCAATATTAGAAGTAGCTCCTGACGTGCAAGCCAACGAAAACCCCGAGACGCAAACGACTAGACCTAGTCCAGGATGAAACAACAACGGATATCTACTCAAAAGCTCAGGCACAAGAAAAGGCTCCATCTAACAACGAGCAGGAACATGATTCTTGTTCTAACCAAGACCGGAGAAGGCAACAAAGGACACAGACTAACAAGACAAACAACACAGATACGATACAGGAGAGGATCGTTAAGATCACCCAGATGTCTGGAGGTGAGGCCTCACTCAGGGCCCTACCCGACGATAAAGTGATCGGTATCCTCGAGGTAATAACTGGCAGGAGAGGCATCGCTAAAGTAGGGAGACACGAAAAGGGAGTCGTGCTTTCCCTCAACAACACGGAAACAACCGCTTCGCTAATGATCGAACTGGAGTCCGGTCCATAAAAAGTCCAGCTGCCCCACCAGATAAAAGTAGTGATGGAAACATCCAAGACAACAAAGAAGTTGGTCATAAGAGGGGTTGATACCAGATGGGCCGCAAGCGAGGTTCACAGCTACTTACAAACCGAAAACACAGATGTCAAAATCACACAGTCGAAAGGCTAAAAACCTGGGACAAGAAAGATACAAATCTGATTGTAGTAACGATTGAAGGATCGACAAGACCTGAGAGACTGACGTTCCAAACTACATCAAAAAGGACAGAAGCTTATATCCCTCCGGTCATGCAGTGCTCCCACTGCCAGCAGTTTTCCCACACTAAGAAAACGAGCAGAATAGATACAGTTTGCCGATATTGTGCGGGGAGCAACCCATATCGCGACTGTCCCAAGGCGATGGATGATCTTAATTACAAGGCCATAAATGCAAACCGTACCTGAGCAAACTGCCACGGAAACCACGGGGCAAGGTACCGAGGCTGCCCTGTGTTTCAGGAAACAAAGAGCATCCTGAAGGAAGCTGTTCCAAAAACATCTCTTTCAAAGAGGCAAAACACAGAGTGGTTGCGGATGTTGCAGACAAACAGCGCACGATAGATAGAAGACAGCTACATCAGCTGACAGCAGAAGTTAGAGAAAGGACACTGAAACTCCAGGTCGAGAATAGAAGCAGGCAGACCCCCGAAGATCAAACTGACAGTGGAGAAGATGTGACAGATATGCAGAGCATTAGAAATATGAGGGAAGACATGAAAAGAATCCAGCAACAAGTAGAAACAGATGTCAATAAGCTGACAGAGCTGAAAGAAGAAAACGCAAAACTACTCAAAAGAATAGAAGCAGAAAGAATAGCCACTGAGGAAATTCCATCTAACAACGCACGAGAAACTAAAACGAACGACCAATCAGACAAAGAAATAATCGAGAAAACGCTAGAAAAGCTACTCCCAACAATAATAGAAAAAGCGCTATTTCAGATACATGAGAAAAGGAAGACACAAGAAACAGAAGCGAGGAGGGTAAAAACACACAAAACCACACAAGCCAGATAGTGAGGAAGGATATGAAATACTTACTTAATCGTTCCCCTTCTACCGTGAGGTGTAGAGGTTTGGAAGAGAGAGCGCCAGACTATCCTATCGGCTGTCTTCCTTCTGGCCTGGTTCCATTCTTGTCCTAGGTCCTTCAAAGATTGTCTAATGTTGTCCTCCCAGCGGACTCTGGTTCGTCCTAGGGGTCTGGATCCCTGGCTCTTTGTTTCCCATGCTTGTCGTGGTAACCGATCTTCTCCCATTCTGCAGACATGGCCAAACCATCTTAGTTGAGACTGTTCTACTTGGGTCTGCAGGGGGTGGGATTTTAGGCCTTGACGTATCGTCTGGTTGCGGACCATGTCTCTTCTTGTTACTTCAACCACCTTCCTCAGATACCTCATTTCTGAGGTTTGGATCTGGCTTTTGTGGGTTGTAGTCATTGTCCATGACTCGCATCCATATGTCAAGACTGGGACATAGGTGGAGCGGTATACAGCCATCTTCGTTTTCTTACCAACCTCTCTCTTGCTGAGGAATCCTCGATTTATGGCCTGAAAAAGTCTCACAGCTGCTGCTTTTCGAGTGGCCAACTCTTCTTTGATGCCTCTCTTTCGGTCTATAATAGCTCCGATATATTTAAAGTGGTCGACCTGCTCCAGGATCTGTTCTTACAGCTTAATGTGATGTCTTCTTTCTTCTCGTGATATCACCATGGATTTTGTTTTAGAGCTACTTAAGACCATCCCTCTCTTCTCCAGCTCTTCCTTCCAGACTTGCAGGTTGGATTGGAGATGTGCCTCTGATTTAGCAATCAGGGCAACATCATCAGCAAATGCTAGCTCTGAAATATATACCTGTCTCATCTTCCAGTACCCCACTGAATACTTTCTTGTTCTCTCCTTACATGACTTGATAACATCGTCCATGAGGAGTATGAAAAGATAAGGTGACAGGATATCACCTTGTCTTACACCAGTGGTGGTCCTGAACTCTTCTGACTTATGGTTTGCTTTCCTCACATAATAGTAGTATATAATGCGCAACTTAGGTAGGATTCAGGCGGCGGCGCATAACTTTTATATAGCAAAATACTCGATCGATTTCAGGCGGCGGCGTTTCAGGCGGCGGCGCATGACTTTTTATATAGCGATATATTTTAGTCGCGGGACTTCCTCTGACGATCAGACGCATGACTTGTTATATAGCAATAAATTTGTTCGATAACGGCGGGCGTGTTGTTTATACAAAATACTTAGACAATATATATAAAAAAATTAAAAAATCGATAATGACGGAAAATAAAAAAAAAATCGATAACGGCGGCTTAGGTTACTAATGGGTTTTTTTTAAGGAAGTGGGTATTGTTTTTTGTGTGGGGGAGGATGACGCTGTATAGTGGGGTGTAGGTTAGGGGGGATTTTTGTGTGTATGACTCAGGAGTGAAGTGTTAGAGACTTGGCGGGTATTGTTTTTTGGCTGGCGGTGATGACTCATGGGTGTGTGTTGGGGTGTAGCTGGTGGTTGTATGTATGACGCAGGAGTGAAGTGTTAGATAGAAGTATATAGTTAATGATCTCTTTTAAAAGAATACTTGAGTTAAAGAGGAAAATATGAAAATCGATAACGGGGGCTTAGGTTACTAAGGTTTTTTTTTAAAGGAAGTGGGTATTGTTTTTTGTGCGAGGGAGGATGACGATGTATAGTGGGGTGTAGGTTAGGGGGGATTTTTGTGTGTATGACTCAGGAGTGAAGTGTTAGAGACTTGGCGGGTATTGTTTTTTTTTGGCTGGAGGTGATGACTCATGGGTGTGTGTTGGGGTGTAGCTGGTGGTTGTGTGTATGACTCAGGAGTGAAGTGTTAGATAGAAGTATATAGTTAATGATCTCTTTTGAAAGAATACTTGAGTTAAAGAGGAAAATATAAAAAGCGATAATGTTAGCTTAGTTTACTAAGAGGGTTCTTGAAGCGAGTGGAGCCTTTTTGCGCTGGCGTGGGCGAGGATGTATAGTGGGTTGTAGGTTAGTGGGGGCTTTTTGTGTGTTGTTGAGTGTGTTATTTAGACATATATACATATATATATATATATATATATATATATATATGTATATATATATATATATATATATATATATATATATATATATATATATATATATATATATGGTGTCTGCCCATGCACAACACATGTTAGATTTATTGAGTTTGAGTTAGTGCTGATAAATGCGGCACTATTTGGGATATTTATTGAAAATGAGGCGCACCGGAAAATGACGTCAGAGTTTGTGTTGATATGTGTATGGCCAAGGTGAAGTAAAACCTTGCACTTTGTGACAGCTGTGGTTTTTGGCTGTGTTTTCTTTTTAAGTTCCAGTATGGACCTACTACGAAGTGTGTACCTTCTGACAGGAGAGGGTTTGTACAAGAGCATGAATACTCTTGAATTAAAAGTAATATGTACGGAGAAAATTAATAAATAAGGATTAATCATGAATAACGAGTATGCATGCTACAAAGAATTTCAGTTATTAAAAGATGTCGAATTCGTTTCAAAAGAAGACTGTTTTAGTTCCTCATTGGTCAGGTAGAGAACCTGTATGCGTGTTGTGATAGAGGGAACAAAACTATGAAAGGTGAGAGATTTTACCCGGGATGTAACGGGATAACGAGCAGTACTATGAGCGACCGCTGGAGCAATCAAATATACATTAACTGTGGACAGGGGTAGCAATTTACCTATAATAATAATAAACGAACACAAAATATATTCGAACGGCGCCCCACCACAGATATGGGGGCTGTCGTCCGTTGGATTTGAAGGACATTTGAAGGTTGCTCGGGCTATTGGCAGACAGAGTTCTATGTTGGGACAATATCGGGAATTTTGATCAATCTATCGCTGTTCAACAATGAACATTTTATGCAGAGACAGCTGTTGGAATGCAGCTTTGTGCAGACATGAAATTTACAATATTCGTATACTAGGTCATGCCCAGACCTGGTACCTTACTTGAGGATCAGAAAAAACATTATATCCATGATGAAATCGTTCACGCTGATTTACCATGAGAGGAATGCTATACCAATCTGACGAATATCTTCACGGGAGAAATATGAATCTGCGATTTTACGAGGAGGGCGTTTCGCTGGACAAGTGGACTCGGAAGTAATAGATCAAACCGTTAGGACATTGACAAGGTCACCTCATCAGTTTAGTCGGTCACTCGTTGGAAAATAACATTTCGTCTCTATCATTATATATTGACACTATCTCTACAATGTGTCTCACACGAGTAAAGGTCTGACATTCCCATTGAACTGAATACTCAGTGAACGATTTAGGAGAACGTCTTCATATTTCGTCATCATGGTTGCTGATTACTACATTATAAGAGTACTACATTATCCACATTTCAATTTAATATTGCGTGGAACGACCCATTGGAGTTACAGCGAAGAATGGACGCTCATGGTCGATTCAGATAAGTAATGTTATGTAACGTCATGGTTGTTGGTCCTATTATTGTTGGGCAAATCTCGCTTCTTTTGTGTTATATGTTTCTTTTCTTTGTCTCTTGCGGGCGACTGTTTAGGAGGCATTTTACGTTTCAGTGTCGTATTTCTATAGGTTGATTGCATTAATTTCTTTCAGGGATTCAGCATTTAGTGCTGTCGTGATTACCGCTCTGTTTGAAATTAAGGCTTTCATGCGTGTTAGCTGTGCTGTGATTCGTCGTATTTTTTTTAAATTTCAATTTTGTTCGGGAATTTAGTCTGGCGTAGGTCTTTCCTGGCTATCTTTTGTAAAATTTACATTAATGATAAAAGTGATTTGTCGTTTTGTCTCGTTAATTACTGGTGGAAATTTTAATTTTCTTTTGTCTTAGAATTTTCGACTACTTACAATTTTGTCGTTTCTTTATTTTGTTTCCATCCATGTCTTTCGTTAGTCATGTCATGTGATAATTTTTCTTTGCAGCATGTATATGATAAACTATTTATTGATTAACTATAATTCTATAATATTGTTGGTGATATATCCTGCGATTCTTGTCGATAACAAGAAGCAGGATCATAAACGCTAATTATTATATTAATAAGCGTATAAAGGATTTGTGCAGGTGATATAGTTATATATATATATTCACATTGTGACTATACCAATCAGACACACTATTCCATAGTGTGATGGTCTAAGTAAGGCAGAGGAGAACATATATATTGATTTATTGTTTAGAAAAGTTATAATTTGTGGTATACTATGGCGACTCTTGACTATTTTATTAAACAAGGCAAGGCGCTGGGTATGGAAGGTGATATTTTAAAAAATTTTGCTTTGACTGCATATGAAAAGGCAGAGGCAAAAGAAGAAAGAGAAAGAAATGAGAAAAGAGAAAGAGAAGAAATAGAAAGAAATGAGAAAAGAGAAAGAGAAGAAAGGGAATTTACTATTGCACAAGAAAAAGCAAATAAGGAAGAGAGAATTCGTATAGCAGAAATCGCTGCGGAACGAGAGAAAATGGAACATGAAAAGGCAATTCGTTTAGCGGAAATTGCTGCCGAGGAGGCAAAATTTGAAAGGGAGAAAGCTTTTGAGGTTGAAAAACTTCGTTTTCAACAACATCATAGTTCCCATGATTCAGATAGTAATGGTTCATCGAAGAAGGCAATCACAACCCCTAACTTTAATTTAAGACTACCACCTTTTTCTCCTCCTCACGACGATATAAGTTTTTATTTATTAAGATTTCAGGAAAGAGTCTCTTGCTTAAATATTGATAAAGATTCGTGGTCTGGTGTTTTTTCGGGTCTCCTCACAGGTGATGCAGTTGGGGTCTATCTGGGTATAGACCAAGATAAAAGACATGATTTTCAGGTCGTAACGGCAGCATTTATACGCAGATATGATCTGGATCAGGAAGGCTATAGACAAAAGTTTCGATCCATGTTACCGGTAGAGGGTAAAAATTTTGAGGATTTTGTTTCCTCCATAAAACTATGTCTCCAAAGATGGGTTGAACAGGCTTCTATCCCTAAAACGTTTGAAGGATTATGTGATCTCTTATTAAGAGATAAAATTGTTTCGTCGGTAAACCAGGATATTGTATCATTCTTACAAGAACGTAATCCGACTAGTATCGATGAAATGGAAAAATTAGGTCAACAATTTTCCGTTGCTCATCCAAACTTGTCATTGAGCAGAGCAAAAGTCTTGGACTCATCTACTGCGTGTGCTGCGACGCACGGGAGATCGCGCACTCGTAGCTTGGATAGACGATATAATCATAGAGAAAATAATCACACATCCTATAGGGGTAAATATAATTTTTACCATAATCGCTCACCTTCACGAGGTAGAGACAGGCATAATTTCAACAATTATAACAATAACCAATGGTATCGAAATAACCAGTATTCACACAACAAATATACGGACAATCATAATTTGTCACCGCGGGGTGGCCATTATAACAGGGACAACAATGGACATTCTCATTCAGACAATTTTTCAGATCGCAGAAGATCTCACTTCGTTAGAAGTCATAATAGAGCACGCTCACAAGCCAATGCTTGTCAGACGGTAGATAGAAATGTCAGTAATGACATCCATCCAACCAATAATCACGCCAATGCGTGTAACGTTGATTTAGAAAATTCTAATAATTGTACAGAATGTAAGATGTTATTTCAACCTGGAGCTACACCACGGCTTAAATGTGGACATGTCTTACCAGTGTTGTCATCTTATGACGGTGTTGGTACTCTCACTTTACATAATGGGTTTTTGTTTATCACTCCAATTAAAATTTTAAGGGACACGGGTTCCACAACGGTCGGGATAAGAAGGTCGTTAATCCCTCCATCTTGTTTCACTGGAACGTCAGTGAAATGCATAACTTTCGGAGGCACGGTGGAGATATATCCCATGGCCGACGTAACAATAACCACGCCATTCTTTACTGGGAAAGTTCGTGTATGTGTTCTCAACCAGCCTTGCTGTGACTTGATTTTGGGAAACATAAAGGGTATAAAAGAATGTTCTACTGATGAAATTTCTGCATGGGAAAGAGAATATCTTTCTTTATCCAATGCTGTGACTACTAGAGCACAGCTGGTTGCAGAAGCAAATGAACTTAATGATAGCAATAATATCCCACACGTGACAACAAGTCATTACATAGATAAAAATGCATTCATTAACCAACAAAAAGATGACTCTTCTTTGGGACGTTTATTCACTTTAGCTACGGCTAAAACTATTACACATACAAATAATGCCAGACATTGGTATCAATTTCATGACAATATTTTGATACGTTGTTTTGACAATTATTCTTCGGTACTCAGACAAATAGTAGTACCTACGTCATTTCGATCACTAGTTTTATCTAATGCACATGATGTTCCTTTTGCGGGTCATATGGGGATTGCTCGCACAGCTTATAGATTGATGGCACATTTTTTTTGGCCAGGGGTTCATAAGGACGTCGCAACGTTTTGTAAATCATGCACTGTTTGTCAGGGAGTTGCTCATAAGGGTGCGCATCAGTTTGCACCCCTACAGACCACAGATATCTCTGTGCGTCCTTTTTATAAGATGGCTGTCGACATAATCGGGCCTCTTCCGGTGTTATCATCCAGAGGATTCCGCTTCATCTTAACTTGTATCGATCTATGCACCAGATGGCCTGAAGCCATACCTGTTAAGTCCATAACAACAATGTCGGTGACTGATGCATTATTATCGATATTTTCACGTATCGGATTTCCTGAAGAGCTTCTGTCGGATCATGGCACGCAATTCACTTCAGATATGTTCTCGGAAATTTGTGATGTGCTTCACATCCGTCATACATTGAGTGCCAGATTAAATCCGCAATCAAACGGAGTTGTAGAACGCTGGAATTCTACTTTAAAGCAGATGTTGGGCAAAGTAACAACAATGTTTCCCCATGATTGGGACCGGTTGATACCAGCGGTTCTCTTTGCGTATAGAGAGGTTCCTAATCGTCAAACTGGATTCTCACCATTTCAATTAGTTTTCGGGGCTAATCCAAGAGGACCAATGTCTATCTTACATGATTTGGTGATAACAAACGATGATAATACGGTTACGAAATCTAGTCACCAATATGTCACAGATCTACGTCAATGCATTGTGGACGCATGTGAGATTGCGACTGAAGCATCAGAATTAGCAAAATATAAGACTCGGTCGCGTATTAATCGTGATAGGAGATTAACATCATTATCGATTAACGATGAAGTTTTTGTTCTCTTGCCACTTAAAGGTGATCATTTGTTGGTTACGTGGCAAGGTCCTTTTAAAGTTGTGGGTAAGAAAACCGACGTGGATTACATCATCGACATTAGGGGTAAAAGAAAAACATTCCACACTAACATGTTACAACCTTACATTTCTAGACCTCTTCCACTCAAACATATTTGTGAATCTATCACAAATCAATCTCCGCATCTGGCATCTATTGCTTTAGTTGATGAAGAAGCAACTAGTTTCGCGGATGTACCGCTTGATTTTCCTGTGGTACCTATCCAAGCCTCTGAAACTTGGAAGGATGTAATCATTTGTAACGATTTACCTTCAGATCAGAAGAATCAGATTCTCAATCTATTGAAATCTTTTGAAGATGTGTTGTCTGATCTACCTGGACGAACTAACATTATTTCTCACGAAATAAAATTATCGGATCCCACTCCGATTAAGTTACGACCGTATGCAATTCCTTTGCATATCAGAGAGCAGGTTGATAGTGAGGTCGACAATATGTTGAAAATGGGGATAATCTCTCCATCAGATTCTCCATTTTGTTTTCCGATGGTAGCAGTACGGAAGAAAGACAAATCCATTCGTATATGCATTGATTTCCGTCGACTAAATAAAGTCACGATATCAGATTCTGAACCAATGCCTTTGCTGGAAGACCTGCTACCTCGTCTAGCTTCCGCTACGTTCTTTAGCAAATTCGATTTATCAAAAGGGTATTGGCAGATCCCTTTGACCGAAGAATGTAAACCATTGACGGCATTTGCAACATCGAAGGGTTTGTTCCAATACAATGTCATGTGTTTTGGGCTCAAAAATGCGCCTGCAACTTTTGTACGGATGATGCGTCGAGTATTTGGGAGCCGTTATGACCTAATATCTTATATAGATGACATTTGCATGTTTCATGACACATGGGAAGAGCATGTAGATGGGATACAATCTTTACTCTAGACACTAAGAATACACAATCTCACAGCCCGTCCATCCAAAATAGAAATTGGATTCAAGGAAATTTCATTTCTAGGACACAAAATTGGCAGACATGTAATACAACCTGATGAATCTAATTTAAAACGCATACTTGATCTTACAATCCCAACTACAAAGAAGCAAGTACGGAGTCTATTAGGATTGGTGAATTTTTACCACAAGTTTATTCCAAGGTTCTCGTCTTTGACTGCTGTCATATCTGATCTAACTAAAAGAGGTATGCCTAACAAAGTAGTTTGGACAGAACAATGTAACCAGGCATTACAAAACATTAAGACTCATTTTTCACAGTATCCGATATTAAGACTGCCAGATTTAAAAAGATCATTTATTGTTGTAACAGATGCTTCGCTCCACGCAATAGGCGGGTGTTTGGGACAAAGTTTTGATGGCAAGTTTCATCCGATCTACTACTTGAGTAGGAAACTATCGGAAGCCGAATCTAAATACTCTATTTTCGACAGAGAACTGTTGGGTATAGTATGGACTTTGAATAAACTTCAAAAGTATGTGGTAGGTACGCATTTTACTATAATGACAGATCAGAGATCATTAACGTATCTGCAAACCTGTAAATCACCAAGTGCAAGACTTACGAGATTTGCATTACAGTTGCAAGCGTATGACTTTGATATCGTCCATATAGAAGGACATAATAATGTAATCGCGGACACTCTATCAAGAGTAATACATTGAACTATGTAACTGTCCTGGGTACAAGAAGTGACAACAAACATTGTTTATGTTCATAATCAATTGATGGATAGATTATATAGCGATATTTTCGTAGCATTAATATGTTGCTCACAAGTTGTTGCCACATATTTTAACTGCATTTCACTCATCGTGATATCATTTCACTCATTACTTGAATTTGATTTTCCTTTTTATCATTATAGTTAAGTATAGTTAATGATGACCTGGAAACCTGCAGTTTCCAGTAGCGCGCAGGGGGGGGGGGGGGGGTAATATGTGGTGTCTGCCCATGCACACCACATGTTAGATTTATTGAGTTTGAGTTAGTGCTGATAAATGCGGCACTATTTGGGATATTTATTGAAAATGAGGCGCACCGGAAAATGACGTCAGAGTTTGTGTTGATATGTGTATGGCCAAGGTGAAGTAAAACCTTGCACTTTGTGACAGCTGTGGTTTTTGGCTGTGTTTTCTTTTTAAGTTCCAGTATGGACCTACTACGAAGTGTGTACCTTCTGACAGGAGAGGGTTTGTACAAGAGCATGAATACTCTTGAATTAAAAGTAATATGTACGGAGAAAATTAATAAATAAGGATTAATCATGAATAACGAGTATGCATGCTACAAAGAATTTCAGTTATTAAAAGATGTCGAATTCGTTTCAAAAGAAGACTGTTTTAGTTCCTCATTGGTCAGGTAGAGAACCTGTATGCGTGTTGTGATAGAGGGAACAAAACTATGAAAGGTGAGAGATTTTACCCGGGATGTAACGGGATAACGAGAAGTACTATGAGCGACCGCTGGAGCAATCAAATATACATTAACTGTGGACAGGGGTAGCAATTTACCTATAATAATAATAAACGAACACAAAATATATTCGAACGGCGCCCCACCACAGATATATATATATATATATATATATATATATATATATATATATGTATATATGTATATATGTATATATGTATATATGTATATAAATATATAATATATATATATAAAATATAAAAAAATCGATAATGACGGAAAATATAAAAAATCGATAATGTTGGATTAGGTTACTAAGAGGGTTTTTTGAAGCGAGGGGAGTCTTTTTGGACTGCGGGCGTGTCGTTGTGTGTTGGTAGTGTGTTGGTGTTAGAGACTTGTTTATACTAGCTCTAGTATGTAGAGGTGGGAGGGCAGTGTTAGAGATCTGACTATACCAGGTCTAGCATCTAGAGGTGGGAGTGAAGATGGGTGTGTGTGTTTGTGTGCGTGGTTGTGTTGGCGCGCGTCTGTAGTTGTGTGTGCGCGTGTGTGTGTGTGTGTGCGTGTGTGTATGTGTGTGCACGTGTGCTGGTGTGGTTGTGTGTGTGTGTTGGGGTTGTAGCAGGCGGGTGTGCCACCATCGAGAGGTGGGAGTGAAGTGTTAGAGACCTGACTATACTAGGACCAGCGACTAGAGGTGGGAGTGAAGTGTTAGAGACCTGACTAGGGCTAACATCTAGAGGTGGGAGTGAAGATGGGTGTGTGTGTGTGTGTGATTGTGTTGGCACGCGTCTGTGTGGTGTGTGCACGCGTCTGTGGTTGTGTGTGTGCGTGGGTTTGTGTGTGTGCGCGTGTTTGGGTGTGGTTGTGTGTGTGTGTGTGTTGGGGGTGTAGCAGGCGGGTGTGCCACCATCGAGAGGTGGGAGTGAAGTGTTAGAGACCTGACTATACTAGGACCAGCGACTAGAGGTGGGAGTGAAGTGTTAGAGATCTGACTATACTAGGGCTAACAGCTAGAGGTGGGATTGAAGATGGGTGTGTGTGTGTGTGGTTGTGTTGGCGCGCATCTGTGTTGGTGTGTGCGGGCGTCTGTGGTTGTGTGTATGTGTGTGCGTGGGTGTGTGTGTGTGCTCGTGTGTGCGTGAGTGTGTGTGCGCGTGTGGTGGTGTGGTTGTGTGTGTGTGTGTTGGGGTGTAGCAGGCGGGTGTACCACCATCGAGAGATGGGAGTGACGTGTTAGAGACTTACCTATTTTGAAACGTATCCAGACTTGTACTAGTCAGATCTTGATTACTCGAAAAACTAATCGATAGTTGACGCGTTGGCGATGTGACCAGACTTGTGTTAGCCAGGGCTTGATTACGCGAAAAAACTAATCGCTAGTTGACGCGTTGTCGACGTGAAATTTTGTGTGTGTGTGTGCTGGCATTGAAAGTGTCTGACTCATTAACGTATTAAAGTGAGGAAAAAGTAACAGCAAATATCCGATAAAATAGCGGGCAAGTTTTTAACACAACGCTCACACTTCCATTTCTTACTGTTGGTATCAGTTTTCATATTTCCACTTCATAATTTTTGTATCGGTTTTCATATTTCCATTTCATAATTTTTGGTATCAGTTTTCATATTTCCATCTCTTACTTTTGGTACCACTGTTGTCATATTTTCACTGTATACTTAACATCATAAGTTTCATATAGGCATTTCACACTTCTGTACTATAATTGTCATGTCTCGCAATTTTCTTAGGATAATTTTGAATCACACTTTTGTTGTTTTATATTTTTCCATTTTACAAATGCATATTTTTTGCCTATGGAATTACAGAAATAACAATTAAAAAAATAATAAAACATTACTGATATGGGACAAAGTCGGTTTCCAACTTGTTAAGTTCATAGTTGTGTCATTACTAGAGGGCGAGTTTCCACATATTTACTCGCTACCCAGACGTAAGCTAATCCTACGAAGTCTAAGGCTTTGTCTTTGGTCTCTTTCTACCTTTATATATCTAACTAAAATATCACCCATCTCTTATACAATATTACTGATCATTTTTTACAATAAACCGGCACACAGTTAAGTTCTTAATATATATATATATATATATATATATATATATATATATATATATATATATATATATTGCGCAGACGTGAAAGCGGTTCGTTTTGTGACAAACAGAGAGAATAATATTGTCTGTTTTATTAAATTACACTCATACACAGTTATTATATTCAACGTGAGAACCCCTGTTTTCAACAACGTGAGACCCACTTTCTTCGTTACTCACTCAGTGTAAACCCAATAGTGCGAGAATCACTGCCCCGTGCTACCATTTTTTGGCTGGCGGGGTGAGGAATCTTGGGTGTGTTGGGTGTGTGTGCCCGCGTGCGTGTGTGTGTGTGTGTGTGTGTGTTATTGATTTTGGTTTGTTTGGTGTTGTGTATGATGATTCTTCACTGTCACTTTTAAAGAGGTCACACAGCAGACTTGTGTAGATTGACCAATTATTGGGGAGGTAGTGTATTCTGCAATAACAGGAGATTTTTGTGTATGTCGTTGAAGTTTAGGTATAGGTACACTATTCAAAAGTGGGTTCATCAGAACGTTGTTATCTATGTGGATACAGTTGGTATCAGTTTTTCAAATTTCCACTTCATAATTTTGTATCGGTTTTCATATTTCCATTTCCGAATTTTTACAACACAACACAAGTAGTAGGACAGGTATCCGTGTTTGGTGTTGTGCGCTAACCGAGAGTTGATTAATTGAAAAACTAATCGATCGGTGACGCGTTGTCGTTGTGAAAAAAAAAAAAAAATTTGTGTGCGCTGCAAGTGTTAGAGACATGACCAGATCCAGCGGTGAGATGTGGGAGTGAAGTGTTGAAGACATGACCAGAGCCAACACCTAGAGGTGGAAGTACAGTGTTAGCAACTATACTAGGTCTAGCATCGAGAGGTGGGGAGTAATGTGTTAGAGACATGTGGATGTGTTGTAGTCCTGTTACACACAACAAGTAACACAAATACAGAGATATAAAAATCAACATACTTTGATTTTTTGGTGGTGAGCTTGACGTGGTCTGCTTTCAACGGATGATTTTTTTTCTTTCAGAAGGCTGGTCTTGGTCTCAGATGGTTTTTGATGGGCCACTGGTTATAACGTGAGGTGATAGAAATGTGCCTATGAGGTGATAGAAATGTACCCATGAGGTGATAGAAATATGCCCGTGAGATGATAGAAATGTGGCCGTGAGGTGAAAGAAATATGCATGTGAGATGATAGAAATATGCCCGTGAGGTGATAGAAATGTGCCCAGGAGGTTATAGAAATGTACCCATGAGGTGATAGAAAGGTGTCTGTGAGGTGATCGAAATGTACCCGTGAGGTGATAGAAATGTGCCTTGAGGTGATAGAAATGTACACGTGGGGTGATAGAAATGTGCCCGTGAGGTGATAGAAATGTGACCACCGGTTTTGGTAGGAAAATTTAGATATTACTCACCAAAGTATATTCGCACGTGTAACAAAAGCTGGCCTCGGTAAAAACTTACAGTTGCGGTCTTCAGCCTGCTCTCCAACGGTTTAACCATTTCATCACTTCTTATCATGTACACCCAGCTGGTGGGAACATTGGAAACCACCTTCAACGAGGTATGAGCGCTAGTGTCTGTCGTTATCACACCACCTCTTCAGTAAAGTATGACCATGAGTGTCTGGGTGTGTGGGTGTGTGTGTGTGATCGCTTGCGTTTGTGATTGTGCGTCTGTGAGTGTGTGTGTGTGTGCGTGCTTGTGGGTGTGTGTATGTGTGTTGTGTTGCGGTGTGTTGTATTGTATTGTGTTATGTGTTGTTTATTTATACAACAGTTATACGTACATATTACAATATATATTTTACAAACAGTTATAACATCTAGAGGTGGGAGTGAAGTGTTAGAGACATGACCAGAGCCAGCAGCGAGAAGTGGGAGTGCAGTGTTAGAGACTTGACTGCAGCTTTGTTAATGAGACTAGCAATTTCTGTGGCCAGTGAGAGTTTGTCATTGATAATATACACAAGGTATCTGTGATGCACGTCGTGTTAAGTCAGCCGCCGCGATGCTGTAGTCTACCTTTGCCTACCTCACATCACGCTTTTGGGGAAACTCCAAAACTCGCAACGATGACCAAACCTGCAATATATAACGCCTGTATCATCAGCTTACTTCTATATGGCAGTGAGACCTGAACAATATATGCTAAGCAAGAAAGAAGGCTCAATACCTTCCATCTACCGTGTCTGCGCCACCTCCTCGGGCTTTCGTCGAAAGATAAAGTGCCAAATGTCGAGGTGTTTTCACGTGCTGGCCTTCAAAGTCTGTATACCCGGCTGAGACAGGAAAGCCTACGCTGGCTTGGTCATATTTGTCACACGAAAGATAGTCGCCTTTGCAGAGATGTTTGGTGACTAGCAGATAAACTTGTTTCCGATAGTCTATATTTAGCGCTGACGGCACCCACCCTAACCGACTACAAACAGTATGACTCATTCATCGATTACATTTGATAATGTTTTCCTCGCGAGCGCAGACCATCGATCGAGTTTAACAACGAGTGGTAAAAAACACGTGCGTGTTGGGTTTTCTTAAAATGGTTGAAACTGGCCTTGACATTGTCCCGATTGCAACCTGTAACACTAAGGAATATCTAGTTATCACCATAATCTAGTCTGCCTGTGACATATATCTCTACGGTTGTATTCAATAAAACTGTCTATTTGGTCTTGTCCAACCTGGCCTTTGATATATCACCTCACGTTATAACCAGTGGCCCATCAAAAACCATCTGAGACCAAGACCAGCCTTCTGAAAAAAAAATCATCCGTTGAAACAGACCACGTCAAGCTCACCACCAAAAAATAAAAGCATGTTGATTTTTATATCTCTGTATTTGTGTTACTTATTGTGTGTAACAGGACTACAACACATCCACATGTCTCTAACACATTACTCCCCACCTCTCGATGCTAGACCTAGTATAGTTGCTAACACTGTACTTCCACCTCTAGGTGTTGGCTCTGGTCATGTCTTCAACACTTCACTCACACATCTCACCGCTGGATCTGGTCATGTCTCTAACACTTGCAGCGCACACAAATTTTTTTTTTTTTTTTTTTTTTCACAACGACAACGCGTCAACGATCGATTAGTTTTTCAACTAATCAACTCTCTGTTAGCGCACAACACCAAACACGGATACCTGTCCTACTACTTGTGTTGTGTTGTAAAAATTAGGAAATGGAAATATGAAAACCGATACAAAATTATGAAGTGGAAATTTGAAAAACTGATACCAAATGTATCCACATAGATAACAACGTTCTGATGAACCCACTTTTGAATAGTGTACCTATACCTAAACTTCAACGACATACACACAAATCTCCTGTTATTGCAGAATACACTACCTCCCCAATAATTGGTCAATCTACACAAGTCTGCTGTGTGACCTCTTTAAAAGTGACAGTGAAGAATCATCATACACAACACCAGACAAACCAAAATCAATACCACACACACACACACACACACGCACGCACGCACGCACGCACGCACGCACGCACACACACTCAACACACCCAAGATTCCTCACCCGGCCAGCCAAAAAAGGATAGCACGGGGCAGTGATTCTCGCACTATTCGGTTTACACTGAGTGAGTAACGAAGAAAGTGGGTCTCACGTTGTTGAAAACAGGGGTTCTCACGTTGAATATAATAACTGTGTATGAGTGTAATTTAATAAAACAGACAATATTATTCTCTCTGTTTGTCACAAAACGAACCGCGTTCACGTCTGCGCAATATATGTATATTAAGAACTTAACTGTGTGCCGGTTTATTGTAAAAAATGATCAGTAATATTGTATAAGAGATGGGTGATATTTTAGTTAGATATATAAAGGTAGAAAGAAACCAAAGACAAAGCCTTAGACTTCGTAGGATTAGCTTACGTCTGGGTAGCGAGTAAATATGTGGAAACTCGCCCTCTAGTAATGACACAACTATGAACTTAACAAGTTGGAAACCGACTTTGTCCCGTATCAGTAATGTTTTATTATTTTTTTTTTATTGTTATTTCTGTATTTCCATAGGTAAAAATTATGCATTTGTAAAATGGAAAAATATAAAACAACAAAAGTGTGATTCAAAATTATCCTAAGAAAATTGCGAGATATGACGATTATAGTACAGAAGTGTGAAATGCCTATATGAAACTTATGATGTTAAGTATGCAGTGGAAATATGACAACAGTGGTACCAAAAGTAAGAGATGGAAATATGAAAACTGACACGAAAAATTATGAAATGGAAATATGAAAACCGATACAAAAATTATGAAGTGGAAATATGAAAACTGATACCAACAGTAAGAAATGGAAGTGTGAGCGTTGTGTTAAAAACTTGCCCGCTATTTTATCGGATATTTGCTGTTACTTTTTCCTCACGTTAATACGTTAATGAGTCATACACTTTCAATGTCAGCACACACACACTCACACAATTTCATGTCGACAACGCGTCAACTAGCGATTAGTTTTTTCGCGTAATCAAGCCCTGGCTAACACAAGTCTGGTCACATCGCCAACGCGTCAACTATCGATTAGTTTTTCGAGTAATCAAGATCTGACTAGTACAAGTCTGGATACGTTTCAAAATAGGTAAGTCTCTAACACGTCACTCCCATCTCTCGATGGTGGTACACCCGCCTGCTACACCCCAACACACACACACACACAACCACACCACCACACGCGCACACACACTCACGCACACACGAGCACACACACACATACACGCGCACACACATACACAACCACAAACGCGCGCACACACCACCACAGACACGCGTCAACACAAACACACATACACACAACCACACACACACACACACACCCATCTTCACTCCCACCTCTAGCTGTTAGCCCTAGTATAGTCAGATCTCTAACACTTCACTCCCACCTCTAGTCGCTGGTCCTAGTATAGTCAGGTCTCTAACACTTCACTCCCACCTCTCGATGGTGGCACACCCGCCTGCTACACCCCAACACACACACACACAACCACACCCAAACACGCGCACACACACACAACCACAAACGCGCGCGCACACCACCACAGACGCGCGCCAACACAACCACACACACACACAACCACACACACACACCCATCTTCACTCCCACCTCTAGCTGTTAGCCCTAGTATAGTCAGATCTCTAACACTTCACTCCCACCTCTAGTCGCTGGTCCTAGTATAGTCAGGTCTCTAACACTTCACTCCCACCTCTCGAAGGTGGCACACCCGCATGCTACACCCCAAAACACACACACACAACCACACCTGCACACGCGCACACACACACCCATGCACACACACACAACCACAGACGCGCGCACACACCACCACAGACGCGCACCAACACAACCACACACACACATCAACTTCCCTCCCAGCTCTAGATGTTAGCCCTAGTCAGGTCTCTAACACTTCACTCCCACCTCTAGTCGCTGGTCCTAGTATAGTCAGGTCTCTAACACTTCACTCCCACCTCTCGATGGTGGCACAACCCGCCTGCTACACCCCCAACACACAACCACACCCGCACACGCGCACATACATACACACACGCACGCACGCCCACACACACACGCACACACACACACAACCACAGACGCTCGCCAACACAAACACACACACACCCATCTTCACTCCCACCTCTAGATGCTAGACCTGGTATAGTCAGATCTCTAACACTGCCCTCCCACCTCTAGATACTAGAGCTAGTATAAACAAGTCTCTAACACCAACACACTACCAACACACAACGACACGCCCGCAGACCAAAAAGACTCCCCTCGCTTCAAAAAACCCACTTAGTAACCTAATCCAACATTATCGATTTTTTATATTTTCCGTCATTATCGATTTTTTTATATTTTATATATATATATGTATGTGTATATGTATGTATATATGTCTAAATAACACACCCAACAACACACAAAAAGCCCCCACTAACCTACAACCCACTATACATCGTCGCCCACGCCAGCGCAAAAAGGCTCCACTCGCTTCAACAACCCTCTTAGTAAACTAAGCCAACATTATCGCTTTTTATATTTTCCTCTTTAACTCAAGTATTCTTTTAAAAGAGATCATTAACTATATACTTCTATCTAACACTTCACTCCTGAGTCATACACACAACCACCAGCTACACCCCAACACACACCCATGAGTCATTACCTCCAGCCAAAAAAACAATACCCGCCAAGTCTCTAACACTTCACTCCTGAGTCATACACACAAAAATCCCCCCTAACCTACACCCCACTATACAGCGTCATCCTCCCCCGCACAAAAAACAATACCCACTTCCTTTAAAAACCCCCCTTAGTAACCTAAGCCCCCGTTATCGATTTTTTTTTTATTTTCCGTCATTATCGATTTTTATTTTTAATTTTTTTTAATTTTTTATATATATTGTCTAAGTATTTTGTATAAACAACACGCCCGCCGTTATCGAACAAATTTATTGCTATATAACAAGTCATGCGTCTGATCGTCAGAGGAAGTCCCGCGACTAAAATATATCGCTATATAAAAAGTCATGCGCCGCCGCCTGAAACGCCGCCGCCTGAAATCGATCAAGTATTGTGTTATATAAAAGTTATGCGCCGCCGCCTGAATCCTACCTAAGTTGCGCATTACATACTACTCATAATTTCTGCAAGACTTGTAGAAGCTCTGTATAGCATGAATCAGATGTGCTGGAATGTTCTTCCTTGCCAAACAGTCGCAAAGTTTGCTCCAGGGAACCCTGTCAAATGCCTTTTCCAGATCTATGAAACAAAGATGGATCTCACTCTTATACTCAAGGGCCTTTTCACTCAGCTAGATATGAAATACACTATGGAAAACGCCATGGCAACACAAACAGACAAACAACGAAGAGAATCAAGACAGTCAGCTAGTGGTCCTTTTTAGGACCAGTCCTTTTCAAGACTAACAACCGGCTAGCATAGAAGAAGAACCTAACGCACAATATACCCCAATTATAACCTCTTTGGTTGAACAGGGTATAACAGCAATATAGTCGACGAAAGAAAGAAAGAATATAGAAAAGTAATGACTATTAAGTTAAAAAAAAATAATAATAATTAAAAAAAAAAAAAAAAAAAAATAACGCTTCTCGGCCTTTTGGCTAAGATCAATTGTATTGGTGCAGATCTAAGCCAGTGCCGAGATCAAACACATTTTACACAATAAAGTTAATAAACCTTACTTTAAGCCCCAGAAGGGGTCATTTAAAAAAAATCAGAAGTACAAAAGTTAAAAAAACATTTTGTGACAATAACTAAATCTAACATATCAAAAATAAATAAATAAGGATCCGAGCCAGTAGTCCACATTGTTGAAAGACCCCCCCCCCCCCCCCCCCCCTTTTCTCTCCCCCCCCCCCTTCCCCGCAGATACATACGGATTAACCAAATAAACCGTCCAGTGAAAATTAAAAACATAGCAGCTTAGAAAATATCATATTTTTGATAATAAAACCATTTTGAACTATAACTACAAAAGGAAAAATACCTACTAGAGATAATGTAGTATAAAATAAATACAAACAAAAACATATTACAATAAATGAAACACGTCCTTATATAACCAATAACTCCATGTACATGGTAGATATTTGAAAGGGGCGTGCTACAAAGAAAGGAGCAAACACACCAAAAAAAATATGACTATTAATCGTCAAACAAGTAAACAAAATCAAAAGTGATATTAAGGATTCACTTTTATTATTGAAGCCAAAATGCACTTAACAAGAGGAACACCCCCCCCCCCCTACCTTTCCCCCCACAAAACAAAAAGGAACCCATAAAATAATTGGTCAATACATTCTATTGTACAAAATAAAAACAAATGGCCAGTTATCAATAATCGATAATTCGGGATATCGTTGTCAGACGTATACTTTTGTTAACGATATGATGAGTCACTGATCAATGATGACGAGCCATCATTTTTTAATTCTTCCATATTTGGTTTTATTGTTTAATCACTGCATGTTTAACTGACAGCCACCCCCCACACCACCACAACCACATCCTCACATCTGTATCTATTTGTATTTGTCTGATTATGTCCATCACTTTCACTTAGGTGTACCATTGTCATACATTTCAATTTTCTTTCCAGCGCGAGCATACATTTATGAAAGTCAGGGGCATGATTAGTTTGAAATAGAACACATAATTAAATAAAATTAACTTATATTCTCTTGAGCCTTTGCGGACATCCTTTACATTAACCATCGTGAATATAGTTGATCATTAGAGTTAAACGATGAGATTAAACACTTTGAGGTGTTGATCATTTGAGTTAAACTATGGGAATAAAGACAGTGAAGTGTTGATCATTTGAGTTAAACTATGGGAATAAAGAGAGTGAAGTGATGATCATTTGAGTTAAACTATGGGAATCAATAGAGAACGCAGTCAGCGACTCATAGCTTGACTGCCTGCGTCAGGACCAACGAACCAGAGCTGGTCAAGACCGCACTCCACCTCCACGTGGTGGTCCTGGAAACAGTCTGCAGCAGGGCAGTCTGGCTGAGCGAGTGTGGATCGCAATGGGAAGGCAAATCCGGTCCTAAAAAATGCCGTGCAGAAGTCGGATGTGTCGACCGAAAGGTGCAGATATCACAGCTTAGGCGTAAACAGACACAACGCAACCACCGTTCTTTTCAGGACGAACGAGGAAGAAGGAAGAAGAAACTATGGGAATAAAGACAGTGAAATGTTGATCATTTGAGTTAAAATATGGGAATAAAGACAGTGAAGTGATGATCATTTGAGTTAAACGATGGGAATAAAGACAGTGAAGTGTTGCATTACATTCCCGTGCGAGTGACATTTTCTTATTTTTCTATCCCCTGTCATTATTATGTGGCATATTTTATGCACCCTTATTTTACTCTCTATGCTGAATCTAGTAGGGGAAAGTCTCTAACACTCCACTCACCTACGGAAGTATTTGCTATGGGACTGTCTTTATCTTGTTTACCACTCAGACTTATTTACGTTCCGCCAAGTGAACTGGGGTATTATCGTAACAATACCCAGTCATTATCACCGGTCAGCGAGCGAGATTCTTATCATGAAAAGACGGTCTCGCCCGATCAACATCTATAGAAGCCAATATTGTCTGTCTGAGATAGCCGTCTGAGGTCGGCAGATTACACAGGTGGTAGATGCGTTTATTGTTTCACGGGACAATCCCTGTGTGTTATTATCACGATAATCTGCCTGGAGAGACAATATTGGTGATAGGTAGCATCTGGACATCAAATGATTTCACAGATGGTGTTTATGAGTTGTGCACAAGATGCCGGTGGAAGTCTGACACAACGGTAAGAAGGGGTCACGCGTGGATATTAAATTTAATATTTTTGAAACACGTGAGGTTATTTTTTGAATTTGAAGCACCCATACCCATGTAGTACTGAACGAGATTCGATTGGATTGGTTGATTTGAGAGGCCGGAATACACAATGTATCTCATTGGAAAATTAGGCGGAAACACAGCTGGAATTTGAATTGAGGATTGTGAGATATGATGTAGTGAAATAAAAGTCAGTACACACACTGCAGCGCAAACGTCAGACTAGCGAATCTTAAAAGCCAGAAAGAAAGAGGAGACATTGGACTTAGAAATTCCACAGCTATAAGTAACAGATCGAGTATTAGGCAACTTAGGAATTTACAAGTAAACCCGCATTTTTAATATAAGACTTGAAGCTTAGAAACTTGATCACCAGTCATTGAGAAATTAAACACAAGTTTTCCCAGGCCAGTTATTTTGCAGAACATCCGTCATCAGAGGAATTAACTCTAATTTCCCAGACCAAGTCATAGAGGAATTAAACAAAAGTTTTCCCAGGCCAGTGATTTTGCAGAGCATCCGCCGTCAGAGGAATTAACTCTAATTTCCAGACCTAAGTGGTTTCGAAGCATCTAATACAGAGCTGTGTCCCGTCTATATCTGTGCAAGGAGCTTGTGTATTCCCAAAATTCTGGGGTAAGTGCAAAAAATTTATTTACTAACGTAAATTTTACAGGTTTCTTGCTAAGTGGTTATATATGAGGCTGGCAACCTCAACATATGAAAATCGTATATACATGAACAACGAATGCAAGAGCTGGTGATTGTTTCTGACTACTCGTGCGGAAACCCGACAGCAGAGGTGACCACAAGACTCCGGCTGGAGCAGTGATTAGTGATGACTACATCATATGTGCCTCAAGTGTAGCATATTATTTTGTGAGATTTATGTAACTTGTTAATGTTACTTCAGGCACACATCATATTCTCACTGTCCAGACACATGTTACCCATTAATCCTCAGAGTATATTGGAGAATTTTAACCACCTTCTCGGAGTTACGTTGTGCGTGCTCGAGAATTAAATTCTTTTGAGAGTTTAATATTGGTGTGCGGACAACGGGAACGTGAGCGTGTTAGAATGTTCCAAACAAATGTACTTAGCAGAGGGCATTTGTTTTTCTATTTTTCTAAAGTTCGTGGTTACAAGCCATCAGTCGATTTGTGGTACTAACACCGCTAGTGTGAGAGAAAAGCATCCACCCTAACCACCTACAGGGGAAGAGAGTGTGGAGAAGGCTTTCGTCATCACAGAATTGATGAACCACACAGGACTCAGCTAGAGTTAAGTTTCTTGTAAAATAGGCGAAAGCAACAGACATTCTGATAAATCCCCACCTACGTCTCCGTGACGAAAACGTTTAACTAAATTTCACCAATCTTCCCATACTTATTTTAACGGTTAAAGACTAATTCATTATTAAAATTGTTACATGTTGTTTTAAAACCAAACAATCATAGTCGCTTCAGTTTTATATGAATGAAACCAAACGTATGAGCCAGAATATATATATATATCTTCTTCTTCTTCTTCCGTCCTTAGCCACCGACCGTCAAAGCAGTCAGAGGCCATTACGCCTAGTGGCGTCTTAGGGCAACAGCAGATAGGCTTTCTTTGCCATTGTTTCCCATCACGCCCATTGGCGTCTTTAGGGCAACGGCAAATCAATCCATTTGCTGTTGTTTCCGTAATCGAAGTGACTGGCAAACGGGTGATCAGCCCGTTGGTATATATATATATATATATATATATATATATATATATATATATATATATATATATATATATATATATATATATATATATATATATAATTATAAACAGAGCTATTACTTATAAGAGGAATTTCGTTGGATTACATCAACTTGGAGCTTGAACGGGCTAAACCATTGCTTAAATCCTTCACAAAAGGCGACGGACCAGATATAATACGTTAACATTTGTTCAGCCCAATGCAACATTGTTCGTGACTTCTGGAAATATCTTGTGAATGTTCCCTTAAGGTAGATGTGTCATTAATCTTCTATCTACATCTCTGCCAAGTGTAATCTTGCGCGTAGGTATATACCTTGGAAGCCAATATTAGATACTCTTGAGTTTTGGTCACTGTTGGACCACTACTGCAAAGCAGGGGAGGCAATCCGTGACAGATGGGAATAAAGACAGTGAAGTGTTGATATTTGAGTTAAACGATGGGAATAAAGACAGTGAAATGTTGATCATTTGAGTTAAACGATGGGAATAAAGACTGTTAAGTGTTGATCATTGGAGTTAAACAATGGGGATAAAGACAGTGAAGTGTTGATCATTTGAATTAAACGATGGGAATAAAGACAGGGAAGTTTTGATCATTTTAGTTAAACAATGGGAATAAAGACAGTGAAGTGGTGATCATTTGAGTTGGACTATGGGAATAACGACCGTGACGTGTTGATCGTTTGAGTTAAACGATGGGAGTAAAGACAGTGAATTGTTCATCATTTGAGTTGGATGATGGAAATAAAGACAATGAAGTGTTGATCATTTAAGTTAAACGATGGAAATAAAGACAGTGAAGTGTTGATCATTTGAGGTGGACGATGGGATAAAAGACAGTGAAGTGTTGGTCTTTGGAGTTGGACAATGGGAATAAAGGCTGTGTAGTGTTGATCATTGAATTTGGACGGTGGGAATAAAGACCATGAAGTTTTGATCAGTGTAACATATTGCTATCGTGACCGACCTGGCTGTTTAAGACAAAACGAATTATTTCGCTGTCACAGGTTGTCTCCCCTGCTCTGCAGTGATGATCCAACAATGGCCAAAATTTAGAGTATATTAGGAGAGTCTTTAAAGGTATCTATTTTTGCTGATGTTTACTCTTAACAGAGTCGTAAATTATAATTATTTTTGTATTTATAAATACATATAACAAATTTAATAATCAATTATTTCTTTAACATGAGTAAATTAATAAGGGAAGCTGATGGATAAAATAAAAATGTGGAGTTCCCTTCACAGAAAATGGAGGGTTGGGGGTAACTGGATGTAGATAATTTACTTCCACCAGCTTAAAATGACTTATCTGGCCAGGTGTTGACTGGTTTGCTGACTGCTCCGTCAATTATTGACTTCTTTGGTGAGGGCACTTCCCAGGCGTAGTTGGAGGGGTAACCACTCCAACGTTAAGGCAAGGATCTTCACTACCCGTCTCAGGCAGGCATTCAGCGTAGACCACAAGTTCATGATGCACATATTTGTATCAAGTTGGTATCACGAACGGACAGCGGAAAACAACTTTTGCCTGGTTTACACAAGTTTAAATGTACCGGGTACTTACAAACTTATTAAAATGTTAAAATAATAAATATGTACATCCTGATGTTATCATCTTTTACTCCTTGCTGCATTTGGACCAAGCTGCATAGTGTCAATCATAAAAAGCCCCTATGCCAACTTTACGTGTAGCATTGGGCAGAGCAACCTAACCTTTGAAGTGAAGACAGGAGTACGACAGGGATGCCCCTTATCAACCACTCTATTTTTAACAGTCATAGACTGGGTAATGCGCCAGACAACAGAGGGCAATCCAAGAGGAATAAAATGGACTACATTTTCTACATTGGAAGATCTGGAATATGCAGATGACATTGCACTGCTAGCACATTCACATCAACACATCCAGGAAAAAACGGATAGACTTAATAAGTATAGCAAGCAGGTGGGCTTGAACATCAACCTAAAGAAGACAGAGGTCATGACGCTCAATGTGAGCAACCCTGAGCCCATATCAGTAAGGAATCAGCAACTGGAACAGACAGATGCCTTCACATACCTAGGATGCATAGTAACACCAGACGGCGGAGCAACCAGAGACATCAACAACAGAATGAACAAAGCAAGAACAGCCTTTTTTAGTCTAAACAACATCTGGAAGTCCTCTCAGTACAGCCCAAGCACAAAATTAGGATTATATCAGAGCTGTGTGCTTTCTGTGCTTCTCTATGGCGCGGAGAGCTGGAGAGTTACAGAGAAGGAAATGTCGAAATTGTCCTCTTTTCACACAACATGCCTAAGAAAAATTCTCCGAATCTTTTGGCCGAATACCATCACCAACCAAGATCTGCTTACTCGGAGCAAACAAGAGGACATGCACACCATCATAGCTGGCAGACGCTGGAGTTGGGTTGGCCATGTCCTCAGAAGAGACCCCGATGCCATCACAAGAACAGCTATGCTATGAACCCCTGAAGGAAAACGAAAGAGAGGCCGACCAAAAACAACTTGGCGGAGGACTGTGGAGGCTGAGATGCAAAGAATGAACCAAAGTTGGGGCACTGTACGAAGGATGGCCGCCGACCGAGCAAAGTGGAATTAATTTGTTGTTGCCATACAAGACGCCACCAGGCGTAATGGCCACTGACTGCTTTGACGGCCGGCGGCTAAGGATCAAAGAAGAAAGAAGAAGAAGCACTTGGAGCCTAGAGACACCTCTGCTTTTGGTTCCCTGTCTCATCAATCTCACAACCTAGTTCACCAGATCGTCGATAAGAGCCAATAAAACAGTCTGTTGTTGTCGTATCCAAAACTTGATCTGAAACCAGCTGGGAATTACTAGAACGTATCGGCTGTCTACACACATACTTGTAGAGCCAACAGTGCGTGAAGTTCTTCAAAGCAAATCGTGCACAACAGCTTGAGCTGGGGTTTCTTTAACAGATTATAAGTGAAATTACCCACGTTTGCAGGGAAAAAACTGAGATATCAGGTCTGTAGTAACACTTTGAATAGATTGTAAGTGAAGTTACCAATATTCGCTGGAAATAAATGAATACTAGGACTGTAGTAATACTTTGAACAGATAGCAAGTGAAGTTACCAATATTCGCTGGAAATCACTGAGGTAATAAGTCTTTAGTAACATGATACGATGATACAAATCGCGACGAATAAATATTGTTGAAATTTTCATTTAGTTTTGAATTTTTCACTAGGTAAATCAATTGTTTTGTCTCTCTGTGCAGCTCATATTATATTATGGTTCTGTACACAACAGTTTCTAAACGAGCCCGTATGATTTCTACGTACTTCTGTTCAGACAGAGATAGAATCTACCTACTGCCTCCAATAGTCATATCGAAGTAGACGACTAGTAGGAGGTATGCGCACGGAACCATGTAAAAGAAATTGCCACAGAAATCATCACTGCATGAGTCCGTTAATCCTTCGATGCAGGATTCATTAACGGACGGTGTAGCAATATGTGTCTCTTGCTCTATGTGAAGCGAAACATGGATGTAAGAAACAGAAGATGCGCAATAACGGCTGGGCACGTAGTTAGAATATTTTGCTTTCGCAAGTTTTTATAGATAAGGCTGGCTTAAGTTGCGATAAAATGAGACTGGACGCAAGGGAGTGACTGTCAAAGATCTAACTTTTTAATGAGAAAAAAAAAATGCCTATCTACTTGGGGGATTGTTCTGTAAGGCTGGTGACATAAACCGGATATAAAAGACAGAAATGGAAAAAGAATGACAAGTTACATGAAGTCACATGGAATATTGGAAAACTATAGAAATAAAAAACGAAAAATCTAATTCTTTTCATGATTACGATCCAAATAAATAAAAGGGAATTTTTCTATTGTTTCATCTCCTTAATTAAAGATGATGTAACTTTTACAATTTTGCTTGTATTTGTCTGTTTGTTTTTATTTTCGTGTGTAACAGTGGCGTACTAAGGGAGGTGCGAGGGGGGCAGTCCGCCCCGGGTGACAGCCAAGAAAAGTGTGCCATCCGACGCTATTTATATAGTACTTAATGTTAGAAAGTTACTTAGTAGTGTATTTCTTTTTTGGGGAATGTACTTTAGGGACGCCCGTGGTGTGTAATTTACTCCGATGAAGTTGTGAGCACAGAAACATTGAGTCATTCAATTTTTTTTTTTTTTAATTGCTTCTGTAAAACAAATATTCCCCACCACTGTGTCCTTGCTTTCATTATTGCGGCCATGTGCCCGCACGAAAACATGTTCAACAAGTGTAGACATAGAGGGCAGCGTTGTCTATTCTCCACTCATGAATACACCATATGCCTTCTACATTCTTGAATGCACCAAATACGCAGGGGAGTGACATTTGGTAGCCATGACCCACGTGAAAGCCATGACCCACGTAAAAGCCATGACCCACGTGAAAGGCATGACCCACGTGAAAGCCATGACCCACGTGAAAGGCATGACCCACGTGAAAGCCATGACCCACGTGAAAGGCATGACCCACGTGAAAGCCATGACCCACGTGAAAGGCATGACCCACGTGAAAGCCATGACCCACGTGAAAGGCATGACCCACGTGAAAGCCATGACCCACGTGAAAGCCATGATCCCTGAAGCAGCAGTGGGCAACCTAGGTGCTGTGAGTATCTACTTTAGGAACACTGAGCTCTCTAAATATTGACTTGATAAAATCATGCCTGTTTGCAGCTTTTAGAGTATCTATAATTTAGAATAAGTGTGGCCTATAAGTAACTTTTATCTCCGCCGCACGATCTACTTCCTGCAATCCCACCAACAGAGCTGTAGACGATTCGAACTAAATATTTGACCGAACGTTAACTTTAGTTCAAAGAAAACATGTCTTTGTGTCTTATACAGTTGACGAATAAAGTGATGTTTAGTCAGCTGACTTGTGGGTTTTTACTAGGAAAACGCGGTGATAGTATTTTTAAACCCGTGGACACCAAGCTTATAGTTGCCAGTGGGACCTCAAGACGCAGCAATAGAGACCGCAGTCAGCGACTCATAGCTTGACTGCCTGCGTCAGGACCAGCGAACCAGAGCTGGTCAAGACCGTGCTCCACCTCCACGTGGTGGTCCTGGAAACAGTCTGCAGCAATGCAGGCTGGCTGAGCGAGTACGGATCGCAATGGGAAGGCAAACCCGGTCCTAAAAAATGCCGTGAGAAGTGGGATGTGTCGACCGAAAGGTGCAGATATCACAGCTACGTTGGAAACAGACACAACGCAACCACCGTCCTTTTCAGGGCGAACGAAGAAGAAGAAGAAGAAGATAGTTGCCAGTGGGAAAAGGCGGGTCCGAAATTATCCTACATTATACTTTTTTTTTTCACCCTTCTTCCCTATCAAAGGATGTCTTGGTGTCTACCAGTAGATCTAGATCGACCTGTTGCCGCCCTCCTCTCCCCTCTACCACAGAGCGTCAAGAGGAGATAAACGTGCCGAAGTGCTTGGATGATAGACAACCAAATCTGATCATCAGATATATCTCATGTTGTTATGCTCGGTTCCGTGTTTCCTATTTGTATGGACAACCGAGAGAGACTATTCATGGTATAAATGTTCAGTGCTAGCTTTGTCAATCATTAACGTCTAAAGTCAATGGTCCTCTGAAAACGCGTTCAAATATTGTTGCAGAAGTGAAGCTTACTAAAAGGTCAATTGCACGAGAAGTTTCGAGCGTTCAGGAGGTGTTCAAAATTACAAGAATTTCGCTCGCGATTTTCAGCGCGAATTCCTGGGCCCACTGTTGGGGTATAAATGGTTGGGGTAGTCCCATGGCAGATACTGCCGTAGTGGAGTGAAGAATTAGAAACTTCACCATACTTGGTCGAGCTTTTTTACAGCTGGGTAGACTGGAGCGTGACGCTACCATGTTTCGATCCCGAAAATACTGCTGCGAGAGGAAACCTCTCTAACCGCTGAGCCAGTGGGCAAAACATCAACCCACTGTCAACGAATGTCGTGAAAGGCGGTATAAAAAGTGTTGTACTTGAAGGTATCAACCTCATCCAGCCAAATAAATCGCTAGAGAAACAATTATCGTAAGAGCACATTATGAGCTTTGATGCAGATTTCCTGCAAGGAAACCAACAACAGTATTGGATCCCATGCTGCTCCAGGAGCTATAAAATAAAGCACACAAGTATTCCAACTTCATTCCTTCTTTTTGTAAACACAACGTTATGTTGTCACTGCGAAAAAACTATCGTCTAATGTTGCTCATATTAATTTTTCATGTTTTATTTCGTTTGACAAACAAATTGTGCAAGTTGTTTTTTTACATTTTCTTTAGCTGACACATCAGCCTTAACGATGCAGCTCTACACTATTCACCTCCTGCTGGTATATTTTGGTGCCGTTGTGACAGGTAATGTACAGTAAACGTATATTAGCTTAATAAAATCTTGATTAGTTTCATACATCTCGAATACAATTTTAAGCAGTCTTAGTTGCTGTAAATTTCTGATTTTCTTGACAGACACTTTTCTGTTTCTCTTCACGCTATCTTTCATTTGTGATCTTACAAGGTGAATCTACTTCTTATCTCACAAGTGGCCACCGTTGTCTGACATCTGTAGTTCCTTTTGAACATGTTCACTTTTCTTGTGTATTACTTATCAGTCTGTCTATCTGTATGTATGTATCTCTGCCTGTATGGCTATTTGACTACTTAAATTCATATCTGCGTACCTTTCTTCCAACCTGTCTATCAACTTACACAACTACCTATTTATCTAATTTCCTAACGACCTATCACCCTGCCTATTTATCTATATAACGATGTACACACATCCTTGCTTGTCTGGCTGTCTACTTCTCTATCTGCGTACACGCCTTCTTACTGTGGCGGGTACAATATAACCTGTGTCTAGAGTTTCAATAAAACATCAAATGTAGAGAATTTAAATCTCGCAAAGTCCCGTTCAAAGTATTCAACAGCCAAATTCGTGAATGTTAATATTTTAGCAACGACATGTGTTGTTTGCGATACATCTATTAACATGCACAAGAACATCAGATCTGTGATCATAACAAAATTCATATATTATATCTTTTGATCTCTCGACAAAGCTGCATGCATGAGATATGTCTACTGTGGCGTCGGTATCACTCAACCGTCAAATCAAATTCGTTGTGTGGGACATTGTAAGCATTTAAAGAGTAATTTAAAAGTCACTTCTTGTTGTGAAATTGTTGTTTCTTCACTTTTACACGAAACACACATTAAAATAAAGGCAATTAAATAGAATTTTATTAAATAAAATGCTGTCAAATTAATATTACAACTCCAGCGTGAGATCTGGCCTGTATAACCCCCCCCCCCCCCCCAACTCATATAGCGGGTAGCAATTTGTGCCTTCTCATTTTGGATTATATTTTATTTTATTATGTTTCTGGTAATAAAACATAAAAATAACAAAATGTATTCCACGAATGAGAGTTATTGCTCTTTGTTGTGGCAATTGATTTATGTATACCCAATGGATACAAGCGAGGATTTCAAAATTAAAATATAGGAAGTGGCTTTTAAAATCACTTTGTAACTCGTCCACGATTTCTTTCTCATAAGAAACACGCATACTGTCTATCACATCTAAAATCGGTCTATTCTCTGTCCTAATGTGCACAATCCCCGTCATCAATCAACCAGCATGCGAACAAGTTATTTTTCATGCATTTCGGTCCACAAAAATAAATATTACGAACATGTCCCATTTTGTGCACCATAATGTACACCTGATGGCACTAAACTTACTCTACAAGATAATTCGTCCAGTACCGAAATTTAAAAAAAAAAATGTTTTCTTCTACCTCAGTTTAGCTCTGTCTACTCGTTAGTTGACAACCCGTTAAATCTCTTATATTTTGAGATAGCATTACACAGATGTCTTTCATAATTTCAGGTGCCTCCAATGTTGCTGAAAGCCAGTCGCATTGTCTTGTCTCGGAAGTTGCCGAGTGCCAAGAGTCGATCATTCCAGGCACTTTCAGGAATGATCAGACACACATAAAGTCTATTACAGACAATGACATGTCTAAACCTTACAGCGAAGACGTTAAAACATCAGTTAAAGACAATAAGCAGTTGCATTCAGTAGGTATGTTTAGCTAGCTCTACAGTACAAGCTTCATAGTATCCACGAAATAAGAATCAAGCAAATGTCTCTTCTCTTTCTTGTAGAAAAATAACAACAAATATGCACCTTAAATCAAGAGCAAAAGTAAAGTCTCAAATTTAAAGGCTGATAAAATTAAAGTCGTTATTTGGATAAAACAAGGATAAAATAATGTGGCTTGAAAATATACACAAGAAATAGAAAAATTAATTCCAGCATGACTAAAAATTTTTATATAAATAGGTATCATATTCAACCCTGCGCGAAACTGGTGGCGGACAGAGGAAATCTTACAGATATTGTGGACAGTCGCAGACAAAAGGGTTTACCAAAATAAGCAATCGTGGGTAGGCTAGTGACAGTAATGAAAATAAAGGTGGGAATGTAAGTGGTACTGCTATCTATATACGAGTAAAATACTTCATTTGTTTAATGAACTGACTGTGAGGAGGTGCAGTGGTACTATTCTAGAAACCATCTATTTATAAACTGTGAGGCGGTGCTGTGGTACTATTCTAGAAACCATCTATTTATAAACTGTGAGGCGGTGCTGTGGTACTATTCTAGAAACCATCTATTTATAAACTGTGAGGCGGTGCTGTGGTACTATTCTAGAAACCATCTTTTTATAAACTGTGAGGCGGTGCTGTGGTACTATTCTAGAAACCATCTATTTATAAACTGTGAGGCGAGCGTGAACGTGTTAAAACTTCCCAAGGAGTGGAGGGGGAAAAAAAAGTAAAGATTCTTCCTTGGACAAAAGACAAGAAATAACCTACTTTGCGGTCACAAGGACTTCGTCAGGGGCAGGCGAACACACACAGAAAAGAAAGAAAGTGAGAACTGAGTAGAAAAATTAAAAGTAAAAGCGAAAAATCCCTGATTAGGATCACATGGCTGGATCAAAATGGTTGCCGCTGCTACCGGAAGTAGACATACAATTTTATGTTCGGCGGAAAAAAGGGAAAAAAACAAGGACTGGAAAACTAAGAGTTGAAAAGGGGGTGGGGTACTACGTCTTCTAGGACTAAAGACAAAAAAATAATACGTTACGCCCACAAGACTTCCCAAACTTCCGTTGCCTTACGAGTAAGAGTTACTCCATAGGCGAGTTGAGATACAGGTTGAGATACTGAACATCAGGAGGCAATGGAAAAACGACTGGTAAACTCCATAAACAATTATGTTCTATGAGATATCTCCAGGACCAACTCTGTACCACATGAAAGTTTTAGTGGACAGTTCTTGTCCGGCAGAGAAAGTGACACATAACAGGTGATATCAGACTGTCATCCGGCTACTGTTAGATTCTTTTTAAATTGATTATATAAACTAGGCGTAAGTGAAATGAGATGAGGAGAATGGGGGCTTAATGCTTTCCGATAAATAAAAAAATGATACACTTAGGTGCACCACGTATGAGATGTAGGAGTGATCATTCACTAAGAACGTTAATAAGCAGTCAGGGAATTTCGAATTTTACTGGTCAGACAATAACAATGTAATGCTATCATTGGGTTACCTCAATGTTAGTCCTATTCATCTCCAACGTCTTCTTCTCATCCATTGCTCCACTGATATTAGTCTGGTTCTTGTCATCAGCTTCATCTTGGAGACTATGTTGTAACATTTCAATCCTTCATTCTACGCAAGCAGACATTTATGTCAGTCTCTAACTTCTTGATTCTTCTTAAATTGATTATATAATCATCAACTTCTTGATTCTTTTTAAATTGATTATATAATCATCAGCATTACCATTTTCCTTTTCTTTCCTTATGTAGCACAGAGCCACTACTGCAGCTAAGACCTTTGACCCTGCAGGAAGCTGCACTACGCATGTGCATGTTCTTGCTCCGGTGGTTTCTATAGCAGTTGGTTTTACATGAGGAGGTTACCAGCTCGTGCACAATCTAATATTAGTCGCCTCGTGCGACATGCCTGAGTGAGCAGTTGCCCAGATTTTTTCTTTGTCACATCACATACTCCTAGCAACGATGTTTAAATTGATTTTTTACTGATCAATATAACATCATCTAGAAATGTATTTTCAGGGAAAAACAAGATTAAAAACGGACTGTTAAAGTGATCACAGACTAGTGTTCAGATATATAAGAATAGTTAAAGAAAATATATATATATATATACACACGCTCACGATGAACACACATTTTTTAAAGTAAATAAAATTGTTTTCCGATATTCTAGATGCAGCACTTCAATGCACTCGAGCTGCGAACGCTGAAGATGGGCATAGAGTGGCTCACTCGAGTCAGCAGGCGACAGAACGTCTTGTGTTTAATTGGAATGATCTGACTACCTGGAGAAAACGGAATGACACATCATCCGCCTGTGAACAAGACGTTGAGAGAGCCATCGAAGGGTACAACGCTAATGAAATGTGGGCACTGGGAAGTAAGTACCTGAATTATCATGAATTTGTTTTTCGTTGGTGTGTATTTGTTTGTTTGTTTTGTTTTTGTTGTCTTTTTTCAAAATTGAAAGTCAAAACTAACAATTAGAAAAAAACTAAAGATATTAGTACCATGACTAGGCACTATAAATAAACACGAAACTACATCATCTATATAGACAGCCACAAATATTCAGCAGCATTAGATCTAACAAACTGATATGGCTGGGGCTTGTTGAAGAAACGAAGTGTAGCAGAAATATTAGAAAGTTTTATATCCAAAAATATCAGTATACAGGATTCCCAATGGGAATCATTGAAGAAAGATAGGCTTCTAGACCTGAGCAGTGGAAAATCATTTAAACACACTGTAGCTGACAACACAGCTACAGAATAATGCAGCGGCCGTCAACCTGGGAGCTGTGAGAGTTTAGTTTAGAAACACTCTAAAGATGTAAACTGATAATATCGTGTCTGTCTCCAGGTTTTAATGAATTTAGAATGTCGACAAAATACAACCTATATTTAACTTTTATGTGAGCTGGATGATTTTCTTTCTTCAGTTTCATCGAGAGAGCTGTGGACAATTTAAACTTAATGACGTGTTATCGAATGCTAACTTCACTTCACAGAAGACGTTCCTATCTTATACAGTTTACAAATTAAGTGAATTTGTGTACGCTAGTGTAGTTTAATTTTTTGTTCCTTTCTCCCTTATGTTACATGGGGATCTATCAAATCTTCCACTGTGGTCTATAGGTACACCCCAATCCAGCGACTACTGCCCCTGAGAATAATGTGAACAACATCCTATCTATGAATATTCTTCTTCCTCCTTCTTCCTCGTTCGCCCTGAAAAGGACGGTGGTTGCGTTGTGTCTGTTTACGCCGGAGCTGTGATATCTGCACCTTTCGGTCGACACATCCGACTTCTGCACGGCATTTTTTAGGGACCGGGTTTGCCTTCCCATTTCGATCCGTACTCGCTCAGCCAGACTGCACTGCTGCAGACTGTTTCCAGGACCACCACTTGGAGGTGGATTACGGTCTTGACCACCTCTGGTTCGCTAGTCCTGATGCAAGCAGACAAGCTATGGGTCGCTGACTGCATTCACTATTGCTGCATCTTTGGGTCCCATCTATGAATATAACACGTAAGAACAAGAAACACTTGTGACAAAACGTCTGAACATGGTCTTTTGTGGGATATCTCACACCTTCAGCCCTCCGGCAGTATCCTTTCTTTTTCTTCATTTTTCTCACTCATCGCTTTTATTTGGCATAAATCATGCCTTTTCATTCGTTATTTTCACTATTTTGCTCTTTGCTGGACAAAGCATGGTGAAGTCTCTAACACGCCACTCCCCTATGGCAGTATTTGCTACGGGAGTAATGCGTATCTTATTGTTTCACACTCCACTCCCAGACTGTTGTTACGATTCGCCAGGTTTGGTGACCCAGCCAGTGATAATATTTTATCGCCTAATCTGCGTGTCCGCCAGTGGAAATGGGGCGGTCAAACATTTTACCCCATTGGAAAGATGTTGATCATGTTGACACAAGTCGGTTTGTGATACGATGAAAGAAGACCATACGGTCTGACCAAACATCTCTCTAGCGGAGGTACGCAGATAAAGGTGATAAAAAGAGGTGCGCCGGAAGTCTTAGGTAACGATATGACATCATTGGATAAGAGGCCACGCGTGTATATTAAATTTAATATTTTCAATTACGTGTGGGAAGAGTAATGATAAACTTCCCCACCAAAACAGTGCTAGATGGATTGGATTGGTTCGCCAGAATCTACTATGATTTGATTGGAACTTTCGGCTGAAACACAGCTGGGATTTGAAACTAAGGATTGTGAGATATAATCTAACAAACTTGGTCACATTACACAGACAGACTGCATTGCAGCGGCAACTAAACACCTTCTACAAGCCAGAGGAAAGAGGATAGGATTTATCATTCTACAATTATAAGTACCAGATCGAGTATTGGGCAACTTTGGAAGTACAAGTAAACCCGCAATTTTAATACAAGACTGAAAACTTGGGAATTTTATCACAAGGAGTCATAAGAGGAATTATAGATTTCCAGACTAAGTGTTTCACTCGTCATAAGAGGAATTAAAGATTTCCAGACCAAGTGTTTCACCCGTCATAAGAGGAATTATAGATTTCCAGACCAAGTGTTTCACCCGTCATAAGAGGAATTTCTCAGACTTAAGTGATTCGACAGCATCTAAATACAGGGCTATCGGTCCCTTCTAATCTGCGCCAGGAGAAGTGTGTATCCCCAAACTTTAGGGTAAGTGTAAACATTTCATTTACTAATGTAAATTTTACAGGTTTCTTGCTAAGTGGTTATATTTGAGGCTGGCAATCTTAACATATGAAAATAGTATATGCATGAACCACTACTGCAAGAGCTGGTGATTGTTTCTGACTAGTCGTGCGAGAAACCCGACAGCAGAGATGACCAAGACCCCGACCGGAGTAGCGACGAGTAATGAGTGATGATTACATCACATGTGCTTAAAGTGTATAGAATCATTTTGTGAGATTTATATACCTTTTTAATTGTAATTCAGGCAAATCATTATGCATGCACTCCAGACGCAATTTCCTAATTGACACCCAGAAGGATATGAGTGAATTTTCATCAAATTCTCTGAGTTACATTGTGTGCTCGGGAATTTAATTCTTCTGAGAGGTTAACATTCGTGGGTGGAGCGCATGAAAATGGGCCTGTTAGTTTGTGGAGAACAAATGTACTGAAGCATTTGTTTCTTTCTAATTTGTCACAGTTCGTGGTTACAAGACATCAGACTTAAGTTCCTACGCCACTAGTGTGAGAGAAGAGTATCACCACCAACCACCTACAGTGGACGAATTATGTGGAGAAGTGTAAACACAGCTGCAGGACTCATCTGGAGCTAAGTGTTATATAAAAGGCTACAGCAAAAATACGGACATTATTATTAGCGCTCTACCAAAACCTAAATGAGGAAAAATTTTATATAACTTTCACCCCATTTAATCCTTATTTTAATATGTTGAACTAATTGATTATTAAATTTGTTGTATGTTATTTTACACTAAACAATAATAGTTGATTCAGTTTGTATGTATGAAAGCAAACGTATGAGCCAGTTCTTCTTGATAAATACATATATATATATAAATATAGAGCGATTAATTATAAGAGGGCATTCGTTGGAGTACTCCAACTGGGGGCTTGACGAGCCAGAATCATTGCATAACCCCTTCACAAAAGGCGATGGACAAGATAATAAGTTAACAAATTTGCTCAGCCCTTAAGCAGCGTTTGTTCTTGACTTCTGAGAATTTCTTGTGAAGGCTCCCTTAAGGTAGAAACGACATTCATCTTCTATCAACATCTTTGCCAAGAGTAATCTTGCGTGAAGATAGATACCTTGGACGACCTACTTTTAGATACGCCTGCGTTGTGACCATTAGTGGACCACCACTGCACAGCAAGGGGAGATAATCCCGTGACAACACTGAAGAACACGAAATTAGGAGAAATTATTAGAAGGAAGAAAAGAAGGAAAAAAGAAGAGTATTTTTGTTCTGTCATGTCAGGACAAGAGGCAACAAATTTGACAGAAAACATAAACTGTAAACCTTTTACTTCTTCTTTAACTACTATGTCAAGTGGCGTAGGTGATTATGTCTCTCCACATCTTCCTGTAGCCATTACTGTATATCAGTTCTGTTGAAGACATTTTTCCGTGCTATGCTATCTAACTGTCTAGGTTTTTCTTTCTTTGTCGTCATGTTGTCCTTCAATCTTCCATGTTATCACGATATATTCCAGATTTCTTATTCTCATAACCATGCTCGAAGAAAGTGGGTTGTTTCTTTCTAACATGAGGGATAAGCTTCCTTTGTACATTGTTCTTTTTCAGGACATTCCCATTAGTCTTTTAGCTTCAATTGTACTTTTAACATTCTTCTGTCAAACCACATCTCTGTTGCATCTAGTGCTTTTCCTGCTGGTTTACTAATTGTCCACGATTTAAAAACATATACATCAATCAATAACTCAAGCTATCTTTGGTTACATCCATTGCTTTTATTCGTTTTAGCCATAACCATAGAGCATGACACACATTTGTAGTGAACTTAATTCATAGGTCTATTTTGTGATATGGCAGTCTCGAACATTACTTAAGCTGTCAGTTGAAATAAATTGCTTCCGCTATCATATTGTCCAATTCTAATACTGTCAAATTAAGTCAATACTAGTACTGTCAGATTACGTCCAATGCAAGTACTGTCAGATGAAGTCCAATATAAATACTGTCAGATTAAATCCAGTGCTAGTACTGTCAGATTAAGTCCAATGCTAATACTGTCAGATTAAGTCAAATGCTAGCACTGTCAGATTAAGTCAAATGCTAATACTGTCAGATTTAGTCCAATGCTAGTACTATCATTAAGTCTAATGCTAGTACTGACAGATTAAGTCCAATGCTAATACTGTCAGATTAAGTCCAATGCTAGTACTGTCAGATTAATTCCAATGCTAGTACTATCAGATTACATCCAATACTGGTACTTTCACATTGCGACCAATGCTAGTCCTGTCAGATTATGTCCAATGCAAATACTGTCAGATTAAATCCAATACTAGTACTGTCAGATTACGTCCAATGCTAGTACTGTCAGATTAAGTCCAATGCTAATACTGTCAAATTAAGTCAAATGCTAGAACTGTCAGATTACGTCCAATACTTGTACTTTCACATTACCTCCAATGCTATTACTGTCAGATTACGTCCAATCTACTTTATGAACACTGAAGTGTGACAGTACTGTCAGATTAAGCCTATTGCTGGTACTGTCATATTAAGTCCAATGCTAGAACTGTCAGATTAAGTCCAATCTACTTTAGGAACACTGAAGTCTCACAGTACTGTCAGATTAGGTACAATGCTAGTACTGTCAGATTAAGTTCAATACTAGTATTGTTAGATTAAGTCCAGGACAGATCAGTGCTATCAGATGAAGTCTATATCTAGTACTATCAGATGAAGTCTATATCTAGTACTATCAGATGAAGTCTATATCTAGTACTATCAGATGAAGTCTATATCTAGTACTATCAGATGAAGTCTATATCTAGTACTATTAGATGATGTCGTGGTTGAGTAAAGTGTAGAGTATTTGTCGAGTTGGACAATAGTAGTGAAATCGACAAGGGATAGTGGACTGACAGAGTTATAGATTACACACACAGAAAGGTGTAAATAGGAGATGGACTTGAGACAACCTGGAAGAAGATTTACCAAAATGATCTCTCTCTCCAAGCCTCAACTCACTTATGTCTGTCTAAGCACCTCCTGCTCTCTCTCTTTTCTCTTATCATACATAGAGATTATAGTAAAGAGCTAAACAAGTTAATTATGGAGGAAAGGGTCGGGAACAGCGCGTTAATAAATGTGTAAACTTTATTAAAGAAGAAAAGCATGGAATTATTGCATATCATCATACACAGCATAAAATTACATCAATAATCAAATAATCATCAATAGTCATCAGATACGCAAATTACACCAACAAACACACACACAGACCACCGATATGAACCTGTAGAACACAGAGAGATAAATACTCGAGTGGCAGTCCTTCCGTTTTCGGGGACCAGATGAAATAGCTCCAGTAAGTGGTTTTTTCGTATATATCCTCCATCGGTGATGGAATTAACCTGAATAAAATCACTGTATAGGCGCTATCTTTGGTGACTCCCCCCCTACTGGCGCGAGTTGGGCTGGAAGACTCTATTTACCTCCTGTTTACCAAAATGAATAAACTGCGTGTCAGTCCTTCCGCTTTCGGGGACCAGATGAAATAGTCCAGACAGTGTCTCATATGTAGATCCTTCGTGAGGGACTAAGCCTACAAAACTGTCCTTGTTGGTACTAAACGTTGGTGACTCTCCCCTACTGACGCGAGGTGGGCTGGGGGACGCTGTTTATCTCCTGCTGACCAACTGAATGAACTTAGCGACAGCCTGTCCGCTTTCGGGGACCAATGGAATAGCTCCAGTAAGTGGTTTTTTCGTATATATCCGCCATCGGTGATGGAATTAACCTGAATAAAATCACTGTATAGGCGCTATCGTTGGTGACTCCCCCCTACTGGCGCGAGTGGGGCTGGAACTCTGTCCATAGATGGCTGCTCATACGTGCGAGGTTTTAAGTATCCAGAAAATACACCAGAAGAAGTCACTTGAGGACAAAGAGTCCCAGGCGCGCTTATCCGGCGCTAGGCTCTGCTTGGCTGTAAATCCTGTTTAAACTGGTTTGTTTGTGGTTTGCTGAGTGCCCCGTTTAGGCACAAAAAGGCGGGTGATATGGAATTCTGCTATCGGCATGCTGGGCGGTTTTGATATTCTGGAAGCCGAAATGCTCTGGCTGGTAATCCAATAGGCGAGTAGAGAACTACTACTACATTTGATGATTCCAGATTTAGCGTTGGCTCCGTTGCACTGCGTGAGCTTAACTTGGCGTTGACAAAAAGGGGTTTTGATTCAGGAACGGGGTTGACGATTCGTGACGCTAGCGGTATTCAGAAACCCTCTAGATCGAAGAGAATATTACGTTCTTCGCCTGACTGGAATCTGCTCTAGCGATTCGGTCTCCCTGAAACTGAAACCCAAAAAGAGACACCCTTTTACTTCAAGCAAATAATAAATCACACTAACTTTATACAGAAAGTTTCGCTCCACTATGGGATTAAATTTATTGTAGTTATTGCTATGATAGTTTAGGGCTGTCTTTAACCATGTCTCCTGTTCCTTAAAAATATCAATTATCAACACGCGCCCGCATAGTCTTAATATCTTTTGTACACCCATGTAACTGTCATTAAATGTTCTGACAGCAAAATCTCCTCCTCTTCTCCCAATCTCAACATACAGGAAACCTAACCTTTAGTTACAGTTAAAAGAATATGCTTATTCATCTTACAACATTAAATGAATTTACATAAACAGATTACAGCATTTGACATTACACAAATAAATCGTATGTCCCCTTTGGAAAATATATTAGCATTCCACAAAATGAGTACAAAGAAAATGCAATGTTCTTGCTATAATAATACAGTTGTGGCTAGATCATAAGATATAATTATATCTATGCCTGGTGACTGCTTTCAGTGAAAGTTATAGACTAGTGCCTAGCCACACAAGTAAGCATAAAATGATCCTCCCTTGCCACTAGAAATATCTATCAAAAAGGAAAAAGTGACTATCTCCTATAATCCAGAGTTATTACCTGCATCTCACTATTCAGTTTTAAAGTGAACAATCCACACCTGACATTACCTTACAGAAATGACAGTTAATCTTGCTGACTCTTAACCCAATGGTAAGCATTCGTGGACTGATTCTAAGCCTAATATCTGTTATTGTAAGTTTAACATTTAACCCATGATAAACCGTAACAGTTTAAGCACCACTTAATAGGCCGTAGACAGCGCTACCTTATCACTGAATAAATTACTAGGAGAAGTCCTCAGAAATAAATTCACTTTCCTAACAGATATATAAAAAGCTAACATGAATATATCATATTATAATTATAAGATATGTCAACTCACCCCAAAAATGACTAGAACATAGGCAAACACATTCTAGTACTGTGTTAAAGTTTGCCTTATCTCATGATGGTCATCTACGGGCCAGGAAAATTTACGAATGTCTTTGTCTATTAAAACCAGTCTACTCTTATAGATCACAAGGGACGCTCCCCCCGGACACCTGGCCTGCATATTTCTACAGAAGTTCGGCGAAAGACGTAATCTAGAGTAAGACAAAAGAAATCGTGCGAAAGTTCCCCAGGTAGAGAAATGCATAACATTATGCTCTATCTTGTCTAGGGGCAAAAACCCAAAGACTGACCGCGGGTTTGTCTCCCCCTGTTTCCAGGATGCATAAAATTATGATCCGAAGCAGCGTTCTGGAAGCCAAACACAGGGACCCTTTCGCTCGTGATCAAAGGCTGTAAACGTAAGAGATATTCCCCTGGTCAGACCAGGTGCGGCTTAGATAATATTATCGTTCGCTGACCGCTACAGGCCGGAACGTAACCAAACCTCGGGTGGGGTTTGAGAAGGTGAAAAAGTTTGGCCACGAAGGTAGAAAATGAAAGAAAAAGAAAATACAAAATGTCCAGAAAAACAGAACATTTAAAGGAGTAATCAAATTATGGACAAGATGGTAAAATAGATTATCTGTCTACGTGACAAGTGCCCCCCTTTTAAAGTTCGAGGAATACGGACAAAAATGACAGTAATTTATCTTTTCCATCGATGTCCGTTACATGTCATTGGAACATCCAATACTCATAAACCAAATACGTTTCCAATTTCTGTCAGTACTGTATGACTAGCTCCGAGTTCATTTCTTTTCTTCCCTCTGTCTAATAGACGTTCAGCGAATGGGATTTTGCGAGGCCAGTCGGCGCTGACGCCCTTCGTTTCCGTGTGAACCTGATCTTGCTTCCGCAATTCGCTGTGCCTGTTTATGTTCCGGAAAATTATCCGCACCTGTTGTGGTTTTCGGCCCTGCCTGAACTCACTGGCCACTGCGTAGATAATCCGCCTGTTATGTGCAGTGTAATCATTGTTGGGTTCAGGCTGCTTATGTATATATTTACCTGTCACGGGCTTGGCCTTGAATAACCCTCTATAGCTGCAGTCTTTCGGGATTTTTCGCGCGCGTGTAACCCTAGTTGGTAAATAAAGCCGTTCGTTGGCCGAAGAAATGCTAGCATTTTTCTTCTGCCTCTCCACACCTACTCCCCTGTTTCGGTGGGAGCATTGATCAATCTTCAGACCTGTGCCGTCTAAAGGTGGATCTGGAGCTTTCCTTGCCTTGCCAGTCACAACTCTGGCTTGGTCAACGGAAATGATCAAGTTGCTCTGTAATGGCCTGGCGGAGGCGACTACTTTGCTGTCCATCAGTGGGGTTGAGACCACTGGAATAATGCGATTTGAATGAGAGAACTCAGCTGCCTGAAGCAGAGAGTAATCGATCGCATTCTGGGGTTCTACTAAATCATAACAGATCTCCGTAGCTTCTATCCGTGTAGAAAGATAGGTAATATCTGCGAGTTGCAGAGTTTGTTGAGTCGCTTTACCGGTACTAGCATGACGTGAGCCAAGGCTCTCAACAATGGCTCCTTGTACAGCAGTAAGGCAGCTTTTCTCACTGTCTTCCGCCCTGAGAAGTGTGAGAGACTCAAATGGAATACCAGGGATCCCTTCGCATGGAACCCTGTGTCCATCATAAACGTCAACTTTGCCCTCCCCTGAGGAAGTTACTGGCGTCAGTTGAACTTTGTCCTGCAATGCGAGATCCACTTCCTGGTTGACAGGCCCCAAAGACTGCATGCAAAAGACTGGACGGTTTGAGATCCCGTTAGATCGCGAAGTGCCCGAGAAAAAACTCTCGGTGTGTTTTTCCAAAGTTCCTTGGAACGGTTTGGAAAGTTTACCCCTTTTAGCAGGCGACTTATTCTTGCACCTTTTAAGCTCAGGGTGATAAGAGGAGCGGCACCTCCTTTCTCTAATAGTTGAGTTGGAGGGATACGCCTCTGCATATGGTTTTTCGCTGTCCGGCCGGGAATCTTGCGAAATATAACGTGATAGGGTGTGGCTCCCTTTTCTCGACGTCACGTGTCGGTTAGGTGCTGCTCGGTCTGGAGCGTGAGAGGCTCGGGGTTCGCCGCTTGCCAGACGGGAACAATCCGTATTACAATGCTTGTTAGCACCTCTCTCACCTTTGTGCAGTTTCCATGCCTGGGAACGCTGCGTAATTTTCCCTGTGGTTTTAGGTCTGCTGTCCCGACGTAAATTCTTTCCTTGTTTGGGCTTCGGATCCAAGTCCAAAGGAAAGTCAATTTTCTGGAGTTGGGGTTCGGCTTTAGCAGGCAAGTTTTCTTTCATGGGCGCAAGGTTTGCAGGGGCGTTGACCGTTAAGGGCACAGTAGAAGGGGAAGTAGAGTGACTACATTTAGTATCTGTTTCCACCCTCCGAATTTGGCTATCCAGTTCATTCATTCTGATTTGGTGTAGCCTGTCCCATTCTTGGCTTTCTCTGTCCCTTTCTTGTTGCTCCATTTCCAATTGCTTGTCCCGTTCTTGTCTTTGCTTTTCCCTTTGCTTCTCATCTTCTATCACTTCTTCTACATACTGTCGGGTGAATGCTTCACTCTCCCCAGTTTGTTTACAGGACCATGCCAAGATTAAACGGCTGTCAAACCAATTGTCTACCTCGTATTGATCCTGCGGGCTTACTGCAAATTCTAGAAAGGGCTGGATTTCGCTATCCTTGTACTCCATGTACTTAGCTACCTCGAGGGCAATCCTAGGCACTTTATCTAGATCGGCCATTATATCAGGGTGAGCAAACACTATAGAATAGAACCTAGAGATCTTAGTTACCTAGTCCACTAGGTGCTGATTAACTTAATAATCAATAAAATCTAGGCTAGCCTGGGAACTTTAAAAACAAGAAAGTTTGTAGCTATTCTGATTGCGACAAGCAAAACCCCCAAAAACTCCAAAAATGTAAGTGATGTAAAACTTATTACTATCACTTCACCCCAGTTCTGTCAGTACTAAGCTATTGAGAGGATTGGTTACTATCATCCGAATGAACACCTTCCCTTGGTACAAACGCAAGCTAGTAACTGACTATCTGTAGCTTCTTATCTCCGATTAAAGAGCTGCTCCTGAAAAAATATTAACCCTTAAAAAATTTTTTTTCTGACTTTTACAACAATAGTCGTCAGATTTGTCAACCAAAAACTCAGCAGTGATACCATCAACCTTTACCAGCTGTCTCATGTGTAGCATGAACAATAAATGTAACTAAATATTTATGATTGCTGTGGAGAAAAAAACGCTGTTCCGACTTCCACCCAAAAGAAATAGTTCGAAATGTCTAGTGGAAAGAAATTCCTATAATCTGCCGAACACTAAACTCTAAGAATCAAGATAGAATCTTGTGAGAGATTCATCCTCGGATCGAGCACATATTAAATGTCGTACTAGATGGGTTCTAGAATCTCGGGCGGGCTCCCATTAATTGTCGTGGTTGAGTAAAGTGTAGAGTATTTGTCGAGTTGGACAATAGTAGTGAAATCGACAAGGGATAGTGGACTGACAGAGTTATAGATTACATACACAGAAAGGTGTAAATAGGAGATGGACTTGAGACAACCTGGAAGAAGATTTACCAAAATGATCTCTCTCTCCAAGCCTCAACTCACTTATGTCTGTCTAAGCACCTCCTGCTCTCTCTCTTTTCTCTTATCATACATAGAGATTATAGTAAAGAGCTAAACAAGTTAATTATGGAGGAAAGGGTCGGGAACAGCGCGTTAATAAATGTGTAAACTTTATTAAAGAAGAAAAGCATGGAATTATTGCATATCATCATACACAGCATAAAATTACATCAATAATCAAATAATCATCAATAGTCATCAGATACGCAAATTACACCAACAAACACACACACAGACCACCGATATGAACCTGTAGAACACAGAGAGATAAATGCTCGAGTGGCAGTCCTTCCGTTTTCGGGGACCAGATGAAATAGCTCCAGTAAGTGGTTTTTTCGTATATATCCTCCATCGGTGATGGAATTAACCTGAATAAAATCACTGTATAGGCGCTATCTTTGGTGACTCCCCCCCTACTGGCGCGAGTTGGGCTGGAAGACTCTATTTACCTCCTGTTTACCAAAATGAATAAACTGCGTGTCAGTCCTTCCGCTTTCGGGGACCAGATGAAATAGTCCAGACAGTGTCTCATATGTAGATCCTTCGTGAGGGACTAAGCCTACAAAACTGTCCTTGTTGGTACTAAACGTTGGTGACTCTCCCCTACTGACGCGAGGTGGGCTGGGGGACGCTGTTTATCTCCTGCTGACCAACTGAATGAACTTAGCGACAGCCTGTCCGCTTTCGGGGACCAATGGAATAGCTCCAGTAAGTGGTTTTTTCGTATATATCCGCCATCGGTGATGGAATTAACCTGAATAAAATCACTGTATAGGCGCTATCGTTGGTGACTCCCCCCTACTGGCGCGAGTGGGGCTGGAACTCTGTCCATAGATGGCTGCTCATACGTGCGAGGTTTTAAGTATCCAGAAAATACACCAGAAGAAGTCACTTGAGGACAAAGAGTCCCAGGCGCGCTTATCCGGCGCTAGGCTCTGCTTGGCTGTAAATCCTGTTTAAACTGGTTTGTCTGTGGTTTGCTGAGTGCCCCGTTTAGGCACAAAAAGGCGGGTGATATGGAATTCTGCTATCGGCATGCTGGGCGGTTTTGATATTCTGGAAGCCGCAATGCTCTGGCTGGTAATCCAATAGGCGAGTAGAGAACTACTACTACATTTGATGATTCCAGATTTAGCGTTGGCTCCGTTGCACTGCGTGAGCTTAACTTGGCGTTGACAAAAAGGGGTTTTGATTCAGGAACGAGGTTGACGATTCGTGACGCTAGCGGTATTCAGAAACCCTCTAGATCGAAGAGAATATTACGTTCTTCGCCTGACTGGAATCTGCTCTAGCGATTCGGTCTCCCTGAAACTGAGACCCAAAAAAGAGACACCCTTTTACTTCAAGCAAATAATAAATCACACTAACTTTATACAGAAAGTTTCGCTCCACTATGGGATTAAATTTATTGTAGTTATTGCTATGATAGTTTAGGGCTGTCTTTAACCATGTCTCCTGTTCCTTAAAAATATCAATTATCAACACGCGCCCGCATAGTCTTAATATCTTTTGTACACCCATGTAACTGTCATTAAATGTTCTGACAGCAAAATCTCCTCCTCTTCTCCCAATCTCAACATACAGGAAACCTAACCTTTAGTTACAGTTAAAAGAATATGCTTATTCATCTTACAACATTAAATGAATTTACATAAACAGATTACAGCATTTGACATTACACAAATAAATCGTATGTCCCCTTTGGAAAATATATTAGCATTCCACAAAATGAGTACAAAGAAAATGCAATGTTCTTGCTATAATAATACAGTTGTGGCTAGATCATAAGATATAATTATATCTATGCCTGGTGACTGCTTTCAGTGAAAGTTATAGACTAGTGCCTAGCCACACAAGTAAGCATAAAATGATCCTCCCTTGCCACTAGAAATATCTATCAAAAAGGAAAAAGTGACTATCTCCTATAATCCAGAGTTATTACCTGCATCTCACTATTCAGTTTTAAAGTGAACAATCCACACCTGACATTATCTTACAGAAATGACAGTTAATCTTGCTGACTCTTAACCTACTGGTAAGCATTCGTGGACTGATTCTACGCCTAATATCTGTTATTGTAAGTTTAACATTTAACCCATGATAAACCGTAACAGTTTAAGCACCACTTAATAGGCCGTAGACAGCGCTACCTTATCACTGAATAAATTACTAGGAGAAGTCCTCAGAAATAAATTCACTTTCCTAACAGATATATAAAAAGCTAACATGAATGTATCATATTATAATTATAAGATATGTCAACTCACCCCGAAAATGACTAGAACATAGGCAAACACATTCTAGTACTGTGTTAAAGTTTGCCTTATCTCATGATGGTCATCTACGGGCCAGGAAAATTTACGAATGTCTTTGTCTATTAAAACCAGTCTACTCTTATAGATCACAAGGGACGCTCCCCCCGGACACCTGGCCTGCATATTTCTACAGAAGTTCGGCGAAAGACGTAATCTAGAGTAAGACAAAAGAAATCGTGCGAAAGTTCCCCAGGTAGAGAAATGCATAACATTATGCTCTATCTTGTCTAGGGGCAAAAACCCAAAGACTGACCGAGGGTTTGTCTCCCCCTGTTTCCAGGATGCATAATATTATGATCCGAAGCAGCGTTCTGGAAGCCAAACACAGGGACCCTTTCGCTCGTGATCAAAGGCTGTAAACGTAAGAGATATTCCCCTGGTCAGACCAGGTGCGGCTTAGATAATATTATCGTTCGCTGACCGCTACAGGCCGGAACGTAACCAAACCTCGGGTGGGGTTTGAGAAGGTGAAAAAGTTTGGCCACGAAGGTAGAAAATGAAAGAAAAAGAAAATACAAAATGTCCAGAAAAACAGAACATTTAAAGGAGTAATCAAATTATGGACAAGATGGTAAAATAGATTATCTGTCTACGTGACAGATGAACTCAGTTGATGGTGCTCCCAGCTGAATTCCATCGCTAATGCTGTCTGGTGAACCCCATTTCCTGTTATGTCATTTTAAATTCATCTGTTTTTTTACGAAATGCTCATTCAGCTATTTTCCTGTGAAGTAAAGGCTTTCAAAAAATTCACGCCAAGAATGTATGTATTGCGCCTTCCGTTCAAATTCTGTCCATATCTTCTTATCTCTCTCACGCCTGTCTCCTATTCCCTTATCTTTACCTTTGTTTTACAACTCCCCCTTTTTCTCTGACGCTGAAGATCCCAGAATAACAAGTACATTGTAATGTTTTCAGCTGGCTTCCTCAGCATGTGTCCTGCCCATCCGCACAAGAGTTTACATATCACTTGCTCAGCTAGTCTCTCCAAAGTTATTTCATTCAGTTTCCAATATTATACGTACCTGATGTCATATCTGTCAAATTTGTATACGTGTATTATGAGCACCCACCCATTTGTTAAAGTGTAAACTCTTAGATGCCGCGTATGAAGTTCTCCACGTTACAGAGTCAAACATCAGAACTGCCGTGACATTTTAGTTCGTATTGATTTCTTGATTTCTATTTATTTCTCCATGCAATGTAAGCTCGCATTGCTCTTTTTATTCTTAAGTTGATATCATTGCCTACTCCTCCAACTTTGTCTATATTGCTATAAAGATATTTGTCTGAGTCCACAATATCTTACACCTTAATTAATATTTATTATATCGTAACTTAGACTTTATCTCATCTTACATCATATATTACCTTAACTTACATCTTACATCATATATTACCTTAACTTACACCTTACATCATATATTACCTTAACTTACATCTTACATCATATATTACCTTAACTTACACCTTACTGTGCAGCTGATCATATCTTTCCCTACCTTATATTACATCGCGTCTCAAGTGAGGTAAAATCAAACCCTACGCTATGTATCATGTCACTGGCCTAATTGTATTTGTCTAACACCCTAATTGATCTGATATCTTATCGCAGTGTTTGACTCCTGGGCAAAGCCAGGTCCATCTTTGCTAGAAGGTCGGTCCATCTTTGCTGGAAACTACTACCAATGCAGGAGCACGGAGGTTCCCGAAGTGGAGAAAGGGAGAGCAGGATTCAAGGGAAATTACTGTGTCGTCACTATTGCAAATCTGACGTACATTTTCGTAAGTAAATTTGACAGAAGAAATTAAATATTTTTACTTTTCTCTTTTTAATGCTGCAGTCAAAAGTGCTTGATAAGTTTAATGGTTACTGTGGACTAACAGCTTCTGCGATTTTAAACCAATTCTTGTGTATGTTTCAACCACTCCATCAGTCCATTGTGTGCACTCGTCATTGTATCGAAATCTGGACGTTGTGGATCAGAATGTACATAAACAAAGTGGGTTTTTATTTTAAAATTCTTACCAGATGATTTACCATTGTTTTGTCTGTCGCCATGCCACCTTACTGCCTAGAACATAGCGCTCTTGTTTTGTCTATGATTTCTTTAATTTTCTTGATGCCTCTAATTCATTTGTGAAAGTCTTTCCTATTTTATTTGACGTTCAGTAACTGGGCTGAGTTTTGTTCATCATCATCATCATCATCAGTTGCCATCTCCACAACGAAGGTTGGCTGTAATGGATCTCCAACGTCTTCTGTCTCTTGTCTTGGTGGTGCACTCTGATAGACTCTTTCCTGTCCATCTTTTGATGTTATCTTCCCACTTATAGCGCTGTCTTCCCCTTGCACGTTTGCCTTCAACTCTCCCTTCTGTTATGGTCTTCTGAAAGGTGTTATGCCTTTTTATGTGGCCAAAGTATTTTAGCTGCCGAACTTTGACCTCCCTCATTAGTTCTCTTTTCATACCTAGATTTTCTAGGACCTCCTTATTTGTTTTCATCTCTTTCCATGAGATACGCCCCATTCTTCTATATATCCACATTTCAAGAGCCTCAATTCTTTCTTCCAAATGCTTATTCATCGTCCATGTTTCTGCACCATACAGAAATGCAGAATATATATAACACTTTATGATTCTCAGTTTTAATTTGTGAGATAACTGTTTGGATGTCAGTATATGTTTCATGTTGTTGAATGTAGCTTTGGCCATTCCTATTCTCTTCTTGATTTCTGTTTCACATCTGCCATCTTCTGTTATTATATGACCAAGATATACGTAGCTCTTGACTTGTTCCAGGATTTCCCATTTACGCTTATCTTTAATGGGGGTTTATCGTCTGTTTTGCTAATTATCATAGTTTTTGTTTTCTCAATATTAATGTCGAGTCCATATTCATGACTTATACTGTTCACTTGCTTCACTAGTTCTTGTAACTCCTGTTCGCTTTCAGCTAACAACACGGTATCATCTGCATATCTACGGTTGTTTATTGACCTTCCACTGATGTTCAGTCCTGGTATTTCCTGTATCTGTTTGAAAATTTTTTCGGTGTATAAATTAAATAGGCAGGGGGACAGCACACAACCTTGTCTGACACCTCTTTTTATGTCTATGTATGGTGAATAATTCCTTCCAGATCTTACTGTGGCAGTTTGCTCCCAATAAAGGTTACTGAGTATTCTTATATCCTTTCCATCAATACCTATGTCTTCGAGGCATTCAATTATTTTCTCATGATGGACTCTGTCAAAAGCCTTCTTATAGTCAATGAAGCACATATACATACTTTTTTGGACCTCTGTATATTTTTCTGCTAATATTCTTAGGCAAAATATTGCCTCTCTTGTTCCACTGTTCCGTCTAAAACCAAACTGTTCTTCTTGGATTTCGCTGTCTACTTTACTTTTTATTCTTTCCTGTATGATTTTGAGCAGTATCTTAATTGCATGACTCATCAGGCTGATTGTTCTGAAGTCTGAACTTTCTGTTGCATTTGGTTTTTTGGGCAATGTTATGAAAACTGATGTTTTCATGTCGTGTGGTATATATCCTGTATTGTATATGTCGTTGCATATTTCTGTGATTGTATCTATACCAAAGCTCTCCAGAGCTTCTATCATTTCAATTTTTATGTTATCCATGCCTGCTGATTTTCCTTTTTGTATCATATGAATGGCATTCTCTACTTCTGATCCGAGAATGTTTGGGCCTTCATTAGAATCTGGTGATGGTTTTTTACCTCTGTTGTCCTCGAATAGTTCTTTTATGTATTCTGCCCATCTGTTTGATATGTCTTTCTCATCAAGTAATATTACACCATTTTTGTTCTTGATACAGCTTCCTGCTTGTGCAAACCGCGACCGATTTGATAATTTCTTTATTTCTTCATGCATATCTCTTGTCATGTGCTTTGCTTCCAAGTCTTCTATTTCCTTGCATTTTGTTTCTATCCACCGTTCTTTTGCTTCTCTACACATAGTACGTATGTCATTGTCTATTGTTTTATATTCTGGAGTGTTTTTTGTTTTCTTTCTTTCTGCCATTTTATTCAAGATGTCATCTGTCATCCAAATTTGATTTTTCTTAGACTCCTTTTTAGGTAAATTTGCATTTGCTGATTGTATGCTTGCTTTTAAGCATTCCCATTTTGCGGTTGCTTTTTCTTCTGGGTTTTCTCTTCTATACTGCTCCATGCTTTCTGTCAATAACTGTTGATATTTATTTTTGACATCGATTAAATATTTCTGTTTTATATCTGGTTGTTTCAGCGCTGATATTTCTATCTGGGGTTCCTCCTGTCTTCTGTTTCCTGCTCGTTTCAGCTTTATATTTACTTTGATGACGACTGGATTGTGATCTGAATTTATGTCAGCGCCAGGATGTGTCTTTGCACTTGTGACACTGTTCTTAAATCTATGTTTTATCATGATATAGTCGATTTGATTTCGTGTTACATCTCCTGGGCTTTTCCATGTGTATAATTTCCTTGGGTGGTGTTCAAAAAAAGGTGTTACATATGACCAGCTGGTTTTCTTCACAGAACTGGATAAGTCTGTCTCCTCTATCATTTCTTGTCCCTAATCCATACTGTCCTACTATTTTCTTGTATTTTCCTTTTCCTACTTTTGCATTCATATCACCCATTACTATCAACACATCTGTAGATTTGACTGGTTTAAGTGTTTGTTGTAGCTCTTCATAGTATTCTTCTATTTCTTCCTCGCTGTGATCTTTAGTTGGTGCATATGTTTGTAAGATTGATATGTCGAATGGCTTTGCTCTCATCTTTAGTAACATCATTCTGTCATTGTGTGTCCAGTATCCACATACGTATTTTTCTAACTCCTTCTTTATCAACATTCCTACCCCTCTTTCATGTTTTTCTCCTCCTGAGTGTATAAGCGTGTACTGGTCTCTTGTTATGTAGCCTGTATTCAAAAGTCTTGCCTCTGCAACTCCCAGTATATCGAGTTTCATGTCTGTTGCCTCTAATATAAGATTGTCAAGCTTTCCTTCTCGGTTTAGAGTTCTAACATTCCATGTTCCTATTTTTAGGCTTCTCCTACTAGTTTTTAGGTGGTCTTTCTCAGAATGCTCCCTTTCAACAGAATTTAAGGAACACTCGTCATTATGTACTTCCTTACTCATTAGAGGAGTTGCCTCTTCCCTGTTAATTTGTACAGTAGATTCTTCCCCAGGGGACAGAGAGTTCTCTACATATCGGTTCTTATCTTGTTGTTGTGATCCCATTACGTTCTGCAGGAAGTACGTGGTAAGGCCCCAATCTCTTCCACGGTGGCTAGCCATTGTCTTTTTTAGTTATCACTCTTTAAATATGTCGGTTTATGTATTATCTCCCTTCTGGTGTCATTCCCGGTAGTCTCTGAGGAGACGAAGAAAGAAAAAGAACCACTATGTTCTCATACAAAACGTACAAAGCAACTTATGGGAGGTGGTGAATGTTGCTGGCAGCCTCAACATATGTAACAAATAGCTACAGAGACCACCACTACTACAAGAGCACATAAATATTGGTGCAGGGTCTTCCCACAAGGTGACCAGCTGCAGTTGTTTCCATGCTCCATGTATAAGGTAACGAGAGGTGTTTTATTACCTGGAGTTCTGTTGCTGTCTGACCTAGTTTCTGTTTTCGTGTTTTTTTAAAGGGTATTTTCCGTGTCGTGCCCAGATCTGACAACCTACCTATTATTTTCATCTTTACAAAAACACACAAACAGGACTGGAACTTTCACCGAAGGAGGGCGCTTTCTAGAGTACATCTTGGCTCGTGCTTACCTGACACTTGCACACGAGAAGAAGTTACGGCACTCTTTCAAGAAAGTAAGCTCATGTGATGTCATATCCTCTAGTATCATTAGTTTCTGGTTATTTAGATTTGTTTCTATCATCAATTAATTACTGCCGCTATCAAGTTAGGTTCAAAGATAATGAGAATAGAGCCAATTGAACTATGAAAGACACGACAAGCTGGAACATCTTGGAGTAACGTTCGATAACGGTTTATATTACATGTACCATCTTGGCTTAATCACATAGAAAGCCCCAGAAAATCGGTGTGCAGAACCCACCCAAATCATGGTTTAATTATTAGCATTGTCATTAGTAAATGACCCTTAGTCTTGTGATGAACAATGTGCTTAGAAAATGGATCGCTTTTGGGTAAGCAGCCGTAAGCACTGGGTGTCTGAGGAAGGGGGGGGGGGGGCGCCAGCAGGGCTGCACTAGGCAGATGGACTCCTTAATGGCACCCTTGCCTCTTCACTGGTATAGTGGCCCACGCAGGGTGACCGGATATTTCCACCATCTGTTGCAATTATACTATGAATTATCTTACAAACCAGAATAATCGCGGTGATCTGTCGTCGATACCTTCGGCAGATAATACAAACAAATGTGGATGCAGAAGGAGAGGTAAGAGAGAGCGAAGAGGAGAGAGAGAGAAAAAAACAAAGAGCTGGCAAGAGAAAATTCAGAATGAAAGCCGATACTCTCAGTGAGATATATACGTATATAGTACTAGACGTATCGTTGCATCAGTCAACGGCCTCCAAATATACAGACAATCATATACGATTTCGATATCCTCATGATCGAGGAGATACATTTAAAGGTGAATAACATTCTTAATTACCCAGGCAACAGATGGTTGGTGTGAGTAATATATCATGCACGTTTCGGTTAGAATTCTGCAGGTGGAGCGTGACTTTTTTATAGGGAAATACTCTGATCGATAGTGCAGGTGGAGCGTGACTTTTATAAAGGAAAATATATACCGATCAATAATGGCGGCGTGGGTTAGGGGTGATAAGTAGGTAGGTTGTATTGTGAAGCTATTTTTTAAGTGTTGTGTATAAGTCAGTAGTGTGTTGTTATGTTTCTTTATTCAGTTGTTACAACATGTAGACAACTTTTATACAAAGGCCAAGGTGTTTTTAATATAATTTGTAATACGAGGGGCGTTCAGAAAGTATTGCACCACATCGTTTTTCTCAGGAACTGTTTATTCAAAAAGCATGAAATTTATATACAATATACATGGATATGTCATGTAAACATCGGTATTATTCATTATAATCACCATCAACTTGTACGGCTTTATGCCAGCGCGAAACAAGTGCATGTATTCCTAGCCCGTACCAGATTTTGTCTTGATCATGTAACCATTTCTTCGCTGCATGAATCACTCCTTCATCATCTTCAAACCTTGTCCCACGGAGTGCATCTTTAAGTGGACAAAATAGATGAAAATCAGAGGGTGCCAAATCATGACTATAGGGTGGATGGGGTAGTACAGTCCAACCCAATTTGGTGATTGCTTCCCGTGTTGCCAGACTTGTGTGAGGTCGCGCATTGTCGTGAAGGAGAAGCAGGTCTGCTTGATTCTTGTGCTGCCGAACTCTGCGAAAACGTTGATTGAGTTTTTTCAATGTCTTAATGTAAGCTTGCGAATTGATTGTCTCTCCACAAGAATTACACCTTCAATGTCCCAAAAGACAGGGATCATGACCTTTCCAGCTGAAGGAATTGTCTTGAATTTCTTTCTTCGTGGTGATTGCGGATGATGCCACTCCATTGACTGTCTTTTTGTCTCAGGTTCAAAATGATGTGACCAGGTTTTGTCACCTGTAACGATCTTAGCCAAAAAGTTCTCTCCATCAGCATTGAAACGCTCCAACAATTCAGAAGAAATTGCTTTCCTTTGCAATCGGTGGTCATTTGTGAGACTTCGAGGAACCCATCTTGCGCAAACCTTAGAAAATCCGAGAGTTTTTATAACTGCATTTGCACTACCAATGCTGACTGACAGCTGTAAGGCCAACTGTTGAGTAGTGAATCGCCTATCAGTAAGAATAATGCCCTCAGCGCATTTCAACATTTCTGCATTGGTGGCTGTTGCAGGACGTCCACAGCGCGGCCGATCAAGCAGCTCCGTATCTCCACTTCCTGATTCTTTGATTCTCTGAACCCAGCGACTGACTGTACTCCTGTCGACTGCAAAACTTCCATACACATCACATAGACGTTTGGAAATGTTCACAACAGTTTCCTTCTCTGCAACGAGAAATTCTATCACAAATTCGCTGCTTATAACGCAAGTTGCTAACATGCTCCATTTCAACGGTTTATGGCAGCCGTAAAATTTGGCCGGTTGCAATGCAATTTGGTGCACACAATTGGCACATGCCATATTTGAAGTGTGCAAAATTTCATGCTTTTATCTTCATTAGTAGCTGAGAAAAACGATGTGGTGCATTACTTTCTGAACGTCACACGTAAATATATTTAATGATCTCTTTTAAAAGAATACGAAATGGCGATCTAAATCTCTAGTTTCAGACGCTTTGTAGCTCTTTTCTTCTGCTTCGGTGGTGATGGTGGTAGATTAAAGACATCGTCCGGGTGATTGTCTATGGTTGGAGTTGATGTAGGGGTACAAGGGTTGGTGTTGTTAAGAGGAAACCAACTCGGTTCTGGGAATATTGGTTGATAACAACTGGAGTTGTAGTGGTCAACGTGTTACTGGAGTAAGTAATAGGACAGGTACCTGTGTTTGGTAACTGTAGTCGATCAAGTTCGGCGAGGATTTCGCCTTGTAAAGCCAGAAGGTGTTCAAATTCAGTGCGAGTCAACGTAATGCCGATTTTGGTAGGAAACTTTAGATGTGATTCACCAAAGTATTTTCGCACGTGTAGTAAAGGCTGACCTCTGTAAAAACTTACAGACGCGACCTTCAGCCCACTCTCCAACGGGTTAAGCATGGGGTTTTTTTAATGGAGAGTGCGGAGGTTATTGACTTTGGCTGGCGGGGTGATGACTCATGTGTGGGTTTTGGTGTAGCGGGGAGCAGGAGTGTGGGTGGTATTGATTTTGGTTTTGGCTGGTGTTTTGTGTGTAGGTATTGATGAGAATATAGGGGTGAGAGAAAAAAAACCATGTAAGAGAGAATGCAAATGTACACGAAGTGAGACCAAATATTTTTTATTCATATATTTTTTATTAATAAAATAAGGGGGGTGTAGAGGTGGTCAGCCGGTGAGGTTAGTCTGGTTGACATTGTTGTCGTCCAACTCGACGCTTAGTATTTTGGAGGAGGAATGGGTTTATATAAGGAAATATGACGTCAAAAAAAAACCAATAAAATGGGGGAGGAAAGGCTTATAGAGGAAAATACGAGAGGAGTTCAGAAAGTAATGCACCACATCGTTTTTCTCAGCTAAGAATGAAGATAGAAGCATGAAATTTTGCACACTTCAAATATGGCGTTTGCCAATTGTGTGCACCAAATTGCACTGCAACCGGCCAAATAATGCGGCTGCCCTAAACCGTTGTAATGGAGCGTGTTAGCAACTTGCGTTATAAGCAGCGAATTGTGATAGAATTTCTCGTTGCAGAGAAGGAAACTGTTGTGAATATTCACAAGCGTCTATGTGATGTGTATGGAAGTTTTGCAGTCGACAGGAATACAGTCAATCGCTGGGTTCAGAGTATCAAAGAATCAGGAAGTGGAGATACGGAGCTGCTTGATCGGCCGCGCTGTGGATGTCCTTCCACAGCCACGAACGCAGAAATGTTGAAATGCGCTGAGGGCATTATTCTTACTGATAGGCGAATCACTACTCATCAATTGGCCTTACAGCTGTCAGTCAGCATTGGTAGTGCAAATGCAGTTATAAAAACTCTCGGATTTTCTAAGGTTTGCATAAGATGGGTTCCTCGAAGTCTCACAAATGACCACCGATTGCAAAGGAAAGCAATTTCTTCTGAATTGTTGGAGCGTTTCAATGCTGATGGAGAGAACTTTTTGGCTAAGGTCGTTACAGGTGACGAAACCTGGTCACATCATTTTGAACCTGAGACCAAAAAAAAAACAGTCAATGGAGTGGCATCATCCGCAATCACCACGAAGAAAGAAATTCAAGACAATTCCTTCAGCTGGAAAGGTCATGATCCCTGTCTTTTGGGACATTGAAGGTGTGATTCTTGTGGACGTTATGCCAAGAGGAGAGACAATCAATTCGCAAGCTTACATTAAGACATTGAAAAAACTCAATCAACGTTTTCACAGAGTTCGGCCGCACAAGAATCCAGCAGACCTGCTTCTCCTTCACGACAATGCGCGACCTCACACAAGTCTGGCAACACGGGAAGCAATCACCAAATTGGGTTGGACTGTACTACCCCATCCACCCTATAGTCCCGATTTGGCACCCTCTGATTTTCAACTATTTGGTCCACTTAAAGATGCACTCCGTGGGACAAGGTTTGAAGATGATGGAGTGATTCATGCAGCGAAGAAATGGCTACATGATCAAGACAAAATCTGGTACGGGCTAGGAATACATGCACTTGTTTCGCGCTGGCATAAAGCCGTACAAGTTGATGGGGATTATGTTGAATAATACCGATGTTTACACGACATATCCATGTATATTGTAAATAAATTTCATGCTTTTTGAATAAACAGTTCCTGAGAAAAACGATGTGGTGCATTACTTTCTGAACGCCCCTCGTATAAAAATTGATAAGTTCGCTTAGGTTGGTCAGGGGCGATAATGGTAGGTGTAGATAATTATTGTCGTTAGGTGGTCGGTGGGGTTTTTTTAAATGGAGAGTGTATTGATGCTGATTCTTGGGTGTGGGTTGGGGTGTAGCGGGGCGCCGGAGTAAGACATTGTATAAGCACACAGATGCACACACAGATGACTTCTCGAGAAATTCGAATGTTCTTTAGGTCAGAAGCACCTATTGTGAACATATGTAAGATGTTATGAAGTGATGGAACTGTTTTATTAGGTCGTTAATGACCATGAATATAAGAAATAAGTGGACACAGAACATTATGGATGTGTAAGACCTTGCCGATACTCATAAATACATTGTTCCTTTATGTTTCTTACACATCACGTTTTAATACATAAATTTTAAATTATGTTTAGATATCAATAGTTAAAAGCTGACTAGTCCTACTACTAAGCTAGTAAATTTAAATTAAATTTAATTTTGTTCACGCGCGGCTCAACGATGAAAGATGCTTGTATTAATTACACAAAGAAAAACAAGATGGCTACTGCACTTTACAAATGAAGACCCCACGTGGTTGGCCTACCTGGGCTTATTTATTCTATTTCACTTATAATTTTATTTATACCAATACTCCTATCAATTATTAACTGACGTTAAAAGCAATTAACCAATACTAGAGGTGATTAATAATATTTAGTTTAAATATGTTAGAGATGAGAAAATAAAGCTTATATGAAATTCATCTTGTGTAGCGTACTGAAAACTTTCACTGGATGTGAAACGAGCGAGCGAAAATGCGTCTGTGTGGGGATGAGAGAAATCTATAACAATGTATACATGGGCCACTCAACAGTCACACCGCTGTTCATAAAGTGTTTTAATTGTGTATACGCTCAAAATAATGTAAAATGTGCCTATATTTTATTCAACTGAAACTAAGGCTTTGTAGCAACGACAGCTTTTCTGCATAAACAATAGACCTATAAACAGTTTAAACATGGAACTACATTGATGAAATGCATTATTTCTCAGTTGATTATTTCCCTTCGACCATAACATTTCCACTTGATAAATATTTCATGTACAATTTTCAAAAAAAATTTCATTTTTATTTGTTGCATCCCTTTATGAAAACAATGGGAGGTTAAAATAGCAAGTGTCACTGAAGTGTAATGAAAGTAATATTAACGTCCAATTAATAACCTACATAACATCACGCCCTAAAACGAAGCTCTGTTATTTTATCTTATTGTTTTTAAATGCGTCGTTTTAATTTTCCAATGTCAATAATTTTCTTTCACAGATGATATGCAAATTTTTACAACCAGAAAAAGACACTTGTTAGAGAAGCTTATAATGTTATTATTCTTCAAAACGATTTAATATTTCGCCATTTAGGCTCTTTTATGTAATCGCTGGCGAACAGGCGTTAACGGAGAGAACATCCCTATCTTCTTCTCGGCCTTTTGGCTAAGATCAAAGTGTAGTACCTGTTCTTAACATTCACGGATTTCACCTGTTTTTTAAGATTTCACGGATTTCACAGTTTGTTCACCAGCTCAAGATGTCAACAATGAATCCAAGCAACATCACCGCATCTGTAAACATCACGATGGACGCTTTCGAGGGAGGGAACATCCCCCGGGAGGGAACCTTGGTTCTGTCCGTCTCAGGCCCGCAGGTGGCGGCGAAGGCGTCCCCATCGTTTCTCACCAGTGTTTTGGTGGGCCCGGGGGGAGTACCTATAGACGGCATTTCAACACTATACCGTTTCGAGAACCCAGTGAGATGGTACTTAAACCTGTCGGCAGAAGCACACACACGATTTTATTCGAAACTGCACGGAAAGAAAATTCAGCTGACGAACCCGGAGCTCACCATCATGGTTGAGCACCTGGAGAAGGAGAGGGTGAAGGCGACATTGCACTGGCTCCCTCCAACAATCAAACAGCAAGCGGTGGAGAATATTGCCAGAACAGTAACCGGCGACCCCGAAGCAGAAGCCTACCGCATCAGAAATGATCCTGACAAATGGGGAGTACTATTTCGGCAAGATATCCCAGTTCCACACTTCATTGACTTAAAAATTGCAGATCAGGAACAACATAAGGTCCTCATCACCATGCCAGGTCGGAGGATGGTATGTCCACACTGTGGGGAAGACACTCACTGGGCTAACAAGTGCCCCCCCCCCCCAAAAAAAAAAAAAAAACACTACAACGGCCAAGGCCCATAGCAGCACCAACCACAACTGAAACCACCTCGTGGCCACAGCTGCCACGAAAAGAAACAGCAGTGCGAAAGCAAAACAGAGAGAGGCCCCAAGAGTCGCAGGCTAGAAACCCACCACCGACGGATGATGGATTCGAGCTCGTCAGATACAACAAAAGACAAAGACGGCACTCGGCACCTATTAGCCCCGACACAGACGGCACAGAAATGGAACAGAAACCAGAACTGACATCCACACCAACTACTAGGAAAGCAGCACCACCACCAACCCAGACATTTGAGACAAAGTACATATCAGCAACATCACTACAACAGCAGAGCAGACAAGCCCACCTGAAATAGACTTACGCACCAAACTCATCATCGATCTCACAAGAAACCCAGCAGATGAGGAGGAACAAGGAAACAGCCTACACAAGTAATTTTTCACTCAACAACAGGTATGTTGTAAATCATTATTGTATATGCACTTATAAAATAATGCGACTGTAATGTATTTTAGATTTAAAATGGCGTTAGATATTATATTGTTAAGTATAAATATCAGTGGCGTCCGCACAAAAATACATCACATCATATCAATTATTCATAAACACAAACCAGACTTTATACTTTTGCAAGAGACCAACATTCACAAAGACAAACACGCATCACAGATCACAACCCAGTTAGGACTAAGGCATTCTTGTTTTAGCTTAGCCATTCATAACACTGGTTCAGGAACAGCTATACTACAAACATCAGACAGGTGGGAAATACTTAGAAAAAAACAGGGGAACCGAGGGTAAAATAGCCATAGTTCACGTAGGAAACAAAAAACACACATACACGATAGTTAACATACACGCCCCAGCAAACTACAGTCACCAGCCGCAATTTTATGATAGCCAGATAACTTACTCAGACACTTATACAGGGGACACAACATTATATTAGGTGGAGATTTTAACTGTGTTTTGATAGATATGGATCTGGTAGGTGGTGAGGTTAGAGTACAGATAAGGAGAACCAACAGAGAAGACACGCACCAACTAGACATATTACAGACCATAATAGACACCCACAGCCTAACAGACGCATACAGACACGCACACCCCCAAAGCACGGACACCACACACGCAAACAAAACACACAACAGAGCCTCAAGACTAGACCGAATTTACATACCATCAGCACACCACACAATTCAGGCCAGACACTTACCAGAAACTCTAAAGTTTACAGACCACAAAGCAGTACTCGCAACCATTAGTACTACTCAGACAAGCACGCATTTCAAACGCTCTCCACACTGGAAATTAAAAAACACTCTACTCCAAAACAAAACATGCATAGAGCATATGACTCAACTCATCTTTACATACACAACCGATGTGCCAACAGAAAACATACAACACCACTGGGAAATACTAAAAAATACAATTCGTGAGCGAACGCAGTTAATGTCAGCTAGGATACACAAGGACATGATAAAGCAAGAGAAACTAGTAGAAGATGCAATACAGCTTACAAAACAAACAGTCAGTAATTCACCCATCATCCTTACATTACAAGATTACCTAGAGCAATACAAGCACCATAGGTTTCAGAGCGCCCTAGTACGGACGAAACTGAACACAATCACGCAAGAAACAGGTGTGTAAAATGCAAAATGTCGGAAGCAAAATTGCGCTATATGTACTTGTAAATAATTTTCCAAATTAATTTTCCTTTATTAATATGCACCATCAGTCATTACTTTTCTATTCATCGTCACTTGTAACTGTAATCATCAATCACCACGAATCATCACCTTCACCAACCACCCTGTCTTCATGCCCATATTAATTTTTGTAAAAAAAAAAAATATTGCTGATGTTGTAAATGTTTGAAACCCAATAAAGGTTGTTTAAAAAAAAAAAAAAAGTTTCACATCCAGTGAAAGTTTTCAGTACGCTACACAAGATGAATTTCAAATAAGTTTTTTTTCTCTTCTCTAACATATTTAAACTAAATATTATTAATCACCTCTAGTATTGGTTAATTGCTTTTAATGTTAGTTAATAATTGATATGAGTATTGGTATAAATAAAATTATAAAGTGAAATAGAATAAATAAGCCCAGGTAGGTCAACCACGTGGGGTCTTCATTTGTAAAGTGCAGTAGCCATCTTTTTTTCTTTGTGTAATTAATACAAGCATCTTTCATCGTTGAGCCGCGCGTGAACAAAATTAAATTTAATTCAAATTTACTAGCTTAGTAGTAGGACTAGTCAGCTTTTAACTATTGATATCTAAACATAATTTAAAATTTATATATTAAAAAAATACTAATAACTTGTCTTGTGTTAATTTAGCATTAGGCATAGATAGAGCATAGGTATAAAATAAAGATAGAGGAATTAGACAATATTAAAAAAAAGAGTAAAGACAACTTGTATACAACAACGTATTTGTAGCACAATAAGAGCAAATAAGTCCAACACATTGCTAACCAGATTGCAGTCAGGGGAGGGAAAAGTTTGGAGCAAAACAACATAAAGACATACTAAGGAAGGAACATCAAAACGGACAGAAAATGAGAGGAACAAAACCCCCGGTCTAAAGAACACAGAAATTAAGGACAAAATTAAAACCATCAAGGACAAAATAAAAGTGAGCTCTAAAGTTGATAAAGACAGGGAATCAAATAAAAAAAAAAAGCAACGAGAAAGACGCAGTTCGATCCTCTATGCTAACAGAATTTTATAAAGTCTACGATCGATGGTTCCCCGCCGAAGTGTGTCCCGATCATCGATCCGAATTTATTACTAGTGAGGGTAAGCTCGTGTTTGACTGTCAGAAATTCCGCGACAAAAAGTTATAGGAAAAGAGAACCCCTGGATTGTTTAAATTAGAATATGAAGGGCATGTTATGGTATCTTTATGTAGTAAAACCTACCACACTTTCGGGGAGCACGATAAATCTAGTACTAAGGGGCTCAATAAACATCACAATAAGCTAGACAAAAACACTTTTTTTGAGGTTCTCACTACACAACAAGTGCGGGGCGGGACAAATGTAGGTTTTAAAACGCACAATTCAACCATCTACTCATACACCCAGTCCATAAATTCTCTGTCCTATTTTTACATAAAAAGACAGGTACACGCCGACAATGTCACCACAATATCTAGTCTTTCTGCTTATCCTACCTTGTGCCTGTGATCTTAACTGCTGAGATTTTTTCCTCTTTCCATCTAATTTCATCTGCAGTGATAATAGAAAATTTACATAAACACTTATTACGCATCTATTTGCTTTAGATGGCATATATATATATATATATATATATATATATATATATATATATATATATATATATATATATATATATATATATATATATATATATATATATATATATATTTCCGTGTGTTTATCTGTGTGCTTATAGATTGCCTTACTCCGGAGCCCCGCTACACCCCAACCCACACCCAGGAATCAGCATCAATACACTCTCCATTAAAAAAAACCCCCCACCGACCACCTAACGACAATAATTATCTACACCTACCATTATCGCCCCTGACCAACCTAAGCGAACTTATCAATTTTTATATTTTCCTCTATAAGCCTTTCCTCCCCCATTTTATTAGTTTTGTTTTGCCGTCATATTTAGTTATATAAACCCATTCCTCCTCCAAAATACTAAGCGTCGAGTTGGACGACAACAATGTCAACCAGACTAACCTCACCGGCTGACCACCTCTACACCCCCTTATTATATTAATAAAAGATATATAAATAAAAAAAATTTTGTCTCACTTCGTGTACATTTGTATTCTCTCTTACATGGTTTTTTTCCTCTCACCCCCATATTCTCATCAATACCTACACAAAAAACACCAGCCAAAACCAAAATCAATACCACCCACATCCCTGCTCCCCGCTACACCCCAACCCACACATGAGTCATCACCCCGCCAGCCAAAGTCAATAACTCTCCATTAAAAAAAACCCCATGCTTAACCCGTTGGAGAGTGGGCTGAAGGTCGCGTCTGTAAGTTTTTACAGAGGTCAGCCTTTACTACACGTGCAAAAATACTTTGCTGAATCACATCTGAAGTTTCCTACCAAAATCGGCATTACGTTGACTCGCCCTGAATTTGAACACCTTCTGGCTTTACAAGGCGAAATCCTCGCCGAATTTGATCGACTGCAGTTACCAAACACAGGTACCTGTCCTATTACTTGCCCCAGTAACACGTTGACCACTACAACAACTCCAGTTGTTATCAACCAATATTCCCAGAACCGAGTTGGTGTCCTCTTAGCAACACAACCATTGTACCCCTACATCAACTCCAACCATAGACAATCACCCGGACGATGTCTTTAATCTACAACCACCACCACCGAAGCAGATGAAAAGAGCGTCTGAAACTAGAGATTTAGATTGACATTTCGTATTCTTTTAAAAAGATCATTAAATATATTTATTACAAACTATATTTAAAAACCTTGGCCTTTGTATAAATGTTGTCTACATGTTGTAACAACTGAATAAAGAAACATAACAACACACTGCTGAGTCATACACAACACTTAAAAAATACCATAATAATACAACCTACCTACTTATCGCCCCTAACTCACGCCGCCATTATTGATCGGTATATTTTTCCCTATATAAAAGTCACGCTCCACCTGCACTATCGATCGGAGTATTTCCCTATATAAAAGTCACGCTACACCTGCACTATCGATCGGAGTATTTCCCTATATAAAAGTCACGCTCCACCTGCAGAATGCTAACCGAAACGTGCATGATATACTACTGGTGGGACAAGTCAAGTCAAAGCTTAAATCGTTACATTTTCCTGTTACCTCTTTCAACTCTCTCCTGTGCTCTTCCTTTTCTCTTTCCTCACCTGCTCCTTATCGCATAATTTCGCTGTCATCGACCAAGTTTGTCTTATCATATTATATCACTCTCTACGGATTACGTGACCGCTTGACATGTTTTTGACGCAACATTGAATTCTATTGGTGCATGGTGAAGTTGTTTGATCACTAGATTATGTACCAGCTTACAGCCAGACAGAAAAGGTGTCTGTAAGTATCGAGACGATTGATTGAAAAAAACACCACCAGACGGCATAGAGCGAAAACTCAGACGTTTCTCAGAGAAGATGATATTAACCGTTTGATTCATGAATATGAACGGACAATTTTTTTCACGAAAATCATGTTTGGGTTTTCCAATTTGGATACCAGATGGTATTTGGAGATTCGCCTTAGTCGCAAACATGACGTGCCCAAATACACTGCCTAGTTCACTGGGATGTCGGAAGATGACAATCTTGTTAAAGATTAAGGCACAGAAAGTGATGTAATACTTCCGGCAGATTGACTTTGTTGAAATAATCAACTACGAGAAAGTAACATCTTGGAGGAGATTATAAATGATAGATCTGTGAAGTAGTGAGTTCGTAAACATGACAGGCAAGTATGGAAGTTGTAAGACTTTATATGGTCACGGAGTTTGAAAATGCAATGTAAAGGACAATATCTTATGTAGAAATGTTCAATATGAGGGTGTGGGTTAAACCATTACCAATATCAGAGCCTTAAAGATGGTTGGTTGGCATGAAAATGCTCCGATAGACTGCTCCTGGTTGGATATCTCCTCAAAAAAGCAACATGGGTATGTGGGCGAAAATTTCGCTTATAATTTACAACTGTGTAAGATTACTTCATTGACTTTCAATTTCGTCAAGGAGAAATCATAGACAGCAAGGAACACTGACTACTACGACCCCAATATAGGACATGCCATAGGACTGGAAGTGAATTCTAAGGTTAGAAAGGAGTAGCTCCAGAGTCTTCACTTTGCTCCTTAAGTTCTAGAATCCTACTTCAAGTGCACCCAGTTAGACACCTAACACACATGAAAGTATATGGCATCTTAAACAGTTGCCTGACAATATTCAGACGTTCCTGTGCAAAACGTCTGTGTTCACCCGATATCGGAGTAAGTTGTACTATGTACATTTTTGCATTTTATATTTGCATTCTGACATGTATAATTTGCTTGCGGATATACAGTTGTTTGTGAGGCTGGCAACCTTAGCAAATAACTTGACACATTGTCATACGGTAGGTTAATTGGTTTATTGGGCCCAGTCTAAGTAAAGAGTAAAGGTTGACTGATACACGAGAATGTAGAGAAAATAGATTTAACAGGTAGTAGGTTAAGGGATAGATATGTCTCTGGAGTGAGCAGGTTTCTCTCACCCAGCCTATCCGTAAAACTATGCTTTATTATAAGACAGTCTTGGCCTCCCTGTCAAATGAAAGAACAGGTTACTCTACACACACACAACAATATGTGACAACAATGACACACAAACGTGAAAAACTAAGGATAAATGGGTATGGGTCTGACCAACACACAAAGTTAAGTTTTGTTGTTGTTTATTATCACTAAACTTGACACAACACCAATTATCTAAAAGATATCAAGAAATCATTTACATACATAGGAAATAAAGAAGAGATGTGCGCCTTCCCCGTATGGAGAAAAACCCAAAATTATTAATCCAAAGGTTGAAGGTTAGCACTAGGTTACAGAATAAAAGCAATATTGGTACACTATAAGACCAAGTAAAGTAAACGAAATTTAGACAATCAGGTTTATGGATAATTCCCAGAAAAACAAGAAAATCATCACACACTCTCTTTCACAGTGGCCACTTCTCACTTCTTCTTTGATCCTTAGCCGCCGACCGTCAAAGCAGTCAGTGGCCATCACGCCTCGTGGCGTCTTGCAGGGCAACAACAAATTGATTCCACTTTGCTCGGTCGGTGGCCATCCTTCGTACAGTGCCCCAACTCTGGTTCATTCTTTGCATCTCAGCCTCCACAGTCCTCCTCCAAGTTGTTTTTGGTCGGCCTCACTTTCGTTTTCCTTCAGGTGTCCATAGCAAAGCTGTTCTTGTGATGGCATCGGGGTGTCTTCTGAGGACATGGCCAACCGAGCTCCAGCGTCTGCCAGCTATGATGGTGTGCATGTCCTCTTGCTTGCTCTGAGTAAGCAGATCTTGGTTGGTGATGGTATTCGGCCAAAAGATGCGGTGAATTTATCTTAGGCATGTTGTGTGAAAAGATGACAATTTCGACATTTCCTTCTCTGTAACTCTCCAGCATTCCGTACCATAGAGAAGCACAGAAAGCACACAGCTCTGATATAATCTTAATTTTGTCCTTGTGCTGTACTGAGAGGACTTCCAAATGTTGTTTAGACTAAAAAAGGCTGTTCTTGATTTGTTCATTCTGTTGTTGATGTCTTTGCTTGCTCCGCCGTCTGGTGTTACTATGCATCCTAGGTATGTGAAGGTCCACTTGCTGATTCCTCACCGATATGGGCTCAGGGTTGCTCACATTGAACGTCATGACCTCTGACGTCTTTAGATTGATGTTCAAGCCCACCTGCTGGCTATACTTATTAAGTCTATCCGCTTTTTCCTTGATGTGTTGATGTGAATGTGCTAGTATTGCAATGTCATCTGAATATTCTAGATCTTCTAATATAGAAAATGTAGTCCATCTTATTCCTCTTGGACTGCCCTCTGTTGTCTGGCACATCACCCAGTCTATGACTATTTAAAATAGAGTGGTTGATAAGGGGCATCCCTGTCGTACTCCTGTCTTCACCTCAAAGGTTAGGTTGCTCTGCCCAACGCTACACGTAAAGTTGGCATAGGGTTTTTTTTTATGATTGACACTATGCTGCTGTGAATTCCATAAGCCTTCAGTATTTTCCATAAACTGTCCCTATGTATACTGTCAAAAGCCTTTTCAAAATCAACGAAATTAATGTACAGCTGTCTTTGCCATTCTGAGCACTGCTCTATAATTTTCCTGAGGGTAAACATTTGATCTACACATCTTCTGTTCTTTCTAAATCCTGCTTGTTCTTTCCTCAGTTTGTGGTCTACTGCTTTTGAAATTCTCTGTATAATTATCCTGCCTAATATTTTGCTGGGAACTGAGAGAAGAATGATTCCCCTGCAAGATCTCCCTTTTTGGGCAATTTGACAATTATTCCTTTGTTCCACTCCGTTGGTGTTGTCCCTGTATTCCAGACTTGTGCTAATAGTGGTTCTAATAGTTCTGCTGCTTGCTCAGGGTCTGTCTTAAATAGCTCTGCATTTAAATTATCATGGCCAGGAGCTTTTCCATTCTTTAACCCTTTGATTGCTGTGATGATTTCTTCTTTTCGTGGAATGTCTGCATTAACATCTAGATCGTTTTCAGCCTCAGGAACATTCAATTGTGTCTCTAGTGGTACCTTGTTCAGTGTTTCTCTAAAATGCTCTGCCCATCTTGTTTCCTGTCCCTCTGCTGTCGTGATGAGATTTCCGTGCTTATCTCTTACTAATGTAATATTGTTTGCACCTCGTTTTCCACTGATGATTTTAGTTATTTTGTTTTCTGTGCTTTGTTAATTTCTCAGTGCTGCCTCTTCTGCCTGTCTGGCAAGATCTTCTAGGAAATTCCTTTTGTTAGCTCGGGTTTGACGTTTAACTTCTTTGTCCAGCTGACTGTACTGTTCGCTATATAGGTGCTTAACCTGGGGGACTTCGCTTCTGATTTCTTTCTTTTCATTTCCTTTCTCACCGTTATGGTGTTTAATGTTTCTGGTGTTATCCAGTCTTGCTTCTTCCTTTCCTGGAATCCCAAGCATAATGTGCTGTTTTCCATATGTATTGTTGAAATGGTTTTGAATCTCTGGTCTATATCATGATACTACTAAATGGTGATCACTTCCCACATCCGCACCTCTTCTTACCTTCACATCTTGTAATGCATGTCTCCATCTACCGTTAATCATGATGTGGTCTATCTGGTTTCTGTCCCGACCATTTGGTGATTCTCATGTTAATTTGTGAATTTCTTTGTGTGTGAAAAGTGTTCCTAAAATGACCAGGTTGTTAATGCTACAAAACTTATTAATTTCTCTCCATTTTCGTTTGCTGTTCCGCTGCCGCATTTCCCCATTACTCTTTCATTATATGTATTGTGTGTTCACACCTTTCGCATTGAGGTCTCCCATTACTACGATAAGATCATATCTAGGTGTGTCTTTCATTTTTTTCTACAGTTGTTGATATAATTCATCCTTGACCTCTTCATCGCTGTCATTTGTTGGTGCGAAACATTGTATTATTGTAGTGTTGGTGAATCTCCCTCTCAATATTATCCTTATCAGTCTGTTGTTAATGGGTTTTCATTCCAGTAATTTCCTTTCTATTCCTTTCTGTAGAATAATGGCTACCCCTTCATTGTGCTGTCCATCCTCTCTTCCAGAGTAAAGTACTGTTTTTCCTGTTGCTGTTTTAACTTTTCCTGCCCCTGTCCATCTGCTCTCGCTTATCCCTAGAATGTGTAATCTATAGTTTCTCATTTCTGCTGTGACCTGTTTTAGTTTACCCGTCTCGTTCATTGTCCTGACATTCCAAAATCCTATTCTTCTTTCGCGTTTTGCGGTCAGGACGTCCGTTTTCGTGTCATAGGCTTCCTTTCGGCTTTCACCACTGACAGTCATACGAGCCTCAGACTCCGGATGTCCATCCCGCAGCAAAGTTTGTTCATTTGTTGTCGTTTCCGTAACTTCATTTCTTTTTACATAGACAGGGGTGTCAGCCCTATGCTAAAACCCCCAACCTGGAGGACCAGAGTGTCTGCATTAGTCTGACCCCTGGCCGCGCAAACCTGTCCAGCTTGATAGAACCTTCCAGGAGTAAAACTCCCGCTGGCATAGCTCTGGGGGTTATCAATGTACGCAAGCTGCCATACCTCGACAAGGTATTGACACCAGTGATGGCAGCCACTCCTCACACTCCTACCTAATTGGCTCCTATAGTATGTCTGTGGTATCCTTTGGTAACAGTGTTATTCCATGAACATAATTCCTATTTCACTATGATTACACTGTCATCTCAGCTGTCGACAATCCAAATTGGCCCCAGTTCATCCTCCTCCTCCCCCCCCCCAAAAAAAAATAAACTAGTGAGGTGAACGCCGAATATGGTGCTTCTATCTGGATATAGGTGTTCCTACCAATAGTTTGAAATGTGAGAATCCTTGAGGTTTACCCTTTAGAGAGGGGAATATTTCCAGTCTTTGGGATACATCTGGCTGCTAAAAAATGTTTAAAAAATGATGATGATGGTTCTACTATCGGCCAACTCTGTGTCAGAGCGCCGATTCTGCACAGTGTATAGTTGTGTGTATATATATATATATATATATATATATATATATATATATATATATATATATATATATATATATATATATATATATATATATATATAATCCACTTGAATACGACTGTCAGGAGTCGGGGAACAATAATAATGTTACATGTACACACCAATGTTGGCTAGTAAAAATGGTAATCTGGATTTTGTAAGTCCAGTATTTATATTTATTGCCATCCAATATCATCGGCGAGTGCACGCTTATAAATGAAATGGATAACGAACCAGAAAAGTAAAAGACCGCTGGCCACCATTGAGATCAGGTCTACGAAAAATATAAGAGAACATTTGTGCGAAAAATGCTACCATTCTATGTAGATATCTCTTTATATACCGACCAGGACAAGACGATCACTCATCCTCTCTGTCAGTCCTGACTAAGTTCAAAAGACACACGGTGTTTCCCTACGCCTACACGCTTGCAGACGTCGCTGGCCGCTAATCTGGGTCAGACCGAGTTTATGATAACTCACCCACCCCTGCTCTGGGATGGCGGTCAGCGTACATTGTTAATTATTATTTAATTTTTCATACGCACCACCTACAACAATAATCGCATGTCATTAAATAGCTATTAAATTGTCAGTGTCTGTTCGTTTGTCGTATGGTATTTAAAAATAATAGATGCTATAATAACAAATTACAAATGAAATATAAACATGCATTCTTTACTCCCGCAATCAGTCGCCTAACGCCTATAAGGTCCGGTCTGCTTAACAGTCGAGTTTATCTCTCTCTCTCCTGGGGGAGTTTAAGTGTCGCGTCCGTCTATACTGTAAACTAAATTACCGCCTCGTCTCAGTGAGTTAGCGGTCTGGTGGTGGACTAACATTTTAATTGAATATCTGGTATGAAAATCTCTTCGCGTTATTTTATTTATAAAAGTCTTACTAGCGAGAAAAAAAATCTAAGAGAAGTATAAGTGTTTAAATGCTATCACCACTTTAAAACCCTTAGCACTATTTTCCTCTTATCGGAAAATTCAGAATGAAAATCTCCCCGAATCACTTATAAACACTTCCAACAAGAAAAATGGTTCTTGGATTGCGCGCTAGACTATTCAAATTCTGACTGACTTCTGATGGCGGGGTTAAGAAAACAGCAGTATATATATTATTAGATTTCTCTGATCTCTAATGGTGTTAATTTCGCGCTCCTATGTGTGGGACGAAGATTCAGAAGCTAGCGCTCAAAATGAAAGGCTTACGATTCAGATTACCAGAGTCTCTCGTCTGAAGTTGTTGACCGACATCAAAGACTTTAGCTCTGCTAGCGGGTATCTCTTCAGAATGCCCTCGAGATCAAAGAGCACGGGGGAGCTCTAGACTTTCCCTGAGTAAAACTACAAAGGGTCTGTGCCGTCGCTCTCTCACGTGCTGTCTGTCTGTCAGGTATTATGATTGAAAGATGAGCTCGCGTGAGTAGAACGAAATAAACGAAGCCTGATATGCTTCCTGTTATGACTGACAGGCCAACGAAGATTGTAAACACAGCGTTATCTAGTGTTTAAAGAAAAGAAGGTGATGGACGAAATGGTACGTTGCAGAAATAGACAGTTGGGAAAATGCATGTTTAGCTAGTAAATCAGAGAGCAGGTGTAAGGTTACAATAAGCTGCCAGATTACGGTATGCTCTTTTCCGGTACCCGTCACACACATGAACTCGCAAAGCAAGAGCTGATAACTGTTAATAAATATTAGACAAACATAAAGGTATGTTTTCAGGCACTCGTAAGAAATAAAGAAGTAGAACACTAGACAACAGAAAAACAACAGACGTGAGTGGCTTACCCAGGATTCAAACCCCGGACCTTCCGTACGACAACACCGCCTAGATATACAAGTGAATCACACTATCCTCCCGGCCAGCTAGACATCCCCCCAAAAATATGCTTTGATGACCGGTCATTAGTGCGAAACGCAAGACAACACCGGAAGTTTACAATGGGCAGCTTAGCCTTATTAATGACGCAATCACTTCTGTCTTCCCCTATTATACAGTATATGTCAGTCCACACAAGACAAAGACCTTGATACTGCGTCTAGTAAATGATAGAAGACTTAAGAACAGTAGTATAGAACAGATGGTAGGTTTCTGGTATTGTATAAACATTTATAACATATAAGGAAGGGAAACCCGAGGCCTGTACACAGTAAATAAATATTAGACAAACATAAAGGTATGTTCTCAGGCACTCGTAAGAAATACAGAAATAGAACACTGGACAACAGAAAAACTACAGACGTGAGTGGCTTACCCAGGATTCGAACCCCGGACCTTCCGTACGACAACACCGCCTAGCTATACAAGCGAATCACACTATCCTCCCGGCCAGCTAGGCATCCCCAAAAAAAGATGCTTTGATGAGCGGTCATTAGTGCGAAACGCAAGACAACACTGGAAGTTTACAATGGGCAGCTTAGCCTTATTAATGACGCAATCACTTCTGTCGTTCCCCTATTATACAGTATATGTCAGTCCACACAAGACAAAGACCTTGATACTGTGTCTAGTAAATGATAGAAGACTTAAGAACAGTAGTATAGAACAGAGGGTAGGTTTCTGGTATTGTATAAACATTTATAACATATAAGGACTTATGACCGGTCATCAAAGCATCTTTTTTTCGGGATGTCTAGCTGGCCGGGAGGATAGTGTGATTAGCTTGTATAGCTAGGCGGTGTTGTCGTACGGAAGGTCCGGGGTTCGAATCCTGGGTAAGCCACTCACGTCTGTAGTTTTTCTGTTGTCTAGTGTTCTACTCCTTTATTTCTTACGAGTGCCTGAAAACATACCTTTATGTTTGTCTAATATTTATTTACTGTTTACAGGCCTCGGGTTTCCCTTCCTTATATGTTATAAATGTTTATACAATACCAGAAACCTACCCTCTGTTCTATACTACTGTTCTTAAGTCTTCTATCATTTACTAGACACAGTATCAAGGTCTTTGTCTTGTGTCGTCCTCATCGCAATGGGGAGGAGGACCATGAGAGGAAACCTAAAGTATCCCACAGGGCCACATGATTACAATAGCCCTGCACATCATTGTCATAGGAGAAACATTCACTAAATTTTATAGTGGCCACACTGGAGAGTGAAAATACCCGTCCAGCCGGTTTTGGCTTGAGCGGAAGCTGGAAGAATGGGTTTGGCGCAAAGACCATTCTTGCGATGGCCGTCGTCCTGTGAAGGACGTGTTTTTTTGGTTGCCTCTGTCAGCAGTTGTGCTGGGAAGTCTTCGGATGCCAGTTTGTTCATTCTTATTGAGATTTGCATATGTTCAGGAGTAATTGATTTGTCACTAGAGAGGGATTGTGGTTCCTAGTGATTTTTTCTCCTGGATATCAGTTATTTGCAATTACGCACTGTGCTTTGTAAGTAGTGCATTCCGCCGGTGAGTGATAATCATGGCGGTTACTGGCTAGACTATGTCATTGGTTATTTTGGCTAGTATATTGAGATATAGTGTATCGCAAGTCATTGGCATTCGTGGTGCATCATGTATTGCATTTCTTTGTGTGTGTACAAGTAGAGTCAATAAAGAGGGAACTTACCTGCTGCCGGTGTTATGGTGAGTTTGTGTCAGATAGTGTAGTTGTGGTCATACCTCTAACACATGAACCTGGGTGTTGATATAGTATTATATTTATATGATGATGTTGATAAATCCACGCTACACTAGTCTCCTGACAATCATCATCATCATCATCATCGTCGTCGTCATCATCATCATCATCATCATCATCATCATCATCATCATCATCATCATCATCATCATCATCATCATCATCATCATCATCATCATCATCACTCCTTTCCATTCTCTGTGTAGCATAGGACAGAAAAAGTTGCTCTCCATCGATTTCTATTCTGGGCTGTCTTTTTCATCTGTGCCCAAGTTATTCCAATTTCCCTAGCCTCCTCTTCAACAGTTCTTCTCCACGTTCTCTTTGGTCTCCCCAATCTTCTTTTCTCCTGTGGGTTCCAGTCAAGGGCAACTCTGGCTATGCTTTATTTTTCTCTTCTGAGTGTATGTCCTATCCATCTGTTAAGAGTCAGTTTGTTTTAAGTTAGGAATGTGACCTTTTTTATACTTCTTTTTTATATTTGTGATCTAAGAGAGTTAACCAGTTGTAATATTTTCTGGAATAAGTTAGATTTAGTTGTTATCTTCCCTTGACTTGTCAAGTTGACCATTTAAGGAGTGTTGTAGATCAGTTTCCAGGAAAAGTTCTGGACTGGTCCTATGTGAGCTCAACTCAGGGCTAGCGTATCCACGCATGCGCGATGATTTGCGCAGGTCCGGAAGACTGGTTCTTTTTCGACAGTCTGGCTGGGCGGTTGAGCGGAGAAGGTGTCCCGCCATGTTTTTCTGGCTGTGTGAAAGGGGATCAGAGTTCTTTGTGTATTAAATATGTTTAAGATTCCCCTTGATTGTGATTCTGGCATAGTTCGGTAAAGCCTAGGAAATGGCCAGTGTTTCTTTTGTGTTTGATTCCTGGAGTGCAGAGCAGGTAACAATACTTTTGAAGCTATTTGTTGTAGCTAAGAACTTTGCATTTTGAGGTGACTTACTCCCGGTGCGGGAAGTAGTGATAGAGAAGATTAACATTATTTATATAAGGAAGCCCGCCATCTATGCGGCCTATTTTTGCCAGAGATATACCTGACTAGTTTGGTCAGATGTGATGCAGAAGATTAACATTATTTATATAAGGAAGCCCGCCATCTATGCGGCTTTTGTTTGCCAGAGATATACCTGACTAGTTTGGGCAGATGTGATGCAGAAGATTAACATTATTTATATAAGGAAGCCCGACATCTATGCGGCCTATTTTTGCCAGAGATATACCTGACTAGTTTGGTCAGATGTGATGCAGAAGATTAACATTATTTATATAAGGAAGCCCGCCATCTATGCGGCTTTTGTTTGCCAGAGATATACCTGACTAGTTTGGGCAGATGTGATGCAGAAGATTAGCATTATTTATATAAGGAAGCCCGACATCTATGCGGCCTATTTTTGCCAGAGATATACCTGACTAGTTTGGTCAGATGTGATGCAGAAGATTAACATTATTTATATAAGGAAGCCCGCCATATATACGGCCTGTTTTGCCAGAGATATACCTGACTAGTTTGGTCAGATGTGATGCAGAAGATTAACATTATTTATATAAGGAAGCCCGCCATATATGCGGCCTGTTTTGCCAGAGATATACTTGACTAGTTTGGTCAGAGGTGATAAAGAAGTCATAGAGATATTATTTACACTGCACTTCTTGCAGCTCGTTGAAGAGAAGTCACAGAGATGTTATTTACCCTACACTACTTGGTAGTAAATCAATGTTACTTACATGAAGTGCAATCTTGTGCTATTGACAGTGTGTCTTGAATTTGATGATGTCCTTGTTACTGTGGTAATAAACTGTGAATAACTGTACCACAGTCGTTACAACCTTTCCTGACTTATATACGTGGATTGGTGTGTGTGTTATCATGGCTGTACTCTCGAACTTCACATCCTTCCATTGAAATTTATACGCCCACACACCATGTCGGCCACCTGGTAAGCCCGACCTGCTGGTTATTTACATCAGCGCACATATTACAGCACAACAACAGTACTTCTACAGCTAACCATATCATTCTCCAAGATAATAACCAAACTTCTACGTACCATGGTGGAAACTTCAACACCATCCCCACTTTCTTACCTTAATTTCTGTTTGTATTGGCTGTTGTCGGCATTTTTTCCTTAGCTCTATATTTTTTATTACTTCTGGCCATCTAATACGGAGGATCCATCGGAGACATCTATTTATAAATGTCTGTAGCTTGGAGGTGATGCTCTTTGAGACATGCCATGTCTCTGAGCCATACAACAAGACTGACTTCACAATTGAGTTAAAGATTCTAATTTTGTTCTCTCTGAATATAGCTGAGGAGTTCCATATTGGTCGAAGGAGCCCTGCACACATAATGCGTTAAAATGCCAGCAAAAGACAGCTACAGCATCTTTGACCCAAACACTCTGGTGGAATGAGAAAGTAGAAAAAAGCATGGATAGAAAAGTAAAGAGCGACAAAGGAATATCTTAAAACATGAAAGAGAAGGACAACGAATGATCGAAAGGTTGAAGATATGAGGGATAACTAGCAGGGATTGCGGTTTACGCGAGTATTGCGTTATGGAGGCTTACGTGTCATTTGAGATTTGTTTAAACTGAGATCATTTTCTCCATAGAAATTCAGTACATTACGATTGGGGGCGGGGGTTGTGCTAAGTAAATCATATATACCAGATCACAAGGTCTTTTATGTTTGGACTTACGCCCTATTATAACCGATAAGAAAGTGATGATAATGCTGTTATCAGTAAATGATGATAATGATGGTGACGACGAAATAATATGGTTGTAGGAAGTAATTATGATGGTGATACGGATGTAACGATGATGTGAGATGATCTACTAAACAGTATTTTAATGTTGTCACCTGAAAGACAAAATGTATTACATTTAGAGGATAAGCATTAAAGACCTTTTGAAATGCATGGCATACTGTCTGCCCCGTGTATACTGTCTGCCCCGTGTATACTGTCTGCCCCGTGTATACTGTCTGCCCCGTGTATACTATCTGCCCCGTGTATACTGTCTGCCCCGTGTAGTTCCGGGTAGCCCCAGAAGAGACAATAAGAGTAGATATTCTCAGGCATGTCGTAAGAGGCTGGTAATAAAAGTGTGTTCATGAGGTTGGCAACCTCATCATGTACAATAGACAGCTACAGACTCCACCCCAGGAAAAGTGCATTAATGCTTGAGTGCACAAGTCCTGCAAGGGGCCTAGTGGCAGTGATTGTTTCCTGCTAAATGAGGGACGAAAATGACAAAAATGATGGGTATGCTTTCTATTTTATTGTTATTTTCATCATCATCAAGGATTGGAAGCGCTGAACTTCAGTTCGTTTCTCCAAGCTGTGTCAACGGACTGTAGAAATGATTCTAGAGAATACACCATGTTTACAAAATGTGCTATGTGAGTACAATAGATTGTGTTGGTGTATTTTGCTGTATGAATACATGACTCTGTGTATTTAGGGACTCGCTAGGTGAGTATAAGTATTTATGTATGTGCAGATTTACAGTTTGAGTACAAGCGATTATGTACACTTAGATTTTATATATAAATACAAGATGTCGTGTCTGCAGATATTTGCAACGTGAAGGAAATCAATCGGATGTTCTGAAATACGGCTGTGCGCAAAGGAAGTGTATTACTCATTAGAAGGTGGTAACTCACCTTCTGTTAGCATGGTATGAGAAGAAAAAAAGCATAAATATATTATGGCATCACGAAAGATTGTAGGGGGGGGGGGGGGAAAATATATATATATATATATATTTTTTTTCTTAAATAGCGGCACTTGGGCTTTCAGCCCTTCGGCCCAATGACATGTCATTGCGAGGCTGGGGAACCTGAGGACTTTCCTTCCAACCCGGTCAGGAGCGTCGCTCCTTCCCATCCACAGAGGGTTTATCACAGGAGCCGTTCAGGTTATTCAGTCAAATTTCTGGTCGTAAACATTCCTTCAAACGCTGACGCCCGGGTTTGAACCATGAACACCTGGTCGCCAGTACAACGCCGAAGCCATTACACCAGCGCGGCTCCCATATATATATATATATATATATATATATATATATATATATATATATATATATATATATATATATATATATATCTATATATATATATATATATATATATATATATATATATATATATATATATATATATATATATATATATATATATATATATATATATATATATATATATATGACAAGAAAGACAAAAGGTATTGGACAGTTTGACATCGTTTCAAAGAAAGAGGTTCAAACAAAAGAAGATAACACAAATGGTAAGAGGAGGTTCGCTCTCAGTACAAGGAATATCATTGATGGAAATTGTTTTTTTGAACCGGCAGTTTCTAATGACGTCATATTACCGTCTGATTTTCTGAGTAGTGAGATCGGGGGCCTAGCGAGAAAATATTTTCTGAGTAGTGAGATCTGGGGCCTAGCGAGAAAAATAGATATTCTTTCTTTGACTCATTAGAGACCCGCTAGAACTACACGAGACACTTGGTTGCTATGGTTATTGGGTATATATTATGTGATTGAAATGTACAACCATTATCTTTTCCATTTTCGCTCCCTATGGAACTTGAAGCCACCACTACAGATGGTCCATTAGCAGTAAGAGTGCTGTATATCTTTCATGGGCTGATGCAGCTGTGGGTTCCGTAGCAATGTGTTTACATGATGACGTTGCCCGCCCCATGCACAACCTAATAATAGTAGCCTCTTACGATGTGCCTGACGGTGAACTAGCCTTTGTCTTCTGTGTATCCCCAGTGATCCCTGGGTTATTCATGTGGTCATTTTGGAAATGTTGAATGAAGACATCTTCTCCCCAGTGACCCCTGTGTTATGACCTTTGATGTGGTCATTTTGGAAATGTTGAATGAAGACATCTTCTCCCCAGTGACCCCTGGGTTATGACCTTTGATGTGGTCATTTTGGAAATGTTGAATGAAGACATCTTCTCCCCAGTGACCCCTGGGTTATGACCTTTGATGTGGTCATTTTGGAAATGTTGAATGAAGACATGTTCTCCCCAGTGACCCCTGGGTTATGACCTTTGATGTGGTCATTTTGGAAATGTTGAATGAAGACATGTTCTCCCCAGTGACCCCTGGGTTATGACCTTTGATGTGGTCATTTTGGAAATGTTGAATGAAGACATCTTCTCCCCAGTGACCCCTGGGTTATGACCTTTGATGTGGTCATTTTGGAAATGTTGAATGAAGACATCTTCTCCCCAGTGACCCCTGGGTTATGACCTTTGATGTGGTCATTTTGGAAATGTTGAATGAAGACATGTTCTCCCCAGTGACCCCTGGGTTATGACCTTTGATGTGGTCATTTTGGAAATGTTGAATGAAGACATCTTCTCCCCAGTGACCCCTGGGTTATGACCTTTGATGTGGTCATTTTGGAAATGTTGAATGAAGACATCTTCTCCCCAGTGACCCCTGTGTTATGACCTTTGATGTGGTCATTTTGGAAATGTTGAATGAAGACATCTTCTCCCGAGTGCGCCCCGGGTTATGACCTTGGATGTGGTCATTTTGGAAATGTTGAATGAAGACATCTTCTCCCCAGTGACCCCTGGGTTATGACCTTTGATGTGGTCATTTTGGAAATGTTGAATGAAGACATGTTCTCCCAGTGACCCCTGGGTTATGACCTTTGATGTGGTCATTTTGGAAATGTTGAATGAAGACATCTTCTCCCCAGTGACCCCTGGGTTATGACCTTTGATGTGGTCATTTTGGAAATGTTGAATGAAGACATCTTCTCCCCAGTGACCCCTGGGTTATGACCTTTGATGTGGTCATTTTGGAAATGTTGAATGAAGACATCTTCTCCCCAGTGACCCCTGGGTTATGACCTTTGATGTGGTCATTTTGGAAATGTTGAATGCAGACTTATTCTACCCAGGGACCCCTGGGTTATGACCTTTGATGTGGTCATTTTGGAAATGTTGAATGAAGACATCTTCTCCCCAGTGACCCCTGGGTTATGACCTTTGATGTGGTCATTTTGGAAATGTTGAATGAAGACATCTTCTCCCCAGTGACCCCTGGGTTATGACCTTTGATGTGGTCATTTTGGAAATGTTGAATGAAGACATGTTCTCCCCAGTGACCCCTGGGTTATGACTTTTGATGTGGTCATTTGGGAAATGTTGAATGAAGACATCTTCTCCCCAGTGACCCCTGGGTTATGACCTTTGATGTGGTCATTTTGGAAATGTTGAATGAAGACATCTTCTCCCCAGTGACCCCTGGGTTATGACCTTTGATGTGGTCATTTTGGAAATGTTGAATGAAGACATCTTCTCCCAGTGACCCCTGGGTTATGACCTTTGATGTGGTCATTTTGGAAATGTTGAATGAAGACATGTTCTCCCCAGTGACCCCTGGGTTATGACCTTTGATGTGGTCATTTTGGAAATGTTGACTGAAGACATATTCTGCCCAGTGACCCCTGGGTTATGACCTTTGATGTGGTCATTTTGGAAATGTTGAATGAAGACATCTTCTCCCCAGTGACCCCTGGGTTATGACCTTTGATGTGGTCATTTTGGAAATGTTGAATGAAGACATCTTCTCCCCAGTGACCCCTGGGTTATGACCTTTGATGTGGTCATTTGGGAAATGTTGAATGAAGACATGTTCTCCCCAGTGACCCCTGGGTTATGACTTTTGATGTGGTCATTTGGGAAATGTTGAATGAAGACATCTTCTCCCCAGTGACCCCTGGGTTATGACCTTTGATGTGGTCATTTTGGAAATGTTGAATGAAGACATGTTCTCCCCAGTGACCCCTGGGTTATGACCTTTGATGTGGTCATTTTGGAAATGTTGAATGAAGACATGTTCTCCCCAGTGACCCCTGGGTTATGACCTTTGATGTGGTCATTTTGGAAATGTTGAATGAAGACATGTTCTCCCCAGTGACCCCTGGGTTATGACCTTTGATGTGGTCATTTTGGAAATGTTGAATGAAGACATCTTCTCAGGTTGTACATTGTTTCTTCTTCTTTCTTTTATTACATTTTTCTTTCTTCGTTTCTTTAATTTTTTATTTAAATTGTTTTCCTGCTTTGTTTTAACAATTTGCTTTTTATGTTCTCATGGAATACAGCTGTTAGATTTGTACACCAAAAATGAAACAATAATTTTACTAATCGCCCATATAGACAAAATATAGCTGTCAAATATGCACACTGCAAACAATGATATTTTCATCTTCAACGCTGAGAAAGTATCTCATTGCTGGTTGTAATCTCTCCGCCATTGATCAAAGCACATCAAATCCCTATTCAAAACCTAAAAGAAGTTCAACAAAGCAGCGGCAAAAAGAGTTATAAAAAACATTCTGGCGTGGACAGAACACTCGATGAGGAAACCGTCTGATAGCATTACATGAACGTCCTGTGTCTGGAATACTCATAGTAAAATAATGAGAGAGACACCGTAAAACTCATGAGTAAGGGAAGTGGAGACGGACTGTAAATGGTTAAAGAAGATGGAAAGAGCTTCTAGGGATGGCACAAGATTGGAGACTTGATGTGAAATTTTTTAAGGCCAACAGTTCACACTGGCAGTGTCAGCGTTAAAATTAATGAATGAATAATTTGATAAATCAACCAGTTATTTTCATATTGTTCCTTATATTACAAAATATACTAATCACGTAAGATAATTCCTATCGTCTACTGTGTTTTACTCTCTCTCTCTCTCTCTCTCTCTCTCTCTCTCTCTCTCTCTCTCTCTCTCTCTGTGTATCGCTTTTATCTAATATACTGTATGGAGGCTCTGATGATTTAGTTTTCATTACAATATACTTATTCTTAATATTATATTTTAAATAACTTATATTCTTAATTTTATGATCAGGTACTGTTAATGAATGCTGTTATACTTCCTTGTAATGTTGCTTCTTCTCTTCTTTGATCCTTAGCCACCGGCCGTCAAAGCAGTCAGTGGCCATCACGCCTAGTGGCGTCTTGTAGGGCAACAACAAATTTATTCCACTTTGCTCGGTCGGTGGCCATCCTTCGTACAGTGCCCCAACTCTGGTTCATTCTTTGCATCTCAGCCTCCACAGTCCTCCGCCAAGTTGTTTTTGGTCGGCCTCTCTTTCGTTTTCCTTCAGGGGTCCAAAGCATAGTTGTTCTTGTGATGGCATCGGGATATCTTCTGAGGACATGGCCAACCCAGCTAAAGCGTCTGCCAGCTATGATGGTGTGCATGTCCTCTTGCTTGCTCCGAGTAAGCAGATCTTGGTTGGTGATGGTATTCGGCCAAAAGATTCGGTGAAAAGAGGACAATTTCGACATTTCCTTCTCTGTAACTCTCCAGCATTCCGCACCATAGAGAAGCACAGAAAGCACACAGCTCTGATATAATCTTAATTTTGTGCTTCTGCTGTATTGAGAGGACTTCCAGAAGGCTGTTCTTGCTTTGTTCATTCTGTTGTTGATGTCTTTGCTTGCCCCGCCGTCTGGTGTTACTATGCATCCTAGGTATGTGAAGGTATCTGTCTGTACCAGTTGCTGATTCTTACTGATATGGGCTCAGGGTTGCTCACATTGAGCGTCATGACCTCTGACTTCTTTAAATTGATGTTCAAGCCCACCTGCTGGCTATACTTATTAAGTCTATCCTTTTTTTCCTGGATGTGTTGATGTGAATGTGTTAGTAGTGCAATGTCATCTGCATATTCCAAATCTTCCAATGTAGAAAATGTAGTCCATCTTATTCCTCTTGGATTGCCCTCTGTTGTCTGGCGCATCACCCAGTCTATGACTGTTAAAAATAGAGTGGTTGATAAGGGGCATCACTGTCGTACTCTTTTCTTCACCTCAAAGGTTAGGTTGCTCTGCCCAACACTACACGTAAAGTTGGCATAGAGGCTTTTTATGATTGACACTATGCAGCTTGGAATTCCATAAGCCCTCAGTATTTTCCATAAACTGTACCTATGTATACTGTCAAAAGCCTTTTCAAAATCAACGAAATTAATGTACAGCTGTCTTTGCCATTCTGAGCACTGCTCTATAATGTTCCTGAGAGTAAATATATGATCTACACATCTTCTGTTCTTTCTAAATCCTGCTTGTTCTTTCCTCAGTTTGTGGTCTACTGCTTTTGAAATTCTCTGTATAATTATCCTGCCTAGTATTTTGCTGGGAACTGAGAGAAGAGTGATTCCTCTCCAATTATTGCAGTCTGCAAGATCTCCCTTCTTGGGCAATTTGACAATTATTCCTTTGTTCCACTCTGTTTGTGTTTTCCCTGTTTTCCAGACTTGTGCAAATAGTGGTTCTAATAGTTCTGCTGCTAGCTCAGGGTCTATCTTAAATAGCTCTGTATTTAAGTTATCATGGCCAGGAGCTTTTCCATTCGTTAACCCTTTGATTGCTGTGATGATTTCTTCTTTTCGTGGAATGTCTGTATTAACATCTAGATCGTTTTCAGCCTCAGGATCATTCAATTGTGTCTCTGGTGGTTCCTTGTTCAGAGTTTCTCTGAAGTGCTCTGCCCATCTTGTTTCCTGTCCCTCTGCTGTCGTGATGAGATTTCCGTGCTTATCTCTTACTAATGTAATATTGTTTGCACCTCGTTTTCCGCTGATGAATTTAGTTATTTTGTATACTGTATTTTTTTTCGTTAATTTTGATGTTGTTGTTGTTGTAATTCTTTATTTTTGTTTTCTTTATTTTAAAAACATACTTTAATTATGATGATTATTGCAAATGTTTGATGTTATATTACTTTTATAATGATAAATGCCTTAATAATGCTTAAAGTAAATGTGAGGATGAAAGGATATAGTATACATGATAAGAGAGAGAGGAAGGGCAGAATGTCAGACGTGCCTGCGTGCTCAATTCTTAACCCTTTGAAAATAAAGTTCGTTCGTTCTCTCTCTCTGTTCTTAGTTCTATCGGTGTCTTTACTAAATATATATTTGTCAAATGCTTTTATGCGCCTTGTGTGCTTTGTACCTGGTGAGTTACGTGTAATATTAAATACTAGCAATAACCCGTCAATAATGACGAATGCGAAAAGCGTCTGCAGCGCGTTGAGATGCATGCTCTTCTGCAGACTGATTTGCTCGTTGTGACTGACGCTGTGCTTGTCTTTGTGCCGCTTCATGTTGTCGTCGTATTGCTGCTTCTTCTAGAGTCTCGCTTGCTCGTTGTGATTGACGCGATCGTCTCTTCCTCTTAGCATCTGCAGCTCGTTTTGCAGCCATCTTATCATTTTGATCCATAATAATAAGTCTGCAATAAGCTACAATTTTGTCTTGAAGAAACAATCAAAAACTTACATTTTAAGGTTATTTTTAACAAAATGATGAGTTAAATCCGTTTCCGGAATGAAACTGGGTTCTACACCGACTTTTCTTCGTTGAGTGTTATTATTTTCCGGAGAGTACATATAAGGGAAACAATACGATGTACAAACGGCGGCGAGAATTATGGATTTTGATGATACTCGTTATTTCAGTTGTAGTTTTTAGTTGGGTATCACCTGTGTGTTGTCGTATATTGTGGTTATCGCGTGTCTGCTGACTTGTATTCTGTTCTTGTGCGTCTGTTGTCATGTACTCGTAGTTTGCGTATCGCTTGTCTGTTTTCTTGGAAGTAGGGTATGGTGTGTCTATTGTTTTGTAATTTGGGTATCGCGTGTCTATTGTCTTGTAATTTGGGTATTGCGTGTCTGTTGTCTTGTAATTTGGGTGTTGCTTGTCTGTTGTCTTGTAATTTGGGTTTTGCGTGTCTGTTGTCCTGTAATTTGGGTGTTGCGTGTCTGTTGTCTTGTAATTTCGGTGTTACGTGTCTGTTGTCTTGTAATTTGGGTGTTGCTTGTCTGTTGTCTTGTAATTTGGGTGTTACGTGTCTGTTGTCTTGTAAGTTGGGTATCGCGTGTCTGTTGTCTTGTAATTTGGGTGTTACGTGTCTGTTGTCTTGTAATTTTGGTATCGTGTCTCTGTTTTCTTGTTATTTGGATATAGCGCGTCTGTTGTCTTGTAGTTTTGGTATCGCGTCTCCGTTTTCTTGTATTTTGGGTATCGCCCGTCTGTTGTCTTGTAATTTGAGAATTGCGAGTCTGTTTTTGTTTTATTTTGGTCTCCAAGTGAAGAATTGTTTATAAATGACAGGCGGACGTTAAGTGTCTGTTTATTGGCTAGCAACGCCTGTGCCTTTTTTTAATTATCGTTCTGTCTTTACCATGCTTCACAGATTAATTGTCCTTGTTATCGGGACTTTAACATTTTGTGGAACGTCGCTAGATCTTGCCAATGCTTACTGGCCAGATCCGACTAAGCCAACCAAAGGTGAGAATGACTAAACCGTAGTTTGTAAACAAGAAAATAACCACAGAACAAGTGAAACAAAGCACGAGGAAAAACTCATGTGCAAAAAATATTTAGTTTGGCCGCTTAAATAATACATGTTATATAACTGATCAGTCATTTTCTTGCCAATAAATACAAAACACGACATTTCCATCATCATCTTATTTAGATTTTCCTTCCATATAGAGCATAGATCTATCACTACAGTTGACAGCTATAGGAAGATTTTACCAAAACCTAAACTCGTGTTTCTTGTTCTGGAACCCCCAGGGCAAGAGAGGCAGAGGTAGACCAAGAAGCACCTGGAGAAGAGAGCTGGAAACAGAGGTGAAAATGATAAGGAGAACGTGGAAAGAACTTGAGATGATGGCACGTGACAGGAGGACTTAGCATGTGTTAGTTGAAAGCCTATGCTCCTTTGGGAGTGGAGGGTTATGATGATGATGATGATGATGATGATGATGATGATGAAACTCGTGTAGCGGTGGTTGCTGTGGCAATGTGGTTTATGTGATGAGGTTGTCAGCCCCATGTCCGCTTCAGCTACATCCGGGAACCACACGTGGCAAGATACTGTATGGCGGGAAGCCTGATATGTACTGCCTGCCTTTTAAGAGAGATAGAAATGGTTATTTAAGACAGAACGAATAAGAAGACTGCCAAATGCACGTATTGTACATTGTGACGTACGTCTAGTTTGACAAGTGAATTCTCCCTGATATGATGGATGATTTAAAGGGACTTTTAGCTTTTCATAACATTAGAACCCCTGAACATTTGTTGTAACTTTTCGTTTGCCAGAACTCATTCCACCGGGACTCATTTAGTAGGCGGCACGAGATCAAAGAGACAGACTGAGGGATTTTAGGGGAGACTATCGGCGTTATCAAAGACAGTGGTGGTCCCTGATACGAGACGCAGTTGCTTGCCGCTAATTTCGCGTCTCGGTGTCAATCGCAACCGAGCGAACGGGGGAAAGCCGAAACGGGCAGCAGCGAACGGAGATACGAAGACCAGGGGGCGGCTACTTCTCTTGATTTGGCGGTCAGATCCCCAAAAGTTCGTGAGATCAAATAAGCTGTCAAGTTTATCATGTCCCACTCAACTTACATTCCATTTTAGATAAATAGATCACTTAGAATAGACACTTCATCATTCGCTGGCCAGAACGTGATAGTAGCACTAGCGATATTTGAAATCTTGTTAGATTATCCCATGGATTTTCATTTTATTTGCAGTGAATTCTATTTCTGTGCAAAGCGGTAATATATATATTGTGTAAAGTGATCAGTGGTCTAGTTCATTCATTATATTTCATTGGATTTTGTGTTAATTTAAACCTATTAAATTAAACCGTCTCAATAGTTCCAGTTGTAAATATAATGATCTATCTATTATATTATTTCAAAGATAATAGATGTTAATGCTTAAATTAACTTTTAAAGTCGCGAAGGAATTTATAATTAATAAATTTAGTTAAGTCCTATATTTATAGATGTGTGATTTAACCACTAGAACTCGCGCAGTGTTTATTAAATACATAATTAAATACTTGAGTGTATTATAGGCTTAACGGGAAATTTATCGCGCGCTTAGAAGATTATTTGTTTTAAAGTATGATTATGTTGTTATGGGCTTTCTATCTTTTTCTCTAGATTGATCACCTTTTGCAATCCCAGCAATAACGAAATCTTTCAGAGTTTCCATACTCGGTTCTTAAACTTCCAGACAGTTTGATGAGACATTTTTTTAAAGTAAATCTTGTGGTGGTCCGGTACGGCCTGGCTAGCATAATTACATGAAAGAAAGCCAACCCAAGAACATTTGATTATAATCATCAAATTAAATCTGTAAGATAAACTGGAAGATGAACAGTGCCAGTAGCGATAGTTTATATACTGCTCTATTGTGAGAGATTACCGATTTACCTGAATGTGACCGAGCCTAGTTTTTCCTCACTGGATTAAAAACTTTCCCGGTCAGTGGCTATCATCACGCAGGGAAGGATTATACCATCACCTCATTTTTCACCCCTATGTCGAACCGCGTCAGTGCCATCCCATAGACTCGTTTCTTTATAATAAAACACAAGAACTCTTAGAACTTCAAGTCCGGCGATAAGCGGGAATATTTGCGCTCAGTGAATCCTCGCATTATCTGGGGCGGGACATAGAAGGACTAGACAGTTGTCATACGTCAAGAGTTAATTATTGTGTTTATCATTCTAAGGGATTGTCTGATGCTGCAACTCGGTAAGTGTGTGGTGTATATGAGTGTGCATCCGCACAGTGTGTATGAATGACAGGAGATTTAATTTTTTTGCAACAAACCATTTGTTAACTTGCCTACCGGGTAATACGTTTTCTGTATACCCGGCATTGTTCCTTTAGTGGGATAATTTGTTAACTCTGTTTCATTCCCCCCCCCCCTTTTTTTTTTCTTTGCTTAGTAAAGGGAAGACACCATTGGGATAACAGTAATTTTTGTCTACCACCATAACTAATATTGTAACACCTCTTGCAGAGTAATTAAATTCACTGTTGGGTTACATTACCTATGCTCCTGATAACTATCTATCTTGAGACTGGGTTTATCTTTGTCTAATAAGCGGGAAGGGCTTAGTCGATACCAATCTTCTTCACCCCTCCCAAATTTGTTATTTGCATTTGTGTACTTATGATAATTTATGTAATGCCTGATATTTGTTAGTGATTGATGTTTAAAGTGAATAAAATCACATAAACTCATTTAGTACGGTGTTGGACATACCCACAGCCCTACATTTCCCCTATTCGTTTAATATAGTTTGTATCTACATCGTCTGTGTGTGTGAAGCAACAAATCGGTGTGAGCGCAGACGTGTGTCTGGAAAACTGGCAAATAATTGTTTGACCAGGAGAGTGGAAGAGAAGATTGAGAGAAGCGATTTGTCGTAAATAAGTCTGTCTTTACTCTCCTCCAGCACGCTGTGAAGCAACTATTTAATCTCTACATTTTCTATCACTGAGCTTTCCATCATCATTTTCCACTCTAAACCGGACCACTATTTCTAAGACTCTTTTCTCTCAAAATAAATTTACGACAATATTTGGCTGGCTCGCCGGGATTATTTTGAGATACATTTGATGCACACATATTTGTGGGCTGGTTCTGGGATCTTGAGCTACATTTGAGGCAATCGTATAGCCGGGTTAAAGATATTTTGAGTCTGATTTAGTCTGGGTCTAACTAGGTAGAGTGTGAATGATTTGTCTTTGTGAATTAGGGAAATAAATAAATAATTACACCCCTAGACAAACGTTCTTTAAGTATTTGGGTTGTCCACACAGCATATTTACAGGTTGTTTTTTCTCCACAGCAGTAGAAAGTACAGATAAACAACAATATTTGCTATTTTAATTATCCTCTGGCGGAGATAATTCAATTTCTTTCTTATAAGAGTTGCTGGGATTGCGTGATTGTTTTACAGTCACTAAGGTTTTTGAAGTTAAGGGGTTTCCCTACAGTGAAAACTAACTTTTGTTCTAATAATATTTTCAAACTTTTTATGTGCTCAAAGACACAGTGTATGTCCATGAACCAAATTCTACAGTTTATTTTGTTAAAAAAATGTGGTTACCATGGTAACCAAAAAAAAAAATCCGCCATATTGGATTTTCACCACTTTTCGAGAGCTAAAAACTTATGTTTCCCATTGACCAAACTTTACCAAATTGCACATACATGTTGTGACTGACAATTAAAACAATTTATCAGGGGCTTTTTTTGATAAGTTAAAAATTCTATTTTTAATGATTTAAAAAAAAAAATACACTATATTTGTATGAAAAAAAAATGAAAAAAAAATATTTAAAAAATATATCAAAGCAAATTACCAAAATATCAAAAATAGCCCCTGTCATTTTAAAGGTATATATGTGTCCTACATGCATGCCAAATTTCAGACTGATCTATTAGATAGTTTGTAAAAAATAACATTTTTTAAAATAAAATGTTAGTTTTGAGAAAAATGCATTTTAGTCACCGAATGACTTGTCTTGTCCAATATACTCCATTCTGGGGGGCTGAATGTGTTTAAAATTGTCCAGCACTATATGCTGCACCTCCTTCAGCTTCCTGCAGCTGCTCCTCTTGCCTTTATCTTGCCTAATTTTTCTTCTTTCCTTCTACATGGTAACCAAAAAAAAAAAACAACCGCCATATTGGGTTTTACACCAATTTTCAAGAGCAAAAATCTTATGTTTACCATTGACCAAACTTTATCAAATTGCATACACATGTTGTGACTGACAATTAAAACAATTTGTCTAGGGCTTTTTTTGATAAGATAAAAATTCTATTTTTAATGACTTTAAAAAAAAAATACACTATATTTGTATGAAAAACAATGAAAAAAATATATTTAAAAAAATATATCAAAGCAAATTACCAAAATATCAAACAAAGCCCCTGTCAATTTAAAGGTATATATGTGTCCTATATGCATGCCAAATTTCAGACTGATCTATTGGATAGTTTGTAAAAAAAAACATTTTTTGTTAATAAAATGTTAGTTTTGAGACAAATGCATTTTAGTCATCGAGTGACTTGTCTTGTCCAATATACTCCATTCTGGGGGGCTGAATGTGTTTAAAATTGTCCAGCACTATATGCTGCCCCTCCTTCAGCTTCCTGCAGCTTCTCCTCTCGCCTTTGTCTTGCCTAATTTTTCTTCTTTCCTTCTACCCTGGTAACCAAAAAAAAAAAAACAACCGCTATATTGGGTTTTTCACCAATTTTCAAGAACAAAAATCTTGTTTCCCATTGACCAAACTTTATCAAATTGCACCCACATGTTGTGACTGAAAATTAAAACAATTTTACTCATGATTATTTTAATAAGTTTAAAATTCAATTTTTAATGATTAAAAAAAAAAAATATATATATATATTTGTATGAAAAAATATTTTTTTAAATATTTTTTTTTAATTTATAAAAGAAAATTACCAAAATATCAAAAATGCAGATGTGTTACTTTAAAGATATAGATGTGTACTACTCATGATTATTTTTATAAGTTTTAAATTATATTTTTAATGATTTTAAAAAAAAAAAAACTATATTTGTGTGAAAAAATATTTTTTTAAATATTTTTAAAAAATTTATAAAAGAAAATTACCAAAATATCAAAAATGCAGATGTGTTTTTTTTTAAGATATAGATGTGTACTACATGCATGCCAAATTTGAGACTCCTCTGTTTGATAGTTTTAGTGAGAAATCGTGCATTTTCGGCACAAATTTGAAAATCATAGCATGGGGGTGGTGCCGACAATATGCTTTTTGATACATCAAATGCATTTTTTATGTTATAAAACCTTGCTCAATCGATTCCTCGATGATTATTTAATAAAATAAGCTCAAAAGTAAAAAATCTATATTTTGTACGTAAAATCCAGTTTTCATAGTAGTGGACCTCCTTAAAAAGAGTTGAGCTTAGCTAAAGACGGATTGTTCTGATTTTTAAAAATTAAGTTAACAACGTCTCATCTCAATAATTGACTTTAGGGACGGAGTTTGTTGTCAGAGATTTAAAATTTAGAAAAAAAATTTTTTTTTTTTTTTCCTTTTAAATTGTTTTAATTTAAATTTTTCTCTACTGTTAGTAAAAGTAGATTCTTTTCCAGTGTAACTTACCATTTAGTGGCATAGTCGCTTGCGTTTAGAGCCTTAATTGCCAGATAATAGCAGCGATAAGTTTGCACAGTACAGGTAGGAGGTAACTCAAGTAAATTTTTTTTTACTTTGGTTTTTTTCGTAGCGGCTTTGAGTTTTTCCCCTTCTTGTTCCATCTTACTATTCTCTAGTCTTAGAAGCATCCAGTTCTTTGACAATGGCAGAGAGAATTAGGATAAGATCCCTTTTGAGGCAAGAGGCCAAGGACTCAGGACTAGACACAGAAGCTGCGAATCTGTTTATCAACCAGGAACTTCAAAGGTATGATGCGGAGGAAGAGAGGGCAGAAGCTAGGAAGAAAGAAGCGGACGATCGTCAATTGGAGCAGAAGAAAATTGAGGCAGAGATGGACGCCCGCAGGGAAAGAGAGAAGGAGAGACAACGCGAAGAGAGAGACAAGGAAAGACAGCATGAATTAGCGCTCAAGGCTTTAGAGAGTCGGAGTGCCTCTACTTCAAATAATGGAGAGCCGTCTTCGCCCCAGTCTCAAACAATGGATCTCTCCAGCACTCAGTCTGCCCAATTAACTGCTATGTCGTTTTCTTTAGAATCTTTTCCTAGCCCTAACGAAAAAATTGACAGCTACCTAGAAAAATTCGAGAGACTCGCGAATCTTTATGGGTTAGAGAGTACCCGCTGGGCGCTCAAACTTTCAACGTCACTGAAAGGCAATGCTTATGACGTGTACACAAAGCTGGGACCGAATCAACATGATTATGACCTGTTGAAGAAGGCCTTACTACAGCAGTTTGAGATGACTGCCCGAAAGTTTCTGCAGTTGTTCAGAAACAGCCGAAAAGAGAGCACGGAAACATTTCCCCAGTTCTCTTCACGTCTCACGGGTTATCTGACAAAGTGCATTGAATTATCTGACCTACCTCTTTCATATGAGGGACTCCTCGAACTTGTTCTTGTGGAGCAGATAAAATCCACTTTGTCGAATGAAACTCGTAGATTTTTGGCTGAACAGGGGGCAGTCAGGCTTGAAGACATACTCAATAAAGCCGAACGCTATAGCAATGCAATGGCCGAACTTCCCAGCACTAAACGTAAACCCACCGATGAGCCATCTCGAAAACAGAATCTAGAGCAGGCATCCTATTCTTCCACTTCCTCTCAACATTATAACCAACGAGATAACAATACCCAGAAACCTCCCCAGGAAAAATCGAAATTCTACAAAACCCGATACCCCCCCAACAACAATTCTGATCAACCCAACAAGCCTACGTGGCAGCGCGGCCACCAAGGTCAAGGAAAAGGGAAGACCCCTACACCAGGAACGTCTGATCAGGGCAAACAAACCGGTGCAAACCGCATTGGATGTTTGCATACAGCCTCGAAAGGTAGAGTCAATGTCAGTGATTCTCAACCTGAGGGGGACCGACCCTCAACTCGAGGAACTGTAATTTTGAACGGTACCTCTACTACTTGTCTTTTTGACACTGGATTAAGTTTTGATTGTATTGTCGCTAGGCACCTAGTCAAACCCGGTCAGGAGACAGAGGAAACCGTCAAACTTAGTGGAGTTTTCAGGAGTGATGCACCCAGGACGCTTCCTATCGCACTGGTAGAAATACACTCTGACTTTGTCAGAGGAGTTATTAAAGCGGCCATAATGGATGATCCGATCTACCCAGTTATCCTGGGATGTAGATATGTGTTCATTGGGAGACCTAAGGAGCCGATTGTGGCAGCGGTAACCACAAGAGGGCAAGCCAAGAAGGAGAGGGAGCCTGCGCCAAACTTGTTGCCGAATGAACTGAAGGAGGCGCAACAAAAGGACCCTACTCTGGCGCCCTGCTTTAAAAAACTGCCCATGGCTAAGGACCCCAGACACAACGGAGACATCTTTTCTAAGGATGGTGTATTGTATCGTAGAACGGGCAACCCGGACACGGGGAATAACCAGCTCCTAGTACCGACGCAGTACAGAAACCAGATCTTAGAAATGGGGCACTCTCTTCCCTTTAGCGGACATATGGGACAAAACGCCACTATTCAGCGAATAAAAAACCACTATTGGTGGCCAGGAATGAACTCTGACATTGTCAGGTATGTGAAATCCTGCGCCCAGTGCCAACGGGTAGCACCCAAGCACTTGACACCCCCAGTACCTATGGGGCAAATGCCAATAGTAGGGACTCCATTTGAACGGGTTGCTGTCGACATTATTGGTCCTCTGGAAAAGACCAAAAGAAGGAACAGGTTCATCCTGACCTTAGTTGACACTTGCACTATGTGGGCCGAAGCCGTACCGCTACCATGCACTAATTCCAAGCATGTCGCAGAAGCCCTTGTGCAAATTTTTACACGGTTGGGATTCCCTCAACAAGTTTTGACGGACAATGGATCCCAATTCCGTAGCCTGTTAATGGAGGAGATCTTTAAGATCTTGAGGGCCAAACATATCCACACAAGTCCCTACCATCCGGCCGGAAATGGGCTCGTGGAACGTTTTAACGGTACCCTCACCATGATGTTACGTAAGCTGGGTCAGGAGAAACCGGAAGACTGGGACCAATATATATCGGCTGCCTTATTCGCCTACCGAGAGGTACCCCAAGCGTCTACGGGTTTTGCGCCAGCTACACTTTTATTTGGCAGACCTATTAAGGGGCCACTAGAAGCCTTACTTCGGTCCCTGACAGACCAGAAGGCTGACGAGACAGTCGTCTCTGCAAGCAAGTATGTATCTGAGCTTAAGGAAAGGCTAAAGCTAGGATGGGATCTAGCTACTACCAACCTTAAGAAAGCCCGCGCTAAAATTACTAAAAGATACAACAAAGCTGCAAAAGAGAGAGAACTACAACCAGGGGAGAAAGTCCTATTGCTACTTCCAACCGGAAGCAATAAACTTCGCATCGGATGGCAAGGACCGTTTACCGTCCTTAAAAAGATCTCACGTACCAACTACAAGATCTCCATCAAAGGAAAGGAGAAGGTCTTCCACATAAATCTGCTAAAGAAATATTTGGAAAGACCGGTGCCATCCTCCGAGCATCTCCTGGCTGTCGCCATAGCAACGGAAGACGAGGAAGATGATGATGGTTGCATGGAGTATCCATTGCAACCCACAGAATCCTTTAAAGATGTCAAGTTCGGCGACAATCTCTCACCAGAACAACAAACAGAAACCAGGGCTCTACTAAAACAGTACAGTGCAGTCTTAACGGATGTACCTGGTCGAACAAATCTCATTGAATTTGATATGAAATTAACAAACGAGACCCCTGTTCAAACCAGAGTTTACCCCATCCCGTACGCTAAAGCTGATGCACTTCGCGGAGAAATAGACAAGCTGCGTCAGGCAGGAATTATCAGTGAGTCTACATCTCCTTACAGCTCGAGTGTAGTGCTGTTGCAGAAGCCCAATAAGGAAGTTCGGCTGTGCATTGATTACAGGTTGCTAAACGCTGTAACGGAATTCCAGCCCGAACCTCTCCAAACTGTTTCTGAGTTGTTCACCAAGCTCAGCAAAGCAAAGATCTTCTCCAAGATTGACCTCAGCAAAGGTTATTATCAAATACCAGTCAAGGAGGAAATTAAACCTTTGTTAGCTTTCAGCACTAGTGAAGGACATTACACATTTAACGTGATGCCGTTCGGTTTGCATAACGCACCAGGAGTGTTCACCAGGATGATGAGGAAGCTTCTACAACCTTTGCAAAGTCCCCATATCCATAATTTCATGGATGACATCTTAATTGCATCGGAAACCTATGAAGAACATATTGCTACGGTTGCTATGCTCCTCAGGAGACTACAGGAAACGGGTCTCACAGCCAGACCTAGCAAATGTCTCATCGGGTTTGAACAGTTAGACTTCCTGGGGCACACTATTTCTCACGGATGCAGTTGGCCTATTAAGAAGAACGTGGAGAAAATAATGGCAGCAAAAAGACCCCGAACGAAGAAAGACGTACGTTCCTTCATATCGCTATGTGCATACTATCAGAAGTACATCCAGAACTTCAACGGACTGACGGCACCTCTGACTGACCTCACAAAGAAAGGTTGTCCTGATAAGGTCATATGGGATCAAAAGTGCGAACACGCGTATAGCACTTTGAAAGGACAGTTGTCTGCATACCCCATTTTGAGGTTGCCTGACCTCAAGAAACCTTTTGTACTGAGAGTCGACGCGTCAGGTCAGGGCATCGGGTCAACACTGCTTCAAGCCGATGACAGTGACCTGAACATGCTATTTCCAGTTGCCTATGGCAGTCGGAAATTAAATAAAGCGGAACGGAACTACAGCGTAGTTGAAAGGGAATGTCTTGCTCTGATTGACGGTATCAGACGCCATCATGAGTTTCTTTATGGTACATCTTTCACGGTGCAAACAGACCACGCTCCGTTAGCATTTCTTGGTGCCAATAAAGAATTTAACGCTAGGATCATGCGTTGGGCCCTCCTTTTAAGCGTTTATTCTTTCAAAGTGGAATATATTCCGGGAAGACAGAATGTCGGGGCTGATTTCCTGAGTAGAAACTGGTCTACAGAGGAAGAAGAGCAAACTGAAGATACCACTCATCCTAAAATCACCAATCAGGTCACCTCCATTGTCAAAAAATGAAACATGAAAAATGGTTTCATGTCTAAAAGTGGGGACGATTGTGACGTACGTCTAGTTTGACAAGTGAATTCTCCCTGATATGATGGATGATTTAAAGGGACTTTTAGCTTTTCATAACATTAGAACCCCTGAACATTTGTTGTAACTTTTCGTTTGCCAGAACTCATTCCACCGGGACTCATTTAGTAGGCGGCACGAGATCAAAGAGACAGACTGAGGGATTTTAGGGGAGACTATCGGCGTTATCAAAGACAGTAGTGGTCCCTGATACGAGACGCAGTTGCTTGCCGCTAATTTCGCGTCTCGGTGTCAATCGCAACCGAGCGAACGGGGAAAGCCGAAACGGGCAGCAGCGAACGGAGATACGAAGACCAGGGGGCGGCTTCTTCTCTTGATTTGGCGGTCAGATCCCCAAAAGTTCGTGAGATCAAATAAGCTGTCAAGTTTATCATGTCCCACTCAACTTACATTCCATTTTAGATAAATAGATCACTTAGAATAGACACTTCATCATTCGCTGGCCAGAACTTGATAGTAGCACTAGCGATATTTGAAATCTTGCTAGATTATCCCATGGATTTTCATTTTATTTGCAGTGAATTCTATTTCTGTGCAAAGCGGTAATATATATATTGTGTAAAGTGATCAGTGGTCTAGTTCATTCATTATATTTCATTGGATTTTGTGTTAATTTAAACCTATTAAATTAAACCGTCTCAATAGTTCCAGTTGTAAATATAATGATCTATCTATTATATTATTTCAAAGATAATAGATGTTAATGCTTAAATTAACTTTTAAAGTCGCGAAGGAATTTATAATTAATAAATTTAGTTAAGTCCTATATTTATAGATGTGTGATTTAACCACTAGAACTCGCGCAGTGTTTATTAAATACATAATTAAATACTCGAGTGTATTATAGGCTTAACGGGAAATTTATCGCGCGCTTAGAAGATTATTTGTTTTAAAGTATGATTATGTTGTTATGGGTTTTCTATCTTTTTCTCTAGATTGATCACCTTTTGCAATCCCAGCAATAACGAAATCTTTCAGAGTTTCCATACTCGGTTCTTAAACTTCCAGACAGTTTGATGAGACATTTTTTTAAAGTAAATCTTGTGGTGGTCCGGTACGGCCTGGCTAGCATAATTACATGAAAGAAAGCCAACCCAAGAACATTTGATTATTATCATCAAATTAAATCTGTAAGATAAACTGGAAGATGAACAGTGCCAGTAGCGATAGTTTATATACTGCTCTATTGTGAGAGATTACCGATTTACCTGAATGTGACCGAGCCTAGTTTTTCCTCACGGGATTAAAAACTTTCCCGGTCAGTGGCTATCATCACGCAGGGAAGGATTATACCATCACCTCATTTTTCACCCCTATGTCGAACCGCGTCAGTGCCATCCCATAGACTCGTTTCTTTATAATAAAACACAAGAACTCTTAGAACTTCAAGTCCGGCGATAAGCGGGAATATTTGCGCTCAGTGAATCCTCGCATTATCTGGGGCGGGACATAGAAGGACTAGACAGTTGTCATACGTCAAGAGTTAATTATTGTGTTTATCATTCTAAGGGATTGTCTGATGCTGCAACTCGGTAAGTGTGTGGTGTATATGAGTGTGCATCCGCACAGTGTGTATGAATGACTGGAGATTTAATTTTTTTGCAACAAACCATTTGTTAACTTGCCTATCGGGTAATACGTTTTCTGTATACCCGGCATTGTTCCTTTAGTGGGATAATTTGTTAACTCTGTTTCATTCCCCCCCCCCCTTTTTTTTTCTTTGCTTAGTAAAGGGAAGACACCATTGGGATAACAGTAATTTTTGTCTACCACCATAACTAATATTGTAACACCTCTTGCAGAGTAATTAAATTCACTGTTGGGTTACATTACCTATGCTCCTGATAACTATCTATCTTGAGACTGGGTTTATCTTTGTCTAATAAGCGGGAAGGGCTTAGTCGATACCAATCTTCTTCACCCCTCCCAAATTTGTTATTTGCATTTGTGTACTTATGATAATTTATGTAATGCCTGATATTTGTTAGTGATTGATGTTTAAAGTGAATAAAATCACATAAACTCATTTAGTACGGTGTTGGACATACCCAAAGCCCAACATTTCCCCTATTCGTTTAATATAGTTTGTATCTACATCGTCTGTGTGTGTGAAAAACACCAAATCGGTGTGAGCGCAGACGTGTGTCTGGAAAACTGGCAAATAATTGTTTGACCAGGAGAGTGGAAGAGAAGATTGAGAGAAGCGATTTGTCGTAAATAAGTCTGTCTTTACTCTCCTCCAGCACGCTGTGAAGCAACTATTTAATCTCTACATTTTCTATCACTGAGCTTTCCATCATCATTTTCCACTCTAAACCGGACCACTATTTCTAAGACTCTTTTCTCTCAAAATAAATTTACGACATACATGCATGGCCAAATGCACGTATTGTACATGCATGTACTACATTGAAATGAAAATATTAATACAACTTAAAATGAATGGATTTTGGTTCCATTGAACTATCAAAATACATCAGTTTCAATCTTAATTTATTTGTTTCTTATGCACTAGACTTCTACTCGGCTTCAGTTTGTGTGACTGCGAAGGTGCGTGCATAAATCTTGACAGCGATAAAGACCAGATTTGCAGGAATGGAGAATGAAATACAAATAAGACAACGAAATACTAGAGGACTACAAGAAATTGTTACAGAATCCATTGTTACATGAACTTGTTAGCGCGTGGTGCAGGCTTCTTACAAGTGGAGCAACTGTCACAGGTTGTTACATGCTCCATAAGGAGCAAAAGGGAAGGTGATGCTGAATTGATCATTTGTCAGATACACAAAGATGATATTTTGATGTCGTTTGTCAGATACACAAACAGGGCCGGATTAAGCTAGTACGAGGCCTGTAGCATATGTTAAGAAAGGGGCCCTATATTTAAAAAAAACCCAATAAAACAACACAAATATATGTGAACACATATATTTTTAATTTGCATAGTAATTATCATTATCAAAAGTAACAACACAATCAATATTATTGTTTAAATATTAATGTTTGTACATTTAGCATGATCAACACATCCAGGAAAAAACGGATACACTTAATAAATTTAGCCAGCAGGTGGGCTTGAACATCAATTTAAAGAAGTCTGAGGTCATGACGCTTAATGTGAGCAACCCTGAGCCCATATCAGTAAGGAATCAGCAACTGGTACAGACAGATACCTTCACATACCTAGGAAGCATAGTAACACCAGACGGTGGGGCAGGCAAAGACATCAACATCAGAATGAATAAGGCAAGAACAGCCTTCTTTAGCCTAAATAACATCTGGAAGTCCTCACAATACAGCACAAGCACAAAATTAAGATTATACCAGAGTTGCGTGCTTTCTGTGCTTCTCTATGGTGCGGAATGCTGGAGAGTCACAGAGAAGGAAATGTCAAAATTGTCCTCTTTTCACACAACATGCCTAAGAAAAATTCACCGCATCTTTTGGCCGAATACCATCACCAACCAAGATCTGCTTACTCGTAGCAAGCAAGAGGACATGCACACCATCATAGCTGGCAGACGCTGGAGCTGGGTTGGTCATGTCCTCAGAAGAGACCCCGATGCCATCACAAGAACAGCTATGCTTTGGACCCCTGAAGGAAAGCGAAAGAGAGGCCGACCAAAAACAACTTGGCGGAGGACTGTGGAGGCTGAGATGCAAAGAATAAACCAGAGTTGGGGCACTGTACGAAGGATGGCCACCGACTGTGCAAAGTGGAATCAATTTGTTGTTGCCCTACAAGACGCCACTAGGCGTGATGGCCACTGACTGCTTTGACGGTCGGTGGTTAAGGATCGAAGAAGAAGAATTTAGCATGAGCAAATGTGTTGATGATATAGGATGTATCAATTTCCCGCAGAAGTTTATGTTCAATGCTCATTAGTGTGAGATTGTTCAATCTCTTTTGACCCATGGTGCTCCTTAGTTCATTTTTAATAAGTTTCAGTTTTGAAAATGATCGTTCTCCACTGCAGTTGGTTACCATTAGTGACAAATATATGCGCAAGGCGATTTCTACATTTGGAAAACAAGACTTCAAAGAATTGTCAATTATCAAACGGTAAAACTGTAACTCTACAAGGTCTAGAGTAGTGCCAATATGAGAAGCAAGATCAGTTTTCAACAGTTCTGTAAACTGCACAAGTTCTTCACAAAGACTTTCTTCCAGATCTTCCGGATATGATTTAATAAGATTCGATGATCTCATTACCACCTCTTCAGGTGTAGGAATCCAAATACATCATTCAACTTTTGATAAACTTTCTGGCGTTTTGACAAGGCAGAGAGCAAGCTATCAATAAGGACAAGAAATGTTCGGCTTTTAAACTGCTGAGAAGGCGTTTGAGCTTCAACAAGTGGATCAAGTGTGCTGGAACCACTGAAATCATCGTACTCTCGATTTCGTTTGTGTTTTCGAGTTTGTTCTTGATAATGTTCACACTCAGTCAGATCCTTGGCCTTTTGGTCTATGTCTGCAAAAGTACACCGCATAGCTTGAATATACCCCCGCAGAGATTCATAGAGTGCACAAGCTGTATTCAAATCTTGGTCAGAAAATTGCAAAGAAGCACTGGTCATTTGAAAACGCTGTAATACTTGATCCCACAGTATGATCATTATTCCTGTTTCTATCTTCATCATGGTTGAAAGTAGACCACGAGCCTGTTGACGACACTCTGCCTTCTGATCATTGTTATCTGAAATATCATTAAAGACTGGTTTTATTGCAGAAAAGCTGTGTAAAAGTGCTTTTGTTGCATCTGCCCGAGCGGACCACCTGGTATCTGACAGTCTTTTCACAAAGGGCAAATGGGACTTATTATGAGTACCGCCAGCATATAATGCAGTAGAAAGGAGACCCCACCGGTAGGTAGAAGCAGAAAAGAAGGTGTACAGCCTTTCAACAAATCCAAAGAAAATGACTGCTTCTTGACAACCTTCAGCAGCACATTTTCCAACCAAATTTAGTGAATGTGCAAAACACGGAATGTAATGCGCAAACTTATTCATCTCTTTAATTCGTGCTTGTAATCCTTTAACTTGCCACTCATGTTGCTGGCGTTGTCATAACTTTGACCACGGCAGTCTTTAATATCAATGTCATTTGCCTTTAAAAAATTAAGTAGACTTTTAGTAAGCTGTTCAGCACTATGACCTTCCATATCCAAAAATGTCACAGATCTTTCAACTGGTCCAGATGGCAAAACATAGCGCAGAGTCAAAGTCAGCTGGTCCATATTAGATATATCTGGAGTAGAATCCAATGAAACGGAATAATACTTGTATTTCTTCACTTCACAGAGAATGTGATCCAGTATGCTGGATCCAATCAGATTGATGAATTCCTCACACGTTGTTTTAGATAGATATGATGTTTGTCCAAATCCTTTGTTTGCATGAGTACTTACATGCTCTGCCAGAAAAGGGTCAAACTTGGCCAGTAATTCTAACAACCCTAAGTAATTCCCGTTATAAGGGGACCCAACAATTTCATCACTGCCACGAAATGAAAGGCCTCATTCTGCTAAAAACTTCACAACTTCAATTATTCGCTCTAGAAGTTTGTGACAATACTGTTCTTGAATGTCCATTTGTTTCACAAGTTGGGAATCGACACGTTCATCTTTGTTTTTACGCATCAACAGTGAAATTAAATCTTGTCTATGTGAGGAGCTTTCTTCATGTCGACGCAATAGATTGCTTGCATTTTTCCAGTCATTAAACCCTTCCACAGTAAACTTTGATGAACATTCCGAACTCATAAGCTTGCATGGGAAACAGAATACGCGCCCTTTACTTTCTGAATAGCATAACCATTTTCTTGCATGTTGCTTGTTTGTAAGTTTATGAATATGTGTAAAATAAGACTTCTGACAGTATCGAGTTTTCTTTTCAGCGTTATACAATCGCACGGATGAAGAGAAGGCACTATCAACATGTTGACATTTTTCACTTCCCTTGGATATCCAATATTCACGCTCACAGTCATCTATATTGTTCGGCCAGTCACCAATATCATTAGAGTACTTCTTTGTTTCACTTATTCTTTCACATTCAGACTCAGTGTATACTGGGTTTTGCTGTATGTTTTCTGCTGCACAGCCTGCACTAGTACTAGTTGTTCCTGTACTTCCAGCTTCAGCGGTTAGAGTACCACCACCATGAACATCAAAATATTCTGTCAGCTTACGTGTTTTTGATATAACATGTTGATCTCTTCTTTCTTTTTCTTCCTTCGCTTTACGTTTTTCACTTCCAGAAGCATAATTACATCCAATATCTCTGTGTCTACTGCTCATTTTTTGAGTTTTCTAACCTTACAAATCAAGAAATTTTAATCAAGATCGAAAGAGAGTGCGAGCACGCCGTATACCTCAATTAAAACAGGAAGTTTCCGTTTCCTAAATTCTAGTTTTTATTGTTAATGCAAATTAATTTCACAAAGAACGAAACAAAATTAGAGGGGCAGTCGCCTAGAGCGAAAAAAGTGGCTTCCGTCCAAACGTGACCAAATTTTCAACGTCACTTAAATGGCTTCCGTCCGCAAACAGTTAAGATAAAAATAACGAAGAGTCACACTAAGTCACCCTCTTATGCTCTTTTTCTCACAATTTCGTGACACCAAATGAAAAGGCGCTAAAGATGGCATAAATCACAAGATCATTGGTTTAATTAACGCTCGTATTAGAAGATGACCAAAAAATTATGTACATATTTATTGGCGCGGGGCCCCTAAAAGCGCGGGGCCCGTAGCATATGCTATTTGTGCTACTACGTTAATCCGGCTCTGTACACAAAGATGATATTTTGATGTCGTTTGTCAGATACACAAAGTTGATATTTTGATGTCGTTTGTCAGATACACAAAAAAGATATTTTGACGTCGTTTGTCAGATACACAAATATGATATTTTGGTGCCGTTTGTCAGACACACAAAGATGATATTTTGATGTCGTTTGTCAGATACACAAAGATGATATTTTGACGTCGTTTGTCAGATACACAAAGACGATATTTTGATGTCGTTTGTCAGATAAAATCTCCCATTTGTCAGATACACAAAGACGATATTTTGATGTCGTTTGTCAGATAAAATCTCCCATTTGTCAGATACACAAAGATGACATTTTGATGTCGTTTGTCAGATCACATCTCTGTAAAGTTTGTTTCAACTCGCACGCTCTGTAAGGTGTCAATCTGTAAAGAAGTGTACAGAGTGGTTGAGATCAGGCATGCTCCAGTTTACCCAGCTGTAAATGGGTAACTCACCCTAGTCCTGAGTTAGGGAAGGCAAAGGCAGCTGTAAATAGTAGTTTCCCTCTAAGGCTCCAGGGGAAGCAGGCCCTAAACTTGGTCACTTCAACCGACGCAGGATGGTGTATGTATGGAGTAGAAGTGTAGAGTGTGATTAACGCGAATGGTGTACTGTTCGTGTTCTGACCAATCTAATCACTCATACACTTGTGTCTACAAGGCACCAATGCAGACTGCTGGAATCTTTGTTTACACAATTTATTCAGACGTACACACTGGGACATAACGAGTACATCATGGGTATGTTGACACATCAATTTGTAGGCATACATAGCAGATCCAAAGTCATGACACATTCGTAAATAATGGGTAGTACATCAAAAGTTCAATGTCATGATACATTATGGCCGCATCCCCTATCTGACTAAACGCGTCAGTGAAGGCGGATCGGTAAATAACTAAAGTTGCTTGACGTCCATAGTTTGTAGCATATTATGAAACCACGAAAAGGGGGTTCCTATCAAGATTGAGATCTCCTTGCCACTGTCCGATAATAGGATATGTAATCTGTTCTCTTGGCAGTGATCAAAACATATGATGACCGAAATATAACATGGCCGCCTCCCTGAGTTGTCACTCACTCACTCGTAGGAAGGTGAATATAAGCCAAAGTTAATTTATAATGGGCATATAAATCATTTCATAAATGTTTCCATACAGCTCTACGGTAATCAGGTTAATTCACGTAGCCATAACCGCTGTAGGAAAGCCTGTCATCTTCGTCGATACAAAACACGACCCTAGCGATACGAAGCACAATGTTCCATCTAGGTCTAACCGACATGAGATCATCAAAATAGGGTCTGGCAATACATGGAGTCCGAATTATACATTGTACCGTACCTTAGGAGAGTCTCTAACACAAACTCTAGTAGAGATACCATCTCCTTTAGAAGAAAACCACTTCATAAATCATTTTTCCTTAAGAATCTACCAGCCCTTTGAAAAATGCGTACCCGCCATTATCACGGTACATCGGAACTCATCACGACTTGTCAAGACAACTCATACTTCCGCTAGAGCGGAATAACAAGAATCTAGTCCCGCCTACCCATCCAAAATATACAATATAGGACTGATTCTACTTGTACTAATAATATGTAATACATATGAATTCAGGCCATAAACATAATAAGCAAATTAATCTATTTTCTGGCCCTAAAAAATAAGTACAGATATAAGAGCAATATCCATGCGCCGGATCAATATCAAGAACGATTACTCCTATAATCAAAAGTGTGAATCAAACATGGATTATCTCGCTTTTACCATAGACAGCATTTTCATACACTAATGAATGACTGTCTATATTTTTCCATATTAAATAGCCATATCGATTTTTGTAATATGTGCGTCAAAATATGCACGCAACAGATTACCACACCCCTCGGGAAAAAAAAATGGTACATTTTTTTTTGAAATACATCTAGGAGCAACATACAATAGGCTCACAACGCACCAATAACAATGCGCAGATGATAAGCATAAGTTTTATGACCTTAGAGAAGGTACTTCTCTAAGTATTAATATTTCCAGAGAGGTGTCACCAACGCATACTACAATATTAGCAATGACACAATTTCCACATTAGTTTATACATAAATTTCATCTAAGATATCTTAACATCATGATCATCAAAGACGAAAAACATTGAAAGATCAGCGGTGAATAAATATCAATGAACCGCTAAGTAGTGTTACAATCAATATATGATATATTACATATGTGTACACATTTCAACATAGAAACAACTGTATCAAAGTTGTATAACAGTTATGAATCATGTGGGCATCTAGACAAAATATCTGCCATCACATTTTCTGACCCACGGATAGCTCGCACCGAAAAATGAAATGGCTGTAGAGCAATCGCGTATCGCGTTGATCTCGCGCTCTTCAGATTTTTACTCTGAATAGCCGTAAGAGCTTTCTGGTCAGTTTCCACAATGAAATGCGCGCCCAGAAGAAATCTTTGCAGTTTAAGGATTGACCAAACCATAGCCAATAATTCACGGTCTAGGACCGAGTAATTCTTCTCTGCGGCATTTAATTTCCGAGAAATATACATCACAGGATGCAGAGTTCCAGAGTACTCTTGCATTAGTGCAGCTCCAATCCCGGTGGATGAAGCGTCACTACGAAGAATAAATGTCTTATCCTTAGAAGGCAATACTAGGATAGGTGAAGTAGAAAACATAGTTTTAACCTTATCCAAAGAGGATTGACATTCTTGAGTCCAATGGACTACATTAGGAGACCCTTTCTTTAGCAAGGAAGAAAGAGGTGACATAATGGAGGACAGATTCGGAATGAATCGTCCATAAAATTGTATTAGACCTAAGAGACTTCGTACTTGCTTTTTAGTCTTAGGAATAGAAATGTTAAGTATCTTACTTGTATTATGGTCTTCTGTTTTTAGGAACCCATGACCAACACGGTGTCCTAAGAAAGATATTTCGCTAAAACCAATACATGCTTTCGATGGTTTCGCTGTCAGGTTATGCTCGCGTAAGATAGACAATAGTTCATTTATACCATTATAGTGATCGTTCCAAGTATCACTGAAAAGACAGATGTCATCAAGATACGCAATGACATCTGAGCGATGAGATAGGATTCGACGCATCATGCGTACAAATGTTGCAGGGGCGTTCATAAGACCGAAAGGCATGAAATTCCATTGGAATAGACCCCTAGGCGTCGAAAAAGCAGTAAACGGTTTGGCGTGTTCGGATAGTGGAACTTGCCAATATCCCTTAGACAAATCGAGTTTAGTAAAGAAGTGAGAATTCGATAGTCTCGTAAGTAGCTCTTCTAGTAAAGGCATAGGTTCAGCATCAAATTTAGTCACTTGATTCAATTTGCGATAATCCACGCAAAGACGTATGTTATTGTCTTTTTTTCGTACAATAACCATCGGCGAAGAATATGCTGATGTGGATGGTTCAATAATTTTTAACTCTATCATCTCATCTAACTCTTTCTCTACCTGTGCTTGAAAATGTATCGGGATAGGATACGGTCTGACTCTTATAGGACTATGGTCAGTAAGAATAATGTCATGTTGAATGACATCAGTTTGACCAGGAATGTCAGTAAGGACATCCTGAAATTGTTCTAACATAGTAGAAACTTGTTTCTGCTCTCCTGGAGATAATTCTGGAGAAATTGCAACATCTTTCCATGATTCATTAGAGTGAAGAGGAATCATTGGAAAAGGTAAATTTACATCCGAGAAACTCGTTTCCTCATCCTGTATTACTGACAGAGATGAGTACTGTCCATGTTGGACTGGAAAATCGTCCGTTGCCTGGAAAACAGGTTGTAAATAATCAGGACGTTCATGGAATTCCGTGAGCATGTTGATGTGGAAGGTTTTACGCTTCCCGTCAATATCGACGATATAGTCAACATCGGAAACTTTTGATATTATATCGTACGGACCTTTCCAAGAAATAAGAAGTCTATTTTCCCTACAAGGTAGCAAGACAAATGCTTTGTCACCTGGACAAAGTTGTCGCAAACATCTCTTTTTATTGGCAAATTCCCTTGCCTTCTGTTTCGCAAATTCCGAAGAAGCAGTTGCCAATTTGCATGCTTCAATAATCTTGTGTCTAAGTGCGATGACATATTCATAAGAGGATTTTGTGTCATCGACAATATTATCAGCAGTTATAAGATCATGAAGTAAGGACATAGGACCTCGCGGTTTCGCGCCAAAGACAAGTTCAAAGGGAGAAAATCCTGTATGTTCGTTGGCGACCTCTCTATATGCAAAGAGAGCCGCGGGTAAAACCCTATCCCAATCCTGAGGATGATCTTCTGTTATCTTACCTAGTAGGTTTTTCAGAGTTCTATTCAAACGTTCCACCATCCCATTGGACATAGGATGATAAATACTACTCAGCGATCTCTCTATCTTCAGAGTCGACATTACTTGAGACATGGTATCCGATATGAGTTGGGTACCATGGTCGGATAATATTTCTGCTGGAAACCCCAGACGAGAAAATATTAACCAAAGAGCATCTGCGACATCAGCAGTAGTTATGCTCTTTAGAGGAACAGCCTCCGGCCAACGTGTGCACATATCAACACACGTCAAAATAAATTGGTGTCCTCTAGCAGACTTTATCTTAAATGGACCAATGATGTCTATCGCCATTTTTTGAAATGGCCGAATGGGAATGTCTGCAGCCTGAATAGGTGCATCATGGCGTGGACCTCTGGATTTAATCTCTTGACATACTTTACAAGATCGACAATAGATTCGTATGTCCTTATTCACAGCAGGCCAAAAGAAAGATTGAAGAACTCTAGCTTTAGTACGGGAAAAACCCATATGTCCAGCACACTGCGAATCATGAGCGTGCTGTAAGATTTTAACTCTCATATTTTTAGGCACAAGGATTTGAGAATGAATGGACTTAGCGGAGTCTTGTACCATACGTACAAGTACGCCATTCTTCATCGTAATCCAAGATTTACGATTTGTATCCTTATTCGGATCACCTTTTGTTGCCAGAGTAAAGAATTTCTTTAGAGTAGGATCATCTTCCTGCTGTTTGATAAAGGAATCGTGGGAAATCTCCAAGGGATCATCTTGGATCTGCGCATCATTATCTTCAGAATGTGAAGATTGTGGCATATTAAGAGCTTGAGCCCTAGTGATTACTGCATTAGCAGATTGCATATTAACATTTTCCCAATTAGAAATTTGCTGTGGAGTGCATTCTTTCACTCCATGAATGCGACCGATGATAAGATCAGCGATCGGATTCGGCAAGAGACATGCTTGCACCTCTCCTGTAAAGAAAGGCGTAGCAATATTGATAATGGCAGTGGAGTACTTCTCCAATGTGCCACCAAATGTTACACATTTGACTATATTGCCTGTAGCTCGAGAAGGATTTACGAGTGATTGCCTCACTCCAATGGTAGTGCACCCCGAATCGAAAAGAATTGATACCGGAGTACCATCTATTAGGCCCCTATTAAAGACAAGAGCACCCCTTCCATTATGCGCGATTGACGCATGGAGAGCGGGAAGCGGGTGACCGCAGCTTAAAGTAGAAACTGTGGTTGGATCGAATAATGTTTTGCATTGCGAACACTCAGATGCTCTAGCAAAATCGAAAGCGGAATTTGCTACACTATTGGAGTCTTTTTTATCATTATTCTGATTATCGGTGTCGTGGAACTCCTGTTGTGCAGAGTTAGCCTGGTAATAAGATTTACCATGTCTTTTGTGTTGTGATCTACCTCGGTTATAATTGTCTCTATAATTATTATTTCCTCTTTTATAACCCCTATTTGGGTTTGAATCATAATATTCATGATCATAATCATCACGCTCATTATATTGAGTATCCCTGTAATATTGTTTCTTTTGTCTCCATGAAGCACTTGGGTAGTTCCTATAGCTACTCCCTTTCCGAGAATTTCTAACATTATGGGTACCCCTCGCGTGTCGAGGACTATCAGCTCGATTCCAGTTCTTCGAAGAAGAACTCTGATTTGAGTGGTTATCTTGGTTTTGATACTTATTCCAATTAACCTTTTTATCAAATTTATTTTTAGCTCCTTGGAATTTGTGTGAGTAATTCTGATTATATTCTGTTGCCGAAGCAACTGGCATACTCTCTTTAATGTTAGAGTTACTAAGAATCATGTCAGGGTGTGCCGTGGCATACTGGTCACAATATTCTTCCATTTGCTTTATTGTACTAGGTTTACGCTCATGTAAGAACTCTAGGAATGATTTATTTACAGAAGACATGACCTTGTCTCTTAGCAATAAATCCGTAAGACCATCAAATGTTTTCTCTGTTTTGGATAATTCAATCCATCGTGAAAGTGTAATTCGTGCTTTTGAGATGAATTCTGAGAATTCTACACCTACCTCAGGTCTCATTGTTTTAAACAAAAGACGATAACCTTCCTCAGACAGCTGATATCTCTTTATCAAAGCTGCCCTAACAGCATCATAATTATCTTTGTCGGCCTCTTCAACAAAATATAACTTACTCAGAGACTCCCCTTTTAGATTTTCAGACAACTGATTCACATACTGTGATTTGTCAACATTATGAGATCGACAAGCCCGTTCAAATCTAGAAAGCCAAAATGTTATGTCATCACTGGTAGGGTTGAACGCTGGTACCTTGACCTTGTACACAAAGGGTTTACCATTACCACCAGATGCCTGATTAACATTACTCATACATGTCAATTTTAATTTCTCTAACTCAAATTCATGTTCTCTTATTGCTTTTCTCTCTTCAGCTTCTCTATCTAATCTTTTCTGTTCTGCAGCAGCTTCTAATTTTTTCTGTTCTGCAGCAGCAGCAGCTTCTAATTTTTTCTGTTCTGCAGCAGCAGCAGCTTCTAATTTTTTCTGTTCTGCATCAAATCTCCTTTCCTCCACTTGCATCTGCAATTTCTTTAGTTCAGCAGCAGTATCAGCTTCTTTTTCTAATCTTTTTTCTTCAGCCAGAGCTTTTCTCTCTTCAGCAGCAGCAGCAGCTTCTAATTTTTTCTCTTCTATTTGAAGTTTTCTCTCCTCAGCCGCAGCTTTTTTTTCCTCAGCAGCAGCTTTTTTTCCTCAGCAGCAGCAGCAGCAGCTTTTCTCTCTTCAGCAGCTAATGCTTTGTCATATTGAGCAACAGCCCATTGTTCTAAGTCTTTCCCAGTCTTATCAAGAGATTTTCCTTGTGCAATAAAATAATCTAATGTAGACATATTGTCTTCTTAAATCAGAAACCTGAAAAAGTAAATAAATTACCCTATTTCACTTTAATGGGAGACAAGTCTATACCATAGACTTAGTCTTAGTCCAAACTTGTATGGTTTATAATAACCAATGATAACTTGAGTACCTGTGGACAACAATAACTGTATCTCAAATACTGTGGGAGACAAGCCTTACAAAGGTCTTGTATACCTCAATGTAATCAAAGATCACTTGGGTACCTGTGGAAAATAATCATAAAGTACTGATCTGTACTATACTATCAGTGTATACCACTATAACTCCTATGTCATATGTCAACTAAAGACATTACAAAGGACAAACAAGAAAAGACAATATGAACACATTTGCAGAGATCAAATTAAATTAAATAGGAGAAATGAAAAAAATGATCACAGAAACCGTGATGATAACTGCAATAAGATAACAAGACAAATAACGCCACAGTGTATAAACATAAGGGTGTAAAGAACTGAAATGAAAGGAAAGATGAGACCTACAATTATACAAACAAATCAAACAAAAATAAAGAACAGAAAAAATGTTACAAATACAAATATGAAACAGTCGTCACAACTAACCAAATATTTGCAAACTATGTTGCATGCAAATTTCAATTAAGAAATTGCTCCCTATAGAACGCCAGAACAAGACCAATATCACTCGGTATTTCCTGTTCTAGTCACCTCCCATCCAGGCCCGCAACATATAAACACCTACACATATAAACAAATAACATGTAAACATAAATAGCATATAGCATACCATATAATTTATATCATGAATGGAATGTGTTGCAGGTATAGTGTTGCAAAGCAGGCACAGTTTATTTTAATACTAATATCTTGCCACTTTATTCAGTAATAGATTTAATTTTAAACTATTACACAGTTCAATTTTTTTTTGTTGTTGAGCATATGAAGATCCAACGATGAAATATGCACTTTATGTTCAACAACACTGTGATTCTTCTGTACGTTGAGAAATGTCAACAATACTGCTCCAGATATTTTCTACACTTGATACAACTGTCCTGTGTAATACCGTCTGTACAGCGAAAAACTGTCAACAAGCGCTGACCTAGATACAGCATCCTATCGGTAATATAGGTCAAGCTGACATCGACTGTATAGCTGTCCTACTGGTGTTTATGTGGTCAAACAAATGTTCTTTCAACTGTAAACTGTGATTCTCAACACAAAACTGCGTAGGCTGGACCTAGGAATCTGGCTCACCACATTGGCCACCATTGTAAAGTTTGTTTCAACTCGCACGCTCTGTAAGGTGTCAATCTGTAAAGAAGTGTACAGAGTGGTTGAGATCAGGCATGCTCCAGTTTACCCAGCTGTAAATGGGTAACTCACCCTAGTCCTGAGTTAGGGAAGGCAAAGGCAGCTGTAAATAGTAGTTTCCCTCTAAGGCTCCAGGGGAAGCAGGCCCTAAACTTGGTCACTTCAACCGACGCAGGATGGTGTATGTATGGAGTAGAAGTGTAGAGTGTGATTAACGTGAATGGTGTACTGTTCGTGTTCTGACCAATCTAATCACTCATACACTTGTGTCTACAAGGCACCAATGCAGACTGCTGGAATCTTTGTTTACACAATTTATTCAGACGTACACACTGGGACATAACGAGTACATCATGGGTATGTTGACACATCAATTTGTAGGCATACATAGCAGATCCAAAGTCATGACACATTCGTAAATAATGGGTAGTACATCAAAAGTTCAATGTCATGATACATTATGGCCGCATCCCCTATCTGACTAAACGCGTCAGTGAAGGCGGATCGGTAAATAACTAAAGTTGCTTGACGTCCATAGTTTGTAGCATATTATGAAACCACGAAAAGGGGGTTCCTATCAAGATTGAGCTCTCCTTGCCACTGTCCGATAATAGGATATGTAATCTGTTTTCTTGGCAGTGATCAAAACATATGATGACAGAAATATAACATGGCCGCCTCCCTGAGTTGTCACTCACTCACTCGTAGGAAGGTGAATATAAGCCAAAGTTAATTTATAATGGGCATATAAATCATTTCATAAATGTTTCCATACAGCTCTACGGTAATCAGGTTAATTCACGTAGCCATAACCGCTGTAGGAAAGCCTGTCATCTTCGTCGATACAAAACACGACCCTAGCGATACGAAGCACAATGTTCCATCTAGGTCTAACCGACATGAGATCATCAAAATAGGGTCTGGCAATACATGGAGTCCGAATTATACATTGTACCGTACCTTAGGAGAGTCTCTAACACAAACTCTAGTAGAGATACCATCTCCTTTAGAAGAAAACCACTTCATAAATCATTTTTCCTTAAGAATCTACCAGCCCTTTGAAAAAATGCGTACCCGCCATTATCACGGTACATCGGAACTCATCACGACTTGTCAAGACAACTCATACTTCCGCTAGAGCGGAATAACAAGAATCTAGTCCCGCCTACCCATCCAAAATATTCAATATAGGACTGATTCTACTTGTACTAATAATATGTAATACATATGAATTCAGGCCATAAACATAATAAGCAAATTAATCTATTTTCTGGCCCTAAAAAATAAGTACAGATATAAGAGCAATATCCGTGCGCCGGATCAATATCAAGAACGATTACTCCTATAATCAAAAGTGTGAATCAAACATGGATTATCTCGCTTTCCCCATAGACAGCATTTTCATACACAAATGAATGAATGTCTATATCTTTTCCATATTAAATAGCCATATCGATTTTTGTAATATGTGCGTCAAAATATGCACGCAACAATCTCCCATTTGTCATCATCATTTGACATAAAAGCCAAAACCTTTATGTATCATGAAGACACAACTATAGCTGGTTCTCTTGCAGGAAGTCTGCATCCAAGCATTCACATGGTGTTGCTTCTATGGTTTCTGTAGCAATTTGTGTCACATGATGGGGCTGCCAGGAAATGAGCAACCTCATATTAGTCGTCTCTCAATATGGAAACAGTAGATCTCCTCTTTCATTGCCCCTACTGAGACCCCGGGAACTACCTAGGGCGCCCCATATTTAAGATGCTTGAAACAAAGCCCAACTTTTATTTCTTGTCTGTAAAAGTGAAACTACGTGTTTGATGTCACGTTTTCAAAAAGAGCAAGAACAATAGTTATTACATGTAAAACAACAGACAGACGATAACAATTTATTACGTAGTCAGTATTTAGATTTCCATATGAGTTTGCTAATCTTCATGTTGTTTGTATCTATATTAGACATATACCGTTAATACCGATGTTGCATTCTTACAGCACTCTATAAAATGAAGAGTATTTTATGCAACGGTTCTGTCTATGGAAATAGGAAAGAGAGTTCTTCGGTGTTATTTAGAACAAATCTTGAATTATGGGAGTGAATCATGGACAGTTATTAAACAAGTAAGGAAAGCACTAGACGCCATAGATATGTGGTATTTCAGAAGAAGGTTAAAAATACCATGGACAGCCAAAAAGAGTAATGGGGATGTCCTGAAAGAGGCCAATGCGCAATGGAAACTTATTTCACAAGTTAGAAAGAAATAATCCACTTTATTGGGGGGTATGTTATGAGAAGAGGAAAGCTGGAATATAACAGCAGGTATGGGGGGTATGGTCGGCGTCTGTGGCATAATGGATATGAACGCAGTTTCATAATCCAGATATACCAGGTTCGAAACCTGCTGCGGGCGGTTTGGTAGCAGATCGCTTTGTGTGGATTTTTAACAATGGTATAAGCGCCGTACCGTTCAGAAAGCAATGGCAAACTACTGAATGAAAAAAATTGCCTAGAAAAATCACAAACAGCCAATAAAAGCTGGGGTTGATTGCCACGTCCTGTAAAGGATAAGCAACTAACTTTATGGGGGGTATGTTATGAGAAGAGGAAAGCTGGAATATAACAACAGGTATGGGGGTATGTTATGAGAAGAGGAAAGCTGGAATATAACAGCAGGTATGGGGGTATGTTATGAGAAGAGGAAAGCTGGAATATAACAACAGGTATGGGGGGTATGTTATGAGAAGAGGAAAGCTGGAATATAACAGCAGGTATGGGGGTATGTTATGAGAAGAGGAAAGCTGGAATATAACAGCAGGTATGGGGGTATGTTATGAGAAGAGGAAAGCTGGAATATAACAGCAGGTATGGGGGGTATGTTATGAGAAGAGGAAAGCTGGAATATAACAGCAGGTATGGGGGTATGTTATGAGAAGAGGAAAGCTGGAATATAACAGCAGGTATGGGGGGTATGTTATGAGAAGAGGAAAGCTGGAATATAACAACAGGTATGGGGGGTATGTTATGAGAAGAGGAAAGCTGGAATATAACAACAGGTAATATTGAAGGAAAAGGAGATAGAGGAAGACAAAAAGAGCAAATACTGGACAGTTTGACATAGGAGGTCAACAACAGAACTGATAAATTGTACTGGAGACTGGATGTTGTGGAGAGACATGATCTCCACGCCAGTAGTCATGGTACTTTAGAAGAGACGAGATTCTTGCAGTCTTTCTTCATCCTGTGGTAGTTTTCTGGGGTTTACGAGGATGTGGGGAAATAATGGGACTACTGCCGTAAAACAAGGATAATTTGAGGCTGTAGATGAGGCTGACAATCTATTCCATTGTCAGTAAGGAGCGAAACAGATGTAAAAATAGAAACATAAATGAATTAATGCCAAAAAATAAAGAAATGAATTCTTTAAACCTACAGGTTCAGTCAGTCGCCTGAGGAAAGTTATACTGTCATTTTCTGCTTACACAAACGGGCAGAGACTTCTGTCTACATCACAAGGTCATGGATCCATCAGTGTTATTCCTGGTATTCGATTTCTCAGTATGGCATGGATAGTCATAGGGCACACCGGTTACCTCCTCATCATGCGCTATGCTAGTAAGTTCCTACGTGTCGTGTCAAAATGTCCCGTTAATTTTTGTATTTTTCCCATGTGTAGCTTATAATGAATCAGTGTTATTGTTCTGGCCATATTACAATTAATGTTAATCTAAAACGCTGTCAGAAACTAAATGTTAAACAAGGCTTATGTGACCCAAGGGTCTGTCCGGTTTTTTGACCTTGATTTTTTGTTTCCCTAGCGTTGTTTTGTTCAAGCGAGCTCGTTACCTCTACCCAGTTGAACAAAGGGATTAAAAAAAAAATTGCGTAATGTCGTAAATGGAAATAATAGCACCATATTTCTTATGTTTACAAAGGGACAATTGGTAAAATTCTTGCATTTTAATAATATTTTGTCAACAGCGCGTAAATATCACTACATATGTGCAAATGTTTTATCATATATCAATTGCACAGCTTCTTCTTCTTCTGTGATCCTTACCCGCCGACTACCAAAGCAGTCAGTGACCATCACGCCTGATGGCGTCTTGTAGGGCAGCAACAAACTGCTTCCACTTTGTTCGGTCGGCGGCTATCCTTCGTGCAGTGTCACAGCTCAGGTTCATTATTTGCATCTCAGCCTCCACAGTCCTCCGCCAAGTTGTTTTTGGTCGGCCTCTCTTTCGCGTTCCTTCACGTGTCCAGAGCTTAGCTGTTCTTGTGATGGCATCGGGGTCTCTTCTGAGGATGTGGCCAACCCAACTCCAGCGTCTGCCAGCTATGATGGTGTGCATGTCCTCTTGGTTATTCCGAGTAAGTTGTTCTTGGTTAGTGATAGTTTCGGCCAAAAGATTCGGAGAATTTTCCTTACGCAGATTGTGTGGAAGGAGGACAGTTTCGACATTTCCTTCTCTGTTACTCTCGTTACTCTCCAACATTCCGCACCATAGAGAAGCACAGAAAGTACACAGCTATCATATAATCTAAATTTGGTGTTTGTGCTGTACTATGAAGACTTCTAGATGTTGTTTAGATAGCAAAGGCTGTTCTCGTGTTATTTATTCTTTTCTTGATGTCTTTGCTTGTTTCGCCATCAGGTGTTACTATGCATCCTAGGTATGTAAATGTGTCCGACTGTTGCAGCTTCTGGTTCCTTATTGTTATGGGCTCAGGCATGCACATAGTGAGTGTCATGACCTCTGAATTTTTTAGACTGATGTTCAGACACACCTGCTGGCAATACTTATTCAGTCTATCTGAGTTTTCTTGGATATGTTGGTGTGAATGTGCGAGTAGTGCAATGTCATCTGAAGATTCCAGATGTTCCAGAGTAGAAAACGTTGTCCATCTAATTACTCTTGGACTGCCCTCTGTTGTCCGGAGCAATACCCAGTCTATGACTGTCAAAAATAAAGTTATTGATAAGGCGCATCACTGTCTTCACCTCAAAAGTTAGATTGCTCAATCCAACACTGCATGTAAAGTTAGCATAGAGGCTTTTTATTATGGAAACAATGCAGCTGGGAAATTCCATAAGACCTCAGTATTTTCATTACGCTGTCCCTGTGTATACTGTCAAAAGCCTTTTCAAAATCAACAAAGATAATGTATAGCTGTCTCTGCCATTCCGAGCACTTCTCCATAATGTTCCTGGATGTGAATATGCGATCTGCACATCTTCTGTTCTTTCTGAATCCTGCTTGTTCTTTCCTCAATTTATGGTCTACTGCTTTTGATATTCTCTAGATAATTATCCTGCCTAGTATTTTACTGGGAACTGGGAAGAGAGTAATTCTTCTCCAGTTGTTGCAGTCTGTAAGGTCACCCTTCTTGGCAATTTGACAATTATTCCTTTACACCACTCTGTTGGTGTTGTCTCTGTTTCCCAGACTTGTGCAAATAGTGGTTCTAATAGTTCTGCTGCTAGCTCAGGGTCTGCCTTGAATAACGCAGCATTTAAATTGTCGTGACTAGGAACTTTTCCATTCTTTAACCTTTTGATAGTTGTGATATTTCTACTCTTCTTGTAACGTCTGAATTTACGTCTAGATCGTTTTCAGCCTCACGAACATTCAGATGCGTCTCTGGTGGTTCCGTATTCAGTGTTTCTCTGACGTGCTCTGCCCATCTTGTGTCCTGCACCTGTGCTGTGGTGATGAGATTTCCTTGCTTGTCTCTTACTAATGTAATATTGTTTGCACCCCGTTTTCCGCTGATAGTTTTAGTTATTTTTTATACTGTGTTTTGTTCATTCGTTAGTGCTGCCTCTTCTGCCTGTATTGCAAGATCGTCCAGAAATTTCCTTTTGTTTCCTTTTTACTTCCTTGTCCAGCTGACTGTACCTTTCGCTATATATTTCCTTTAACCTGGGAGACTTTTCTTCCATTTTTTTTTTCATTTCGTTTTTCTTCGCTATGGTGTTATCCAATCTTGTCTCTTTCTTTCCTGGAATCCCAAGCGTGATTCACTGCTCTCCTTATATATTATTGAAATTGTGTTGAATTTCTGGTCAACTTCATCAGACGCTGTCTTTTCCTGGCTATTGGCACTTTGATATCGTCTCTTTACATCAACCACAAACGCTTTTCTGGTGAGGGGGCCCTTGATTTTGATAATGTTAAACCTTTTCTGTTTAGTTGCAATTGGTCCAGCAGCTCTGAGTTTCACCTTCAGTCTTGCTACTACTAGGTGGTGATCGCTTCCCACATCTGCACCTCTTCTTACTTTCACGTCTTGTAGTAAATGCATCCATCTACCATTGATCATAATGTGGGTATCTGGTTTCTGTCCCGACCGTTTGGTGATTCCCATGTTAACAAGTGGATTTCTTTGTGTGGAAAAAGTGCACCTCCAATGACCAAGTTGTTAATGCTGCAGAAGCTTATTAGTTTATCCCCATTCTCATTTACTGTTCTACTGCCACATTTCACCATTACTCTTTCATTACATGTTTTGTGTGTTCCAACTTTCGCATTGAGGTCTCCCATTACTATGATAAGATCGTATCTAGGTGCGCTTTCTATTTCCTGTTGTAAACGTTGATAGAATTCGTCCTTGACCTCAACATCGCTGTCATTTGTTGGTGCATGGCATTGTATTATTGTGGTGCTGGTGAATCTCTCTCTCAGTCTTGTTCGTATCAGTCTGTTGTTGATGGGTCTCCATTCCAGTAATGACCTTTTTATTCCTTTATTTAGGATAATGCTTACGCCTTCATTGTGCTGACCATCCTCTCTACCGGAGTAAAGTACTGTTTCTCCTGTTGCTGTTTGTATTCTCCCCATCCCGGTCCATCTGTTCTCACTTATTCCCAGGATATGTAATCTGTATTTCCTCATCTCTGCTATGATCTGGCTTAGTTTTCCTGCCTCATTCATGGTTCTGACGTTCCAGAATCCAACTCTTATTTAAAAGTATTTTCGTGTTTTGCGATTGGGGCATCCGTTTTCATGCCAGTGGCTTACTTTCTCAGAATGTCCTTCCCGCACCAAAGTTTTTGCATTTATTGCTGTTTCGGTAACGGTTAAGATTTTTTACTTAGACAGGTGTGTCGGCCCTGTGCTAAAAGCCCCAACCTGGAGGACCAAGGGTACCAGCTTTTGTCTGACCCCTACCCGCGCGTATGTATGCATATACCTATCAAATATCACTCACCATTGTTTTTTTTAAATAATCCGATGTAGAGTTATTAAGGAACAATAGTGTAAGTACTTGTACTTGCACTGTGAAAATACACCGTGGTCTAAGCTGATAATTTTGACATTTCTCAAAGTTATTCATTTTCCGTTAGCAAGGAGGAAGGAAGCGTTAAATCCTATCCAGCTCGAAGTGGACACAAATTAAGTATTGCCCTTTGAAAAAGGCATACAGATTTTACATTCCAGAATGTACAGTAACACGTTCGGCCAGCCGTGCCCAGTTCCATTTCTATCCGTCGTTTTCAACTTCCTAAGTGCTAGCATTTTTATAAGTTTTCCTATTTCAGATAATGTAGCTAGCGCAGTCGACATTGTAGCAAAGTCCAGGGCTTCTGATTTTATTAGCAGCATGCACTTCGGAGTGGATTCGTTCTTTGCAATCAGGTAAGGTTAATGTCTCGAATATATCTTATTGTTCGTGTCTTAATCTGTCACAAGATTGACATTTACATGTGTTTTTGGGCACTGTATATGCAAACATTAACAACTTATCAGGCAACAACTTGGATATTCTTCAATCTCCCCAGACAGAAAGTCGGAAGTAACAATAGGTCGAGCTAGCGATAAACAATAGATCAAGGTGGCAATTCCACCCCAAAACTTAATCCATGCTTTCCTGTCTAATCGAAAGTGTGGTAGTCAAATATGTGTTACAAAGTCGTACTCAGACATTACACCACCAGGAGTCAATATGGTTTCAAACGAAAGTCAGCGATCAGATCTATTAGTAAGGTATAGCTTATTAGGCCAACACATAACAAGAAACCTTGAACCATGAAGCAAAAACAACAAATACTATAAGAGGGGAGAAAAAGAAAACGGAAGAGCACAGAAAAAATTAAAGGACTGCACAGGAAAATGTAACGATCGAGATTGTTTGGTCAATTAATGATGTCTTTTTGCTATTAAGGCTGAGTCCTTTGTTTTCACTTTCTATGACTTTTGTATCAACCATTTCCTGCAGCCCCTTTTCCCTTTTTGCTATTAAGACTGATTCATCAGCGTATCTAATGTTGTTTATATTATGTCCACCAACTGATATTCCTGGCATGTCCTCTAGGAATCTCATTATATTTTCATTGTACAGATTGAACAGATCCAGTGACAGTTCACTTCCCTGCCTGACGCCCTTTTTTACTTGCTAATACGTTCCTATTTGGCTGTTAATTCTTTCAGCTGCTGTTTGTTGCCAGTACATGTTCTTTAATAGAATAATAGTTGAATAAAATATGGATTGGAATTCACCGCTATACATCGGATTTGTTGACAATGAAAATGCATTTGACAGTGTAGACAGATAATCCCTTTGGAAATTGATGAGGCACTATGGAGTTCCGGAGAAGATCATTAATTTAATAAAGAAGACTTATTGAGAAGTGACATGTAGAGTTCTTCATGAGAGGCAACTTACGGAACCGTTTGGGATGATTAGAAAGGGAGTGCGACAGGGATGCCTCTTGTCTCCATTTCTTTTCTTACTATCAATAGATTATGTTATGAAAACATCGATATCCCATAATAGAAATAAAATCCAGTGGAATCTGACTAAACAGCTTGATGATCTAGATTTTGCTGATGTCTTGGCACTTCTGTCCCATAACCATAGTCGGACACAAGACAAAGGTAATATACTCGATGAGAGGTCACAACAAGTGGGTCTGAAAATACACAGAGAAAAGACAAAGATAATAAGAACAATGCAACAAGAAATGATAACAAAGTTGAACTTGAAGAAACATGGCTAAAGGATGTAGAATCGTACACATATCTTGGCAGTCATATAGACAAAGTTGGAGGGACAGACAATGATATCAAAATAAGAATACAAAAAGCAAGAGAAGCTTTCATTGGGAAACACATGAAGATCAAGAGAAATCAAGTCCAACATGAAAATATGAATCTTCAACTCAAATGTCAAGTCAGTCCTAGTGTATGGCTCTGAGACATGGAGAACAACAAAAACGAACAACCAAAAAGCTACAGACTTTTATAAACGGGTGCTTGCGTAGAATAGAAGGATTGAAATGGTATGACAAAGTCACAAATGTGGAAATGATAACAAGAACCAGACCAGTGCCAGTGGAATAAGAGACGAAAGGAAGAATCTGGCGATGGATAGGAAACACATTCAGGAAACCTGTTGATAGCATTACAAGGCAGTCCTTGTTCTGGAATCCACAGGGAAAGAGAGGCAGAGGATACACATTGTGATGAAATCAGTCGTGCACGTTTAAAACTCTCATCCACTCCGGCAGTATCACTTCATTTCTTCATTTTTCTCACTCATCGTCCTATTATTTGGCATAATGATTGCTCTTACATTCTTTTTTACTGTCAGCGCACCCCAGACTTGTTTACGTTCCGCTAGGTGAATCGTAACAATACCAGGTTGATTACACAGGTCAGCGGTAATACGTTATAACTTGAGTCGCTTAGCCACTGTCATGAAATATTCTAATCCACATATATAAATTATTAGGTAAATATGAAGCCTAACAAATAAAATTAATAAAGAGAAGAGCAATGGTAAAATGACAGTGCTGTCACAAGGAATGTACTCGAAATCCCCCTTGTTTTCTGCTTCGTCTGCAAATTGTAACGCTTTCACGTTGATAGTAAAAGCTTACTGTATTATACCCGCTTTCTTCAATGAAACGTGTGCTGTATTTCTTGGAAAAAACATTGAGAGACTGCGTAATGACCTAAATTAATCCTAACATTAATTATATTACGTTACCAAAACGAACGAACAGATGGACAAAAGGATAGCGAGAGGGGAGGGCTGAAAATCAGGAACGCATGCAACACGCGTCGCGCGATATACAAATGCTGGCATCACGCGTGTAAGTCTACAAGCACTAACTTTTTCAGACGGACAGTGATAAAATACACTACCCTTTCCCAGAGTTAGGTTTATAAATCATAACAAACTCTTATTAGAAAAGACAACAATAGATGGGTTTACGTTTGAACACATAACAGTACCCAGACAGCACATCTTCGAAACAGGAGGTAGAAAATACATATTTTGAACGCAGCCACGTAGCTCCTTTAAATTAGTATTTTTGGGTTCCTTAGGGCTTGCTGACAAATAATATGTAAAACGTTACGCAAATAGTCCAGGAATTAATAAATTATACCCAAAATAAAATATTGGGGGTGCCTGACAGCATAAAATCATTTCTGCTCATAAGATTTTTTTTATAACGTGTTTGAAAAAAACCTTACGTTACAGAAATAGCCTACCATGTAAACTCCAAATTGATTGGAGCGCAACAAATGAAAGCCTAACCACGATTGGTCGGGCTATAAATACTATCTTGGTTGTTAGGGGAGACGGGAAAAGATAACATTTTTTCAAACACTTGTCGAAACGTGGCTCATTGGCCAGTCTCGCTGATATACACACTTGGGAGCGTTAGTTCGAGACCACTTGTTTAAAATAGCTTGATAAAGCATCAGTGCGTTGAAGCCAGCATATATTTGGCTCAATAAAAGCCTGGAACATAAGCAGATGGAGATTTGTGCCAGTTTGTGCCAGAATTCATTGCTAATCAACGTATCTGTGTTATTCGTATGAATTGTGGGACAGTGGTCTTGATGGTACTGAGCAGCACCTGGTCAGAGCTTTGCTGAATCCAGTGTCGGACAGCATACTCCTTGGTCCTTTTAGCTATCAGTGAGGTGTCTCCTGAGCCCAGAGGAGAATTCGAGCAGAGGAGTCCTTTCCTGCCGCCATCACGCAAGATAAGCAGAGTTGGCCAGCTGAGCTCAACATTCTGTCCCCTCATCTTGAAATAACTTTATAAAAATAACATTCAGAGGGGAATTTAATTGTCTTAATATCAGGAACTGAGAACATCTCCAATACTAGTCCCAAAAGACAAACTATTGAAGTCATGATGACAAATACCAACAGAGCTTGAACAAAACAAAACCAGTATTACCTCATTTTACTACTACACAACTGACACACATAGAACATTTGTAATAATATATGTCACTACAATATTCATATTAAATACATTCTGTACATAACTTGTAATTTAAATTGATTGTGATTCCTGGTTCCCTTGTAGTTGAATCAGGACACATATTCATTCATGCCAGTAATGAATACATATTGTTATTTGAAAGTTATCAGTGACTCTTTTAAGATATCTTTGTAGAGTGTTATATGTATGTGAGTGTCACAGTGTTGTCAAGAGTAGTGGATTAAATTAAATTGTTTATCTGTCTGTTGTTGTGACTTACACTTCATCATACACATACCCTAGACACATAACGTAGCATCACACTATTCCAGAATAATTCTGACTGAGATATATAGATATGTGGTAGCAAGTAAGGTTATCTATAATACACTACTCTTAATAGATATAGATACCTTCACAGCTGATCTCAGTCAGTACACTAAGTTCCCTATAAATATTTATAACATCCCACTTCACCACATATATTGGGGTCTCGCTCTTGGGATTTTGAATCTTTAACTATTAAAAATATTGGGGGTAATTCACTTCAGGGAATATAAGAATTAAAAGGTATCCTTGGGTGGAATTAAATAAGGTTGAGCTCACGGTGCCTGTGTTGTCCATTAGAGATTGAATTGTTGGTTAGACATTGTATAAATTTACCTGATAGACAATGGCGGACCTGGCCAAATTTCGATCTGCTGCGGTTCAGACTGCAAAAGAGTTAGGATTAGATGGGCAAGTTATGGTTGCCTATGTCACTACGGAATGTGACAAATTTATTGAACGCGAAGAAAGAAGATTAGAAAAAGAGGCCGAAAGAAAGTTAGAGGCTGAGACTAAGAGGTTGCAGATTGAGGCTGACAAAGAGGCTAAGAAATTGGAAGCAGAAGAGAAGAAATTAGCTGCAGAAAGGGAAGCCGAGGAAAGAAGACAGGCTGCAGAAAGGGAAGAGAAGAGATTAGCTGCAGAGAGGGAAGCAGAAAAGGAGGAGAAGAGATTACAAAGGGAACATGAGTTACGACTAAGGGAGTTTGAGTTTCAAGGCCATGCTCCTGAAAATGGTGCCAGTCCCTTTGCCTCTGATGCTACGGTTACTCAAGGAGCCTCAACCTCAGCTATGAATTTTCATTTAGATCATTTTGTTGAGAAAGACGATGATATTGAGAGCTATATAAATAGGTATGAACTATTAGCTACCACGTATGGGTTAGAGAGAGAAAGGTGGAGCTTAAAGTTATCTCAGGGACTTCGTGGGGCAGCTTATGAAGTTTTTGCAAAAATGAGCAGAGGTGATCAGGAAAATTATGACATGCTAAAGCAGGCTCTTTTGTTAAGGTATGAAAAGAATGCAGAATTTTATAGGAAAAAATTTAGGAATGCTAAACTACTGTCAGGTGAAACCTATCACCAGTTCTCTGCACGAATAGAGACATACTTGGAGAAATGGACTTCTCTGGGGAAAACCCAAGATCTTAAGGAAATGGTCCTTATAGAGCAACTAAGAGAGTCCATGGCTCCAGACCTGAGAAAGTTTCTCATGGAACAAGGTGCAGAGAGGCTGGGTGAGTTGCTAAATGTTGCTGAAAGGTATCAAGCAGCTCAAGCAGAGGTAACAGGTAATAAAAAGAAACAGGTGGATAACTTTAGGGCACCACAGAACTTTAATAAATTTGATCCTAAGGATCAAAATAAAGGTAAGCACCAATTTGATAGGCCACGGTATGAAAATAAAAATAAATTCCCACAATTCGATGAAAGGAAATATGATGAAAGAAAATCTTTCAACCAAGGAAAAAGGTGGTGTAAAAATTGTAAGATGAACAATCATGACACTGACCATTGTAGAAGGAAACCTCCTCATTTTGCTGCTATGACATCGGGGAAAAAGGAAAAGAAGGGCAAACCTGAAGAATTACAGGAACCATACCACCCCCCAGTGTGTGAAGATGTCATCTGTAATGGTGTCACTATAAGATGTTTATATGATACCGGTTTAGATTACGATTCCGTTGTGAGTTCTCACCTGGTGCAGGCCGATCAATACACCACAGAAACAGTGGAGATTCAAACTGCAACCAAGGATGTAGCTACCATGACACTTCCCGTCGCCCGAATAAAAGTGAAAACGCGATATGTGGAAGGAATCATAAAAGCAGCAGTGATAAATGAGCCAATCTACCCTCTAATATTGGGGTGTAGATATGTCTTCTTGGGGAATCCCAAGAGACCTGTGATATTGGCAACAGTGCAGACCAGATCACAGTCAAAGAAGGAGGAGGATAATCCAATAAATACTCACCCAGATGAGATGAGGAAGGCACAGGCTGAGGACAAAACACTCAAGCCATGTTTCAAGAAGTTGCCCAAATCTCATACACCTCCAGGCAAGGGAGAGTTTTATATGAAGAACAAACTGATATATAGGAAGGCTGGATCTGAATCCAATGGTCACGGACAGCTGGTCCTTCCCACTTCATATAGGACTAAAGTGTTGGAACTAGGGCATGCGATTCCCTTCAGTGGTCATATGGGAATCAGCGCAACAGGACAGCGAATAGCTTGTCACTATTTCTGGCCAGGAATAACTGAAGATATCAAACGATATGTAAAATCCTGTCCAGAGTGCCAACGAGTAGCACCTAAACATTGGACTGCACCAGCAACTCTGGGGGAAATGCCCATAGTGGGAACACCCTTTGAGAGAGTTGCCGTGGATCTTGTGGGACCTCTCACCCGAACCAAGAGAAGGAACAGCTACATTCTGACTCTGGTGGACACTTGTTCTATGTGGGGAGAGGCAGTAGCCCTGTCATCGATTGATTCTAAACATGTGGCAGAGGCATTGCTCACAATTTTCACAAGGTTAGGCTTTCCCAATCAAATCTTGACTGATAATGGCTCTCAGTTCAAGGGGAAACTAACTGAAGAAGTTTTCAGGATCTTCCAGGCCAAACACTTCCATTGTAGTGTGTATCATCCCCAAGGGAACGGCCAAGTGGAAAGATTTAACGGCACATTGATGTCGATCCTGAGAAAGTTGGCACACGAAAAACCAGATACATGGGACCAGTACCTGCACGCCGCCCTCTTTGCTTATCGGGAGGTACCCCATAGTTCAACCGGTATGGCCCCGGCAACATTATTGTTTGGAAGGCCAATAAAAGGTCCACTTGAAGCTTTGTTAAGAACGTGGACTGATGAAAAGGCAGAGGAAAACATTACATCTTCATACCAATATGTGAATGAGCTGACCACTCGGTTAAAAACTGGCTGGAAACTTGCCAATGAAAATTTGAAACAAGCCAGGAAGAAACATGCTGCCTATTATAACAGGAAGGCGAAAGACAGAAATTTGGCTGTGGGAGAGAAAGTACTGCTTCTTTTGCCCGGGAGTCAGAATAAGTTACAAATTGGATGGCAGGGTCCATATACAGTTCTAGAGAAGGTGTCTAGAACAAATTATAAGATAGATAAGAAGGGGAAAGAAAAAATCTATCATGTGAATCTCCTGAAGAAATATTTGGAAAGAGAACATCAGGAAGAGACACACTTGTTGACCTTGTCCATCGCCATGGAGATGAAAAAGGAACCACTTTCATCATTTGAATATCCATTACACCCCTGTGAGACAGCAGCACAGGTGAAAATCAGTACACATTTAACGAAAACTCAGAAAGAGAGAGTGCAACAGGTTCTAAATAATCATGCAGAGGTGTTAACAGACCGACCAGGGCATACAAACCTATTGGAATATGATATGAAACTCATAGACTCCACACCTGTCTGTATGAAACCATATTCGATTCCGTTTGCTAAGGAAAAAGCTTTGAAGGAAGAGATAGACTATCTATTGAAGGAAGGAATTATTTCGCACAGTGAGTCTTCGTATAGTTCCGGGGTTGTACTCTTAAGGAAGCCCTCTGGAGAACATAGACTCTGTATAGATTACAGGAGACTGAATGCTATTACAGAAGGACAGGTGGATCCATTGCCGGATACAAATCAGCTGTTTGCCAGACTAAATAAAGCTAAATATTTCTCAAAAGTGGATCTGAGTAAAGGATACTATCAGATTCCAGTAAAGCCTGAGGTTAGACCATACCTAGCTTTTAGTACCTCAGAAGGACACTATGAGTTTAATAGATTGCCATTTGGATTGAAGAATGCGCCTAGTGTCTTCTCTAGAATGATGAGAAAATTATTGGATCCTCTGAATAATCCCTGTATAACAAATTTTATGGATGATATCCTTATAGCAACAGAAACATTTGAGGAACACATTGACTCTCTGAACATGCTGTTTGATCGACTTAGGGAGGCAAATTTAACAGCCCGACCAACCAAATGTTGCGTTGGATGTAAAGAATTGGAATTTTTGGGACACACAGTTTATCAGGGAAACATGACCCCTGACACAAAGAATTTAGAGAAACTACAGAAAGCCCCGAGACCACAAACCAAGAAGGACGTGAGATCCTTTGTCTCATTATGTGGTTTCTACCAGAAGTATATCAAAAACTTTAATTCCATATGTGCACCTTTAACTGAATTGACACGTAAAGGACTTCCAGATCGCATTACATGGACACCACAATGTGAAATGACTTACCAAGAATTGAAGGAAAAGCTCACAAGTAAACCCATTTTGAAATTACCTGACTTAAGTCAAGAATTCATAGTAAGGACGGATGCAAGTAATATTGGGTTAGGTGCAACTCTACTACAGAAATCAGATGCATTGGATGGGGAATTAAGCCCAGTGGCATATGCTAGCAGAAAGTTGAATAAAGCTGAAATCAACTACTCAACTAGCGAAAAAGAATGTCTTGCAGTAATATGGGCAATAAAGAAATTCAATATTTATCTATATGGGAAGGCATTTAAGTTGCAAACTGACCACAAACCTTTATCGTTTTTAGCACAGGCTAAGCATGAGAACTCTAGGTTACTCCGATGGTCTTTGCTTCTGGCTCCATATAATTTTAGCATTGAATATATATCTGGAAAAACCAATCTGGGAGCGGATTTTTTAAGCCGCCATCCGTGTGATGAGAATCACCGTAAACCCCAGAAATAATAATAAATTTCTCTATGTGTATATAGAATAAAGGACTGACATATAATGTCTGTTTTAAGAGGGGAGGTGTCATGAAATATTCTAATCCACATATATAAATTATTAGGTAAATATGAAGCCTAACAAATAAAATTAATAAAGAGAAGAGCAATGGTAAAATGACAGTGCTGTCACAAAGAATGTACTCGAAATCCCCCTTGTTTTCTGCTTCGTCTGCAAATTGTAACGCTTTCACGTTGATAGTAAAAGCTTACTGTATTATACCCGCTTTCTTCAATGCAACGTGTGCTGTATTTCTTGGAAAAACATTGAGAGACTGCGTAATGACCTAAATTAATCCTAACATTAATTATATTACGTTACCAAAACGAACGAACAGATGGACAAAAGGATAGCGAGAGGGGAGGGCTGAAAATCAGGAACGCATGCAACACGCGTCGCGCGATACACAAATGCTGCCATCACGCGTGTAAGTCTACATGCACTAATTTTTTTTCAGACGGACAGTGATAAAATACTCTACCCTTTCCCAGAGTTAGGTTTATAAATCATAACAGACTCTTATTAGAAAAGATAACATTAGATGGGTTTACGGTTGAAAACATAACAGTACCCAGACAGCACATCTTCGAAACAGGAGGTAGAAGAAATTGCATATTTTGAACGCAGCCTCGTAGCTCTTTTAAATTAGTATTTTTGGGTTCCTTAGGGCTTGCTGACAAAGAATATGTAAAACGTTACGCAAATAGTCCAGGAATTAATAAATTATACCCAAAATAAAATATTGGGGGTGCCTGACAGCATAAAATCATTTCTGCTCATAAAATTTTTTTATAACGTGTTTGAAAAAAACCTTACGTTACATAAATAGCCTACCATGTAAACTCCAAATTGATTGGAGCGCAACAAATGAAAGCCTAACCACGATTGGTCGGGCTATAAATACTATCTTGGTTGTTAGGGGAGACGGGAAAAGATAACATTTTTTCAAACACTTGTCGAAACGTGGCTCATTGGCCAGTCTCGCTGATATACACACTTGGGAGCGTTAGTTCGAGACCACTTGTTTAAAATAGCTTGATAAAGCATCAGTGCGTTGAAGCCAGCATATATTTGGCTCAATAAAAGCCTGGAACATAGGCAGATGGAAATTTGTGCCAGTTTGTGCCAGAATTCATTGCTAATCAACGTATCTGTGTTATTCGTATGAATTGTGGGACAGTGGTCTTGATGGTACTGAGCAGCATCTGGTCAGAGATTTGCTGAATCCAGAGTCGGACAGCATACTCCTTGGTCCTTTTAGCTATCAGTGAGGTGTCTCCTGAGCCCAGAGGAGAATTCGAGCAGAGGAGTCCTTTCCTGCCGCCATCACTCAAGATAAGCAGAGTTGGCCAGCTGAGCTCAACATTATGTCCCCTCATATTGAACTGACTTTATAAAAATACTATTCAGAGGGGAATTTACTTGTCTTAAAATCAGGAACTGTAAACATCTCCAATACTGGTCCCTAAAGACAAACTATTGAAGTCATGATGACAAATACCAACAGAGCTTGAACAAAACAAAACCAGTATTACCTCATTTTACTACTACACAACTGACACACATAGAACATTTGTAATAATATATGTCACTACAATATTCATATTAAATACATTCTGTACATAACTTGTAATTTAAATTGATTGTGATTCCTGGTTCCCTTGTAGTTGAATCAGGACACATATTCATTCATGCCAGTAATGAATACATATTGTTATTTGAAAGTTTATCAGTGACTCTTTAAGATATCTTTGTAGAGTGTTATATGTATGTGAGTGTCACAGTGTTGTCAAGAGTAGTGGATTAAATTAAATTGTTTATCTGTCTGTTGTTGTGACTTACACTTCATCATACACATACCCTAGACACATAACGTAGCATCACACTATTCCAGAATAATTCTGACTGAGATATATAGATATGTGGTAGCAAGTAAGGTTATCTATAATACACTACTCTTAATAGATATAGATACCTTCACAGCTGATCTCAGTCAGTACACTAAGTTCCCTATGGGTATTTATAACATCCCACTTCACCACAGCCACCTTTGTTAAAGACACTATTTATTGACACAATATGGTCTCGTGCGAGCGATGAATAGAATGCCACATTGTCTGTCTGAGAGATCCGTCTGACTCAGGCACGAAAACACAGACAATAATGAGATAATAGCTTCCGCCAGACCATCCCTGTGTAATTGTTACAGATAACCTATCTGGGGGAGACACTATTGGAAGGTAGCATCTGGACATCAAATAAGTTCACAGATTTGTCTGTGAGTTGGCGGACGTATTACAGCATTATTAGATAGAGTTCACGCGAAGGAATTTTAAAATGTCATGTTTTAAAACACGCGAGGGAGGTTAAATTAAACACCCCAACCCTTATAGTTCAGAGATTTCGATTGGCTTGATGTGAGAAGCCGGAATAGACTTTGACTTTCATTGGAAAATTCGTCTGAAGTTCAATTTTAGGATTTGAATTTAGAATGAGAGATATAATCTAGCGAAATCGGAGACACAGATCAGATTGCATCGCAACTTCAAAGTAGCAACTCCTTGGAGCCAGAGAAACATAGGACTAAGGATTCCAAAATTATAAGTGACATATCAGAAGAATTTGGGCAAGTTTAAACTTAAAAGTAAACCTGCATTTATAAATACAAAGACTGAAAACTTACAGAACCAGGATCAAAGTATTTGGGCAACTTTAAAACTTAAAAAAAGGAAACCCCCATTTATAAATGTGAAGACTGGAATCCTAAGGAATCAGATCACCCGTCATAAGAGAAATACAAAATTTGCAGGATAGGTGATTCGAAGCATCTAATAAAGTGCTACGCCCATTCTAGCTGTGCGAGGAGATTGTGTTTCCAAATTTTGGGGTAAGTGTAAACGATTATTTTACAAATGTGAATTTGACATGTTTTCTTGCTAAGTGGTTATATATATATATATATGAGGCTGGCAACCTCAACATATGAAAATAGTATATTCATAAACCACTACCGTAAGCGCTGGTGATTGATTCTTGCTAGTCGTACAGAAAACCGACAGCAGAGGTGACCCCAGACTCCGACTGGCGCAGTGATGAGTGATGATTACATCACATGTGCCTCAAGTGTATCATATCATTTTGTGAGAAATATGTAACTTGTTAATGTTAATTCAGGCAAATCCGTGCGTTCGCGCTGTCCAAGCACATATTTTCCCAGTTTAATATCCATAAGAATATTGGTGATTTCTAATCATTTTCACTGAGTTACGCTGTGTATACTCAAAAAAGAATTTAATTATTCAGAGAGACTAACATTGTTGGGTGGACAGCGAGACAATGCGCCTGTTAATTTGCAGCCCACAAATGTACTTAGCAGAGGCATTTGTTTTTATTTTGTCTAAAAGATCGTAGTACTAAGCCATCAGATGGTTCGTGGAACTTAGCTATCAGACAGTTCGAGGAACGAAGCTATCAGACTGTGAAGTGGCCTCATCACAAAAGAATTGACGAAAGCAAGGCTGCAGGACTCACTTATACCAGTTAAGTGCTTGTAAAAGGCACCAGCAAACGGACATTACATTCTAATTTTAAATTTAAATCTTCAACCCAAGTCTCAATGACGAGAAATTTTATTTAACTCTGAAAGTCACCATCATTTCATCGTTATTTTAACCTGTTAAACTAATTGATTATTAAATTTGTTACACGTTATTTTAAAACATAACAATAATTGTTTATTCAGTTATTATAAGTATGAAAGCAAACATATGAGCAAGACTCTTTAATATATACTACTGGACAAAAGTTAAGGCCCGCCATTCAGTTTAGACAAGGTTTATATAATTGATTGGCAAACTGTAAAGACAAGTGAAAATGTCATTAAAACTGAGCTCAGAGAAATGTGTATACATTTCTGTGTGCGCTAGGTTAATTTTTTTTTATGTCCAAAAACTGGGTCACTTTAACCCGCACGTGAAAATTGCCATTGTTGCTGCAAAAACTCGTGGTTTTTGCAACACGCCCCACTAGTTCAAAAGGTGAAAAAGTGAGTTGAATTTGAATGCACGTGGAAAATGATCATCGGTAAAGAGTGTTCACCGTTGGTATGCAATAAATCAGTATGACAAATGGTCGAAATGATCACTGCATTAGCCATGCCACCAAGGAGAAGTCTCAGCACTGTAGACCGTGGTCGAGCCATGGCATGGATTCAGGATGGTCAATCTGTTCGTCATGTTGCAAGACGTTTAGCAGTGTCCCATTCTACCATTCAGAGACTTCTTGAGAGATTTCAAGCTACCGGACATTTGGAAAATCGACCCTGCTCAGGAAGAATTATATAAACCTTGTCTAAACTGAATGGTGGCCCTTAACTTTTGTCTAGTAGTATACCTACATTTAGACAGATATTTACATTTACAGAGCTAATACTTATAAAAAGTTATTTCGCTGGATTTACACAAGCTGGGGGCTTAATTCTTCAGAAAAGGCGACGAATCAAATATAAGTTAACAATTGCTCTGCCCTATATCACATTGTTCTTTACTTCTGAACTATCTTGTGAACACTACCTTGAGATAGAAGCGTCATTACCCTTCTATTTACAACTCTGCCTAGAGTAATCTTGTGCGAAGGTAGACACCTTTGACGACCCATATTAGATACTCTTGAGTTTTGGCCACTGTTGGACCACTACTGCAAAGCAGGGAGGCAATCCGTGACACACACGGAGAAGAGAAATGGAGACAGAAGTGAAACTGATGAGGAAAACGTGGAAACAACTTGAGCTGATGGCACGTGACAGGAGGACTTGGCATGTGTTTGTTGAAGGCCTGTGCTCCTTCGGGAGCTAAAGGGTATTGATTGATTGATTGACATGTTCTTTATTATCCTCAAGTCTTTACCATCAACGTTGATGCTTTCTAACATTTTGATAATTTCCTCACGATTCACTTCGTCAAATGCCTTAGTGTAATCCATAAAGCACAATTACAGATCTGTTTTTACTTCTATAGCTCTTTCTATAAACGTTCTTATAATAAAATATGGCATTGTTTATGCCTTAACCTTCTACAAATCCACACTGTTCATCACCTAGGGAAGGAACCTGTCAGGCACGTCAACCGGGTGGTGGACGGTTGAATGGCCTCTAGATAAAGAAGTTAGCTGTCAATATTGAACAAACAACTGCTGTCTGTATCAAATCACATCTGAAGCTTTATGATGTGACAATCAGCCAGATGGAGGCGCTTTATCCTCTTCCATTCCCACTGCCTTGTAAGTCTGCCTTTTTCAGTCAAAGGTTAACGGAGACAACCGTGCACAAACCGAAGGAAAGCAACGGGAAACTCTCGTCGCATCATCTCTTGTACAGCCATGAATCATGAAAAAGTATTAGAAGAGACGAAAGGAAATACAATGACGAGTTGGCAAGAGAACACCTGAAGTTGCAGCCAGAGGCACTATAAAGGATTGTTATGGTATTGTCTCCCCTGCTCTGCGGTAGTGGTCTAACAATGAAGGTATAAAAATGAAGGTCTTCAAAGGTATCAAGGTTTGCGAAAGAATTCTCTTGGCAGAGCTGTAATTAGAAGAATGATGCTGCAGATTCAGGGAACCTTACAGGATTTTAAAGAAAGCAAGCGTAACAACTAAGATCATAAATCTTACATGAACTTAATATTCTTCCATCCACATCTGTGAGGAAAGGTATTGACTCGTTTTTTGTGAGTCCCCAGCTGAAAGTGATTCAGCATCTATTAATTGCCTAGCGCTGCATGGTTATGTATAAAAAAAAGTCTTAGTCATGCGGGTACAAATTTACTCAATAATGATTAAATAGATTTAGATTGATTTTTACATATTAACAAGTTTAATAATCAATTATGAGTTAACAGGATAAAAATAAATAACGTTCTTAAAATAAAGAAAGCGATGATATTTGTCATCGCCGGATGTTATTAAATATATGTGGATAAGGAGAAAATGATTTTTAACGTCAATTGGCTGTGCTTATATGTTATTTAGCCGACGATGTGCGGTCAGTTGGTGTCTGATTCAGTCTCTATTGGTTCTCACACGTGTTTTGGACTAGTACTTCTCTTCAATAGAAAAATCTGGTGGCAGTAGCATCTGGTATTACAACGAAGTCAGTTTACCGGAAATATTATTTCATTCCTCGTGCCTCAGTCTTTAGCAAGAATGTTATCTCCTGAGATTGCAGTTTATCCAAGTCTTTCCAGTTGGTCAGGTCTGCAAAATTAGCACGTTATCTAAAATTTCCAACTGAGATCCAGATTGGACAACAGAGTCAACATGGTTTCGTGGCAATGTTTGCCGGTTATGCTTACGAATCAAACGTTCGTTACGTGCCTTCCCCGACAAAGGTCTGGGTTTAACACTGAGAATGTCGCTAAATGTAGACTCTTAATCCGTCTGGTTAGCGATTAATCATACAAACACGTAAAGCGGTCAGGTAACGTATGTGCGTGACGAAGTGGACAAGATAAAAGTGAACGATAAAGCGAAAAAGTACGATTAAGGAGCGGTTGAGAAGGAAGACAAAGAAGGGTACAGGAGAGGGTTTAAGGGTTACAGGAAAATATAACTTACGAATATATGATTCATCACAGGTATACACTATTACAAAGAAATTAATATGTAAGTTAAGCATTCATATGGTCTTTTCAAGGAAAGTGACAGAAAAATGCTTAGCAACATAAAAGAGCAGATGAAGATATTGACGAACTTCTAAACAAACCAGTTTTACACGATTCCCCAAACATTCAGCCAGCCGATGAGGAGTTTGACGTGGGGGGGGGGGGAGGGGGGGGGGGGAACAAACACAGAAGAAATAAAGAAACCCATACAGTTTCTAAGAGACTGGAAAAACCAGGGTTGTAGAGTCGGAAAAAAATCTTCCGACTCCTGAAATGTTAGAAGTGCATCTCCGATTCCCGACTCCAGCTCGAGACTCCAACTCCGACTACAGTTTTTTGACGAGTAATTTGGCATACAATTCGGAGTCGGTGCTCATAAATATTTTACCAACTCCGATTCCACTAAAAAAAATCACCGACTCCACGATTCCTACACCCCTGGGGAAAACTACGGGTTCAGATGTCATTCCAGCAGAGCTATTCATAGCAGACATAGCCACCTCTACAGGAATATTATACACGCCGGTGGGTAAAGTACGAGAGAGAAAAAAAATACCAGCAGGTTTGAAAGAAAAGGTATCTAGTCACGATGTCAGAGAAGGGAGATTTGAGAGACTAAAGAAGTTAGGCAGGAATAATTTTACTATCAGTTCCATGGAAAATATTAAACAGGATCACACTAGAGAGGTTAGTCATAAACAAATTGCTGAAAGTGGAACAGGTAGTTTTAAACAACAGATCTTGCGCAGACCAGATTGTCACACTAAACATAAATACATGTACGAGTATTATGATACAATCACCTTGACCTAAGTAAGGTGTATTATTGTTTGTTTCTTTCAGTGGTTTTCTGGTAGCTTATCTAAACTTGAAGCAAGTCCAAGACAAAGGATGGCATTTTAACTGGAGACATTTCTTCTTACATCGGTACTTTAGGTAAGCAAAGAAAGAAATACTATCTTGTTTGTGGAGATACTATTTGTTTTTGTCATCTTGTCCTTCTGTAGATGTATGACCCATTAACTTTTTATATTGTAGGCATGGTTTTAAGGGACCAAGATGGCTACCAATTGTTTTTTCCCCCAGCAATTTTTTTAAACTCATCTCATCTCATCTCAGCCCGTAACCGGTCATGGGTCGTAGGGGTGCCATGGTGGAAGCATCAGCAGACAGGGTCCTCCACTGCTCTCTATCCTCAGCAATGCGTACAAGTGTGGAAAAACCGTGTCCTGCCCATTCTTTGATGTTATCAGCCCAGGATTTTCTCTGCCTTCCTCTTCTCCGTTTACCTTCGACTGTTCCCTGAAGGATCGTTTTCGAAAGGGAGTCATGACGAGTTACATGCCCAAACCAGGCAAGCTTTCGACGTTTCACTGTTGACAAAAGTGGTTCTTGGTGGCCTGCATAGGTGTTTATCTTCTCTCTAACATAGACATTTGTTTTGTGCTCTTTATAGCAAATGCGCAAAATTCTTCTATAACATTTATGCTCGAAAGCCTGAATCCTTCGCTCCGTATCTGCAGTGAGTGTCCAGCTCTCACACCCATACAAGAGAATAGATAATACAAGTGATTTGTATAATTTGATCTTCACAGGAAAACTGATGTTACTTTTCCAGATCACATTCAACCTTGTCATGGCAGCTGAGGCCATCTCAAGTCTTGTCTTGATTTCTTTAATTGATCTTCCATCACTGCATATAGTGGACCCGAGATATTTAAAGGTGTTAACTTCTTCTAACGTTTGCCCATTTAACGTAATGTTGGTCGGAACATGTTTCTTATGGCTATTCACCAATATCTTGCTTTTTTCTATATTAATTTCCATCCCATACGTTCTTGTTACTTTCTCCAGTCTAGAGGTAAGGTCTTGAAGTTCTGATTCTGATCCAGCTATCAGATCAATATCATCAGCAAAACGTAGGTTGCACAGAGGTCGGCCTCCAATCGATATGGTTGATTTATAATCGTAGAGAGCCTCCTGCATAATATGTTCTAGATAAATATTAAAGAGCACTGGGGACAGGATACATCCCTGCCGAACTCCTACAGTTGTTTTGAAAAATTCTCCAATGTCGTTGCTTGCAAAAACAGCACTGCTTGCGTCCTTGTATAGTGCTTCAATGATATCTATGATGTTGGTATCAAAATTGAATTTTCTCATTACTTGCCATAAGCCTTCATGCCAGACTCGATCGAAGGCTTTTGTGAAATCGATGAAGTTATGGTATAAATCGTGTTGATGTTGGAGATGTTTTTCGATAAGTAATCTAATATTGAAGATTTGTTCTGAGGTACTTCTTTTTGGTCTAAAGCCAGCCTGTTCCTCTGACAAGATTTCTTCTGATTTCTGTTTTATTCTGTTCAAAAGTATCCTTAACATCACCTTACTTGGATGACTAATAAGGCTAATGGTTCTGTAGTTCTTGCACATTTTTAGATTTTTAAACTATACATTCATTATCAAGTAACCCGTCAAAAGTGCCTGGAGACGAATATGGGGTACTCTTTCTTCTTCACGTCCTGATGGCGACACCACTTCTGATGCGTTCTATTTTGTTCCCTTTCCATTCGTTTTCTCATTCAGTAAATATATGGTTGACACGTGACGTAAAATATTGCCGTGGAAAAGACTGCTGATAGAGCACGTGAATGTCTTTGTGCACGCTCCCTGCACATGAGCCAATTAAGTAAGTGGTTCAATGATTCATGGGGAACGAGAAGTGACATGACAACAAGTTACTGAGTATATATAGTTAGCCTAACCGGGATGAAACTACAACAAGTTAACAACAGCCTTATGTACAGGCCGTTGTTATGTACGTCTGTATTGCAATTATTAAGAAATAGTAGCTACTAAATAACAGACGTCCTTGCAAAAAGGTTGAGGTAAAACAGCTTTCAATGACGACTTTTAAACTAGCAATACATCCAACATATCAGATATTGTTATAATTCATTAAAAAGTATCAAAGCATTACTTACAGCATAAGCCCAGTTGTCTGAAAATTATTAAGTCTTCGAAGTCTGGTTAAATATTAACCATATGAGTTATGTTACAGTGCCAGCTTTTGTCACGGCTTGCCTTCCCTGCTTTGCAGTAGTGGTCCAATAGTGGCCAAAACTCAAGAAAACATCGGTGATAATTAGTTAATCGTTTCATCTGAGCTTTCTCTCGAAGGACCGAGGACTAGAATGGAACCAGGCCAGGAGGAAGACAGCTGATAGGATAGTCTGGCGCTCTCTCTTCCAAACCTCTACACCTCACGGTAGAAGGGGAATGACTAAGTAAGTAAGTTTTCGCCCGTCCCTCAGGCGACTTTCTTAGATAGCAATCTGGCTTTCTGTGCGTGTTCGTGCGATACCACGTTTCACAAACAACTGTCGTCTCTTTCAAAGGTGGCCAGACTGACTTACGGGATAATCGTATTAAGCTGATAACACTGACTAACAAAAAAAAACTTTTTTTTCTTTCTCTAACATTTCTATGTTTTTCTGGTCAATTTTAATGCGCTGTTTTTAAATCTGCAAACCGTTTTTCTCTATCAGGTCGGGATCTCTAGAAATACGCAATTGAGGTTTTTTAACAACACATACAGTATTACAACATCATTCGTACAATAAGTATAACAGTTATGTAGGCTTGAATTTCTTTGCAGTCGACTTTCGTCGGTGAATCGCATGTGATACATCGCGATGAAGCATCCAACAATAATCGGCAAGCATGGTCACACTCCACCGTCATAATTTTCTCGAAGATAAGTGAAAGCTTTGCTCGTTTTATCATGAGCCCCAACTTTATATGTAACAGTGGTAAAATGAAGCTGTCTTTGTTAACTAATGGCTCGTGTATTACATTTTTATGCCCGAGCTGCATACGAACCCGGATAGGCCACACCTTTCTTGCATAATGTTCCTGTCTGTTGCGGCTGTCCCATTCACATCGGAAGCAACAAAATTTAGTATACCCAGTCTGCTTGCCCGTGAGAATTGCAATGACCTTTAGGTCTCCACAAATCCGCCATTGGTAGTCATTGTACTTTATTTTTTCCAAACGTATAGCCATATTGTCATAAGTTTCTTTCATATGAACAGAGTAGGCTACTGGAATTGATGAAAATAAATTTCTGTTATGCAATAACACGGCTTTTAGACTAGTCTTGGAAGAATCGATGAAAAATCGCCATTCGTTGACTATGTGCTCATGACCGTTTACATCTTTGCAATAGCAAATGTCATCATCCATCTCAAAGTATTGAACAAGTTCTCTGTGTCTATGACAAAATTTAGATATCGGAGTATTGGGCGCTAAAAGATTCCATTCTTTGAGTCGCGAACCGAGTAATTCCGCGTGTCCTTTGGTAAGAGCGAGATCACGTATTAGATCTGAAAGTTCTGAATGGTTAATTAAGTAAACACCATCATTCAACGGTATGTAATCTGAGTAAGAATTAGTTTCTAAAGCAGGTAAACTATCACTTTCTGATGGTTCATTCACGTCCAGCGGATATTGTTCTGGTGGTACTTGGATCAGACACGTGATTGGATCATGAGGCACTGGTTTCGAAACCGATTCAATATTTGGATAAACCACAGACTTTCTAGTTTTAAAAGTGAAACCATGGATATTTGTCAAGCAGAAGTAACAATCAGTAGTGTGATTTGTATGTTCACGCCATATTACTGGCACTCCAAAAGGCATCGACTTATGCTTCGGCGATTTTCGTAACCAACCTGCCAATGTATCGAACAAACTGCATTTGGCTTCCAAGATTTATTTGCATCATCAACTTTCGAATCGAAATAAAGTTCATATGCTTTCTTTAGTAATGGTGTAAAGTTTTTCTGGTCAACACGATCGATAAAATATCCGCACACGTAACAGAACAGATCAGCCGAATTTCTACAACTTCTAGAAGCCATATTTTGCTCAGAATTATTTCAAAATACAGTAACTATTTGAAAAATCGCGTAACATATGTCATGCATCTTTTAGCAGTATAAAAAGTAGAATTATGTTGCTTTTTATTAATTTTTAATAAGTTATATAGTAAAAATGAAACGGAGCAAATAACGGTTTCCCAAAAATATATTTATTCACAAATATCTTAAGAACCCGACGTGATAGAGATAAACGGATTTCAGATTTGAAATCAGCGCAAGAAACTGACCTAAGAACACTTATTCTTATGTAAGAAAGAAAAATGTTGTTTGTCAGTGTAATACTATGTTCACTTAGTGAAACGTAAACAGTCTGGGAGCGGTCACAGCAAGAATAATGAAGATGCATATAATATACCAAATAATAGGACGATGAGTGAGAAAAATGAAGAAATGAAGTGATACTGCCGGAGTGAAAGAGAGAGAGAGAGAGACAGAGAGAGAGAGAGAGAGAGAGAGAGAGAGAGAGAGAGAGAGAGAGAGAGAGAGAGAGAGGGACAAAAGTACATGCACAAAGACGTTTTGTGACAACTGTTATCTGGTGGTATTTGGCTGGCTGTTGACTGTTGACACTGAATGAGACAAGGCTAATGTTTATTGTTCTAACTATCAACGACGTACTTTACAGTCACTTCGAATTACAAGCTACCGCATGAAGTGTTGAGATCGAAGGGTATATAAATTATTTCAGTATATTGCTCGTGATCTAGTGGATTACCTTTTCCAACCTCAGACTCCAGGTGAAGGCTGCAGGGCTTCTTGTTGGTTATTGATACACTCTTCGCTTCTTTTTTATAGTCTTTTATTCTTCTTGTCTGTTGGACGAACGAGGACATGATAGTGAATATAAGGCACTCCAATATCTGGTCGATTAAACGTCACAAACATTTATTTGGTTTCATCATTTGTTTTAAATGCACACTACAGCAATGTGTGACGTGTACAATAAGAGGCCGTCTAATATTTTGGCTTCCTAGCTCGGTGGTCCATGGTTCGATCCCCAGTTGAGGTGGGATTTTTTAGACCGCAAACGGCTCCAGGGTCGACCCAGCCTCATGAATTGGGTACCAGTGCAACTCTGGGAAGGTTAAGGCGGCCGGCGTGATGCTGACCACATCAACACTAGTGTGCCGATGGTCAAGAAAATATGGGCCTAACACCATATTCCCAATATGCCTCAATGGGTGTGTAACAGGATCCTGTGCCTGTGCTGTCCCTAATATTTTGTAGAATTTTACAGTGTGCTATTTCTTACAGATCGTAGCAATGCTGTCTTCGATTATAATACCATCTCTTAACTGCACTATTTCAAAGGTTGATCAAAATGTTCAACTTACTGTAAATCATGAATCAACGCACACAATGTTCAAGGGAATTTTGGCCAGCACACACAGAAAGCAATTTGATTTCTGTTCCATAACTAGATTACTTCACGAATCTGGTGTAAAACAGATACTTTCTTCAAAGTAATCAGTTTCTTGCTTTATCGTATAACACAATTCCTTTAGCACTTTTAAGTGTATAAACATTTCCTGAATTCTGCACAAGATCTAAGTCCTACAAAAGCTTACAGACACTTTCGGCTCTGCGAATCACTCGCTATCTAATTACTGTTTGATGCGTCTACTGCTTATAACGGTCTGTTTCATATTTCTACTCATAGAGTTCTTAGGCCTACAGACAAATTCTGCACCATGAATAACTCGTTGGATACGTACGTCTTAACTCTTCTACATCTTCTAACGGTCTGCTTCGTGGAAAACGAGTTAGCTTGGTGAGTTAAATTTACTTCCAACCAACACGTGCACCCTGATTGGTCGCAGTTTTCGAAAATATCCAATCAATTTTAACGTTTTATAATTATAACCGCTTTTTTTTGTAATGAGCTCAACTGAGTTACGCAGCGAGAATTGTACCATGCATGCTATTTTTATCCTATTTTCGCGCCAAAATAGCAGTATTTATTTGTCTGTTAAGATTAGAGATATTTTGCTTTTTCGAACTCAATACCTAAAATCGTCGATATCTTCTAACAGAATAAACTTACAATATTCCTTTATATCTTATTCTTCTCGTCTCGTTTTCGTGGACAATTAAAGACCAAAGACGATATCTATTCTTTGTTTAATTTTAGAGTTACAAGTATAGCTTACTGTGCCCATAGCCTGCAGTGATGATTCTAGTACTCTATCCTCTTAGGGCTCTATACATTCACGGCTACAGGGTCACATGACATACTAAGCTGATTGTGAGAATCACATGACAAACTGAGCTGATTGTGAGAATCACATGACAATATGAACTGAGTGTGAGAATTAAAAAAAAAACTGAGCTGATTGTGAGAATCACATGACAATCTGAGCTGACTGTAATAATAAAAAACAAACAGAGCTGACTGTGAGAATAAAAAAAAAAAAACTGAGCTGATTGTGAGAATCAGACCAGAATTGTATGCTTTCGAATAAATATGTAAGGACTTCACACTTTCGTCAACAACGTAAAAGTTTACGTCTGATGCAGGTTCGTGAGATAGATGCTATGACTAGGTTCTGGGTCGTTTTTGTGTTATGGGTAGAAAATACCCACTTAAAATGTTTAGGTTTTTTTTTGTGTGATGTCATTTAGCTTTTTCACAAAATTTGAATATGGCAACACTGACAGATACACGTAATTGCTGTCTTTTCGTCTCCTAGACCTTTCAGAGCCAAGAATCAGGATTTGCTAATAATGGAATGATTGTATACAGCTCATGACAAAATCAGGAATTGCTAATAACAGAATGATTGTACGCAGCTCAGGACAAATGCCGTGCAGCAATAACATTCATATTTGATTACAGACATCATTTTTTCTGTTCACAAATTTAAAACATTGATATTAGTCTTGGTTCGTGTGTTTCTCATTCTGGCAGATAAAGATTTGCTAATTGTTTGCTTCTTCTTCTTCTTCTTCTTGCGATCGCATCTTTGATGTTTACACCGTCAGACGAGTTTTCATGATGAATTCGACTGTTGTTTAAAGTTCCTCTTGAGCTCCATATAGCTTTGAGTTTAGTGTTGAGTCATTGGGCCAGTATATCTTTCCTAATTGTTTGTAAACTTAAATAAGACAATCTTATTATCCGTTATATTTTGCTATTACTGACGTTTATAAATCTTACAGACTGACACCACCATTTTTAATCGTGGTCTTTCTGGTGCAAGGACTTCAGAGATTCATGGTTTCGGGCGCCATGGCACCTACATCACAGCCTAGCGATAAAGTGGCCTGTGACAAACATTGGTGGCTTTTACCCCTTTATATAAATAACCTTCTCGATTTGGATTTGGAAGAACGGGTAAACTACCTTTTCTTCATATATTTTTTTAATTCCTTTAAATTACCAGGTCGTCTACGTGCTGCAGCAACTTGTTACGTTTTACATGTGGCAAATGATCGTCCAAACTGGCAAAGCTGTTAGAGCGCTTTCCTCTCGCGAAACATTCACCACGTTCCGAGATCGAAACCTGGAAACGTCTTTTCCAATCTACCCAGCTGTAAATAGGAATATAACTGATCTTAAATTAGGGAAAGCAAAGACAGTGAGGAAGGGAACTGGTCTCCCACATCATAAAATATCTGGACCAGAATATGGTGAAGTCTCTGACACTTCTCTCCCCTACGGCAGTTTCTGCAATGGGATTACATTCCGCATGTTGCTGCATTGGTGATCTGCCATACAATTGAACTAACAAGATTCTACGTCGTATAGTCAGTCACACATAACTTGACTTCTGCTACTGATTTTATGGCAATATCTCTTTCACGTCTGCTTTACCATACAATATAATTTGTATGTAGTCTCTTGCTCTCTTTTTCCCTCTTTCACTCTCTCTCTCTCTGTCTCTCTCCCTCCCTCTCTCTCTCTCTCTCTCTGGCTATTTACCCTGTTCCGATCTGTTGCTTTTCATATAGCCATATCATTGTTTGTGCTGTCTGACTTCTCTTGTGGATTTTAATGCTAGTCACACGTAAACGTTTAGGTACTTGTTCAAATGCAAATTTTACTTGACCTAATTTCAAGACCAAATAGCATATTTTCACATAATATATTGTAATTATTGATTCCTCTACGTTGGTTTGTCATATGTCTGATCATTGTAATTATTGTTTCGTCAGTGTTTGTTTGTCATACGTCTGATCATTGTAATGATTGTTTCCCTAGTGTTTGTTTGTCATATATCTGATCATTGTTATTATTGTTTCCTCAATGTTTGTTTGTCATATGTCTGATCATTGTAATTATTGTTTCCTTAATGTTTGTTTGTCATATGTCTGATCATTGTAATGAGTGTTTCCCTAGTGTTTGTTTGTCATATGTCTGATCATTGTAATGATTGTTTCCCTAGTGTTTCTTTGTCATATATCTGATCATTGTAATTATTGTTTCCTCAACGTTTGTTTGTCATGTGTCTGATCATTGTAATGATTGTTTCCCAAGTGTTTGTTTCTCATATATCTGATCGGTGTAATGATTTTCAATTAGTGTTTGTTTGTCATATGTCTGATCATTGTAATGATTGTTTCCTCAATGTTTGTTTGTCAAATGTCTGATCATTGTAATGATTGTTTCCCTAGTGTTTCTTTGTCATATATCTGTTCATTGTAATGATTGTTTCCTCAATGTTTGTTTGTCATATATCTGATCATTGTAATGATTATTTCCTTAATGTTTGTTTGTCATACGTCTGATCATTATAATGATTGTTTCCCTAGTGTTTGTTTGTCATATGTCTGATCATTGTAATTATTGTTTCCTCAATGTTTGTTTGTCATATATCTGATTATTGTAATGATTGTTTCGTCAGTGTTTGTTTGTCATATATCTGATCATTGTAATGATTGTTTCGTCAGTGTTTGTTTGTCATATATCTGATCATTGTAATGATTGTTTCCTCAATGTTTGTTTGTCATGTCTGATCATTGTAATGATTGTTTACCTAGTGTTTGTTTGTCATATATCTGATCATTGTAATGATTGTTTCCCTAGTGTTTGTTTGTCATATGTCTGATCATTGTAATTATTGTTTCCTCGATGTTTGTTTGTCATATGTCAGTTCATTGTAATTATAGTTTCCTCAATGTTTGTTTGTCATATGTCTGATCATTGTAATGATTGTTTCCCTAGTGTTTGTTTGTCATATATCTGATCATTGTAATGATTGTTTCGTCAGTGTTTGTTTGTCATATGTCTGATCATTGTAATTATTGTTTCCTTAATGTTTGTTTGTCATATGTCTGATCATTGTAATGATTGTTTCCCTAATGTTTGTTTGTCATATGTCTGATCATTGTAATGATTGTTTCCCTAGTGTTTGTTTGGCATATATCTAACCATTGAAAGTATTATTTCCTCAGTTGTGCCTGAATATCGTAACCATTGTTTCCTGAATATGTCACATGTCTCATTATGGTCATTATTTTGTTCCTCAGTGTTGGTCTCACGCCTGGAGCCTCGCTGCTGACATGCAGTTTTATCTACTGAGTCCACTCATGCTTATTCCATTTTACTAGTGAGTACTAAGTTACACATTACTGCCACGGATCCCTATAGTTTCTGGTGGTTTCTCTGGATACAACAAAGGAATACATCAACTGGTCACACATGCATGTCGTAAGATGCGACTAATGTGAGGTCATGCGTGAGCCTGGCAACCTCACCATGTCAAACAAATTGCTAGAGAAACTACCCAAGCAAAAGCAAATGAATACTTTAGTGGTAGATTTTTGCGAGACGGCTAGCGGCAGTAGTTGTTCAAAGCTGCATGAGAAGGACAACAGTGATGATACTGATGATTATTATGATGCTAATGATAATGGTGAGGATGAAGTGAAAAACATGCAAAGAGAATTCGATTGAAATTCAAGTCTTTGAAATAAATGCACATAACAACAATAATTCAACAATACAAGTTTAATATCTGCGGTCGATATGAAATCAATATGCATTGACTGAAGATAGGTATATGACAGGGGGTGGGGCCGTAGAGTGTAGTTCGCCAAGGGTCTCTGAGGAGAAAAAAAACAGAAATATTAGGACTGCTGTTGTCTATAGCATGTCGTACAAAGCGATTAAAATGAGGTTGTGTATTAGGGCTGACTATCTCATCCTATAAAAATAATTGCTACAGAAAGCACAGCTTATGGGCACATGAAGTCTACGATACAGGCTTCCTTCAAGAGGACGATCATCAGCGGATGACACATGCTTTATTATGAGCGACAAATGAGATGTTGACGAAAATCTCAGCAATTCAAACTAAGGATCGTTTACAGTCTGAATGTTTGTTTGTATTTTCTCCTGTGATTGGAATAATTCCTTTACTATTTTTAAATAATTTAGTTTTTTACATTTTTTCAATTTGTTTTTAAAATTTGCGTATCGGCGTTGCTATAAAAGTGTCTGCTAATTTATTGTGTATTGGTCGTTGAGGTTCTACCCTCATGTCAGTTGTTTGTTACTCTAGTAGTCGAAGACAGCAACACCCCGCCCCCTCCCCCCCCCCCACCCCCTTTTACAACTTAAACATACTGTATTGTATATTCTTCTACCATGAACCTGGCATTTCTTAAAAGTTTCGTCTTGTGGAGTTCTTTATACTATAGCATTGACGTCACCCGAAACACATGACACTGTTGCTATATTATTCTGCTGTAAAACTGATCTCTAAATATTTTGTACATGTATTGTAGTTGTGTTCATCTGTTGTAAAACTGACATCTAAATGTTTTGTACATGTATTGTAGTTGTGTTCATCTGTTGTAAAACTGACCTCTAAATGTTTTGTACATGTATTGTAGTTGTGTTCATCTGTTGTAAAACTAACATCTAAATGTTTTGTACATGTAATGTAGTTGTGTTCATCTGTTGTAAAACTGACCTCTAAATGTTTTGTACATGTATTGTAGTTGTGTTCATCTGTTGTAAAACTAACATCTAAATGTTTTGTACATGTAATGTAGTTGTGTTCATCTGTTGTAAAACTGACCTCTAAATGTTTTGTACATGTACTGTAGTTGTGTTCATCTGTGAAAAACTGACATCTAAATGTTTTGTACATGTATTGTAGTTGTGTTCATCTGTTGTAAAACTGACATCTAAATGTTTTGTACATGTAGTGCAGTTGTGTTCATCTGTTGTAAAACTGACCTCTAAATGTTTTGTACATGTGTTGTAGTTGTGTTCAACTGTTGTAAAACTGACCTCTAAATGTCTTGTACATGTATTGTAGTTGTGTTCATCTGTTGTAAAACTGACATCAACAAGTTTTGTACATGTGTTCTAGTTGTGTTCATCTGTTGTAAAACTGACATCTAAATGTGTTGTACATGTATTGTAGTTGTGTTCATCTTTTGTAAAACTAATCTCTAAATGTTTTGTACATGTATTGTAGTTGTGTTCATCTGTTGTAAAACTGACTGCTAAATGTTTTGTACATATGTTGTAGTTGTGTTCATCTGTTGTAAAACTGACATCTAAATATCTTGTACATGTATTGTAGTTGTGCTCATCTGTTGTAAAACTGACATCTAAATGTTTTGTACATGTATTGTAGTTGTGTTCATCTGTTGTAAAAGTGACATCTAAATATCTTGTACATGTATTTCAGTTGTGTTCATCTGTTGTAAAAGTGACATCTAAATGTCTTGTACATGTATTGTAGTTGTGTTCATCTGTTGTAAAACTGACCTCTAAATGTTTTGTACATGTGTTGTAGTTGTGTTCAACTGTTGTAAAACTGACCTCTAAATGTTTTGTACATGTATTGTAGTTGTGTTCATCTGTTGTAAAACTGACATCTAAATGTCTTGTACATGTATTGTAGTTGTGTTCATATGTTGTAAAACTGACCTCAAAATGTTTTGTACATGGATTGTAGTTGTGTTCATCTGTGGTAAAACTGACATCTAAATGTTTTGTACATGTATTGTAGTTGTGTTCATCTGTTGTAAAAGTGACATCTAAATGTCTTGTACATGTATTTTAGTTGTGTTCATCTGTTGTAAAACTGACATCTAAATGTCTTGTACATCTATTGTAGTTGTATTCATCTGTTGTAAAACTGATATCTAAATGTCTTGTACGTGTATTTTAGTTGTGTTCATGTGTTTTAAAACTGACATCTAAATGTCTTGTACATGTATTGTAGTTGTGTTCATCAGTTGTAAAACTGACATCTAAATGTCTTGTACATGTATTGTAGTTGTGTTCATCTGTTGTAAAACTGACATCTAAATGTCTTGTACATGTATTGTAGTTGTGTTCATCAGTTGTAAAACTGACATCTGAATGTTTTGTACATGTGTTGTAGTTGTGTTCATCTGTTGTAAAACTGACCTTTAAATGTTTTATACATGGATTGTAGTTGTGTTCATCTGTGGTAAAACTGACCTCTAAATGTTTTGTACGTGTGATGTAGTTGTGTTCATCTATTGTAAAACTGACCTCGAAATGTTTTGTACATGGATTGTAGTTGTGTTCATCTGTTGTAAAACTGACCTCTAAATGTTTTGTACATGTATTGTAGTTGTGTTCATCTATTGTAAAACGGACCTCTAAATGTTTTGTACATGGATTGTAGTTGTGTTCATCTGTTGTAAAACTGACCTCTAAATGTTTTATACACGTATTGTAGTTGTGTTCATCTGTTGTAAAACTGACCTCTAAATGTTTTGTACGTGTGATGTAGTTGTGTTAATCTGTTGTAAAATGACCTCTAAATTTCTTGTACGTGTATTGTAGTTGTGTTCATCTGTTGTAAAACATACCTGTAAATGTCTTGTCCATGTATTTTAGTTGTGTTCATCTGTTGTAAAACTGACCTCTAAATTATTTGTACATGTATTGTAATTGTGTTCATCTGTTGTAAAACTGACATCTAAATGTCTTGTTACATGTATTGTAGTTGTGTTCAACTGTTGTAAAACTGACCTCTTAATGTTTTGTATTGCAGATGTGTTCTGCGGTTTTAAAATTGACATCCTCGAAACTGTAGATAGATACACAGACAGACAAACATAGACACAGACAACAAGACAATCGAAAACGCAATCGGACAGACATACAATCACACAGAAAGCAGACAGATACACAAAGATAGATAGATAGATAGATAGATAGATAGATAGATAGATAGATAGATAGATAGATAGATAGATAGATAGATAGATAGATAGATAGATAGATAGATAGATAGATAGATAGATAGATAGACAGACAGGTAGGTAGGTAGGTAGGTATGTAGGTAGACAGACAGACAAACATGCCGATAGATAGACAGATAGACAGACAGACATATAGATAGATAGATAGACATATAGATAGATAGATAGATAGATAGATAGATAGATAGATAGATAGATAGATAGATAGATAGATAGATAGATAGAAAGAAAGAATGGAAACGATGAGTCTTACATGCTATCTACAAAGCTCGCATTGTGGTCACAACGTTATTAACTTCTCTCACCAGTCACAAGTATGCTGGGATATCAAGTTGTCTTTTCTTTATTGTTGGCCAATGGATACTTACTGGAGTCCTGTCATACCGAGTAGGAGGAGGAATTGGAATGCTTAGGTATACTTATCTATCTATCTATCTATCTATCTATCTATCTATCTATCTATCTATCTATCTATCTATCTATCTATCTATCTATCTGTCTGTCTGTCTGTCTGTCTGTCTGTCTGTCTGTCTGTCTGCCTGCCTGCCTGCCTGCCTGCCTGCCTGCCTGCCTGCCTGCCTGCCTGTCTGTCTGTCTGTCTGTCTGTCTGTCTGTCTGGTATTAAGAAAGCTGCTGTCTGGAATTTAGTCGGCAAAGATGGTTCTACGTCGTCTTGCACACGCGCCCATAAATAAGCGACAGACCCAGTGTCTAGGTTGAATGAGACGCGCTTCTCCAAACGAAGGCAACATTTAATTTGAAAAAAAAAAGTCTTCTCTACCCAACACAGTACATTGACTCGATTAGGGAGCTAGGCACGACGGCAGCGTCAATAACCAGAGCACGGGATGGCAGTGCCTTACCAGGTTGACAAACCGCTCAACAAAATGTCTGATCTTATAGGTTATGTTTTTCCAACAGAACTTGCTGATGACTTCACACGACGTAACAGTGTTACAGAAGGCAAATTTATTTGGCAGAATTTCTTTAAGTTCATATACTACAGTCTCAGTGCGTATGTCCACAGGTGTGTTAGGTGTGATTACTTCAAGCCGGCACTAGATACCAGAGTTTTAGTCAACCAGGGCTTACGGGACACGTGGTCTGAAATAACACCACTCAGTATTATGTTACATTTCCAGACTGATCAACGATTGGCTCGTAGTTACCAGACCTGGAAATTTGATGGAGTTTTGTTATGTACTAGTGCAACAACCGTAGATACAGATGAATATTTAATCTTGGAAAGGACAACAAAGTTAAACGATTTCTTTCGACCTACTTTGTACTCTGGCCTCAGCTCCCAAACGTTAAGTGTAGCGGAGGGGTCGGGGAAGTAGTTACTCATCTCAAGCGGTGTAGGTGGAATTAACGTGGTCATTGCGTAATGTCTAATTGAAAGATGTGCTTATTCTACGTTGTATAATATCTGAGTGGAAGCTGTGCTCAGTCGACGTTTCAGTTGCCGTGGGAATTAGGAAGCAACGGAATTAATGATGAAAACATGTGTAGTATTGTAAGGGACGTGACAACAAGTGTCACGGAAACAGAAGAAGGAGTTAAAGAGTTATTGGATAGTAGGGGAACTCTCTTAACTTGTCAAATAGAAGATCAGTAATCACGTGGAACTCATTCAGGTGAGGAACCGTCGAGAATAAATGACGTAGCACACAAGAGCTTTAGAATTATTCACAAGGGGTCTATTTTTTTTTTTTTTTTTTTTTTTTTTTTTTTTTTTTTTCTTAACCAGCGGCACTTGGGCTTTCAGCCCTTCGGCCCAATGACATGTCATTGCGAGGCTGGGGAACCTGAGGACTTTCCTTCCAACCCGGTCAGGAGCTTCGTTCCTTCCCATCCACAGAGGGTTTATCACAGGAGCCGTTCAGGTTATTCAGTCAAATTTCCGGCCGTAAACATTTCTTCAAACGCTGACGCCCGGGTTTGAACCATGAACACCTGGTCGCCAGTACAACGCCGAAGCCATTACACCAGCGCGGCTCCCAGGGGTCTATATAAAGGGATGTAACTTGAGGCAGAAAGTCTCTTCCATTCGTAGCTTGACTAGCAAAATGTAATTCGACGCAGCAAGGTCGTCGACAGTGAGTGCATATGGCTCTGTCAAAAGCCATGGTCTGTGGTAACCAGATAGCAACTGACAACAAATAGAGAAACTATCAGCGAGAAAGACGTATCACTTGCATGTGCAATAATTGAGAATCCAGTTTGTATCATAACTACAGCAGACCATCTACGGGTGTGTAGTGTTTAACACGTGACATTATAAGAAACCAGCGAGTGACCTCGATTTTTGTGAACTGTTTCATTCGACGAAATGATTTTTCATAGGCGGAAATTGATAGTGAATCGCCACATTTATGATGGTGGCATTCAGTTTTAAGTGCACTGCAAGATTGTTAATGATGCACCACAATTTTGATAAAAGCAATAATCCTTGGTGGTAGACCAGTACCTTTATAACTAGACAGATAAATATGAAGATCGCAGAGATCAAGATTAAACTTCGAAGTAAACTAACATTGAATTATTCATCGACCAGACATATGGAGGAAGAGATTCTATTGATTGAGCTATTGTTGCAAGTGGAACTTATGGAAGGGGAAGTAATCTTTAGAATGGTTTTTTAGACAAATTAAATTTCGAGTTGCAACGCTTGATTAAGCGGATACTTGTTTGACTTTAGGATAGAATTATCTTTTCCTATTTTTCGGGTGACAGAGTACAGATAAGCGTGTGAACGCTGTTTAATGTATTTATTCTGTACTGTTTGCATATGTTATCGAGAGCGGTGTTCAAGACAGCCGAATCTCGTGACGGGTTTTTTTTGGCGGGACTAGTGTGTGATTAAAGAGTTGTGTTTTTGGGTGTGGACCGAGTAGGTCGAGTCCCAGTGGTTTTTGGATAATGTATGCCTACGTAGGATTTGAGAAAATGTCGACTTATATATTTCGCTGTGTGTACAGCCTATGTGATACACTGCAGTGAAGATTTGTTTAGGCCATATGAAGATTATTATAGCTGCCGTGTGATGCAGGCTTTATTGAGTATTGAAGATTTGTTTAGGCCATATGAAGATTATTATAGCTGCCGTGTGATGCAGGCTTTAGTGAGTATTGGAGTACTGTTTAGGCCATTGTTACGCACAAATAATTACTTTTTCCAAAGTCTTTGTATGATCATTTTTCGTATGTATGATCATTTTTTGACTGAAAGGTGTATTATGTTTTTTACAGTCAAAGGGACATAACCCGAGATATCGAGACTACAATTTTTTTTATGAGTTTGCCTTCTCTTGTATAGAGACACGTTCGGTCTATAATTTCTTGAACGAAGCGTGACCATATCTCCTTATTTGGTAGTATCAGTCAACTGTTGTAGATGTCTGAAACCTGTCTTAACGCTTCTGTTCATGACCATAAAAGGCGCGACTGTGTAAGACTTTTATCTCGAATGTTCTTAGAATCGTCTTATGTGAGCGGCGACTCAGATATTGGAGTTCTGCGCATGTCAAAACTGGTAGTTCGTTTGGTGTGTTCCGCCCAGCTCGGGAGTTTAGAAATGGTCTGAGCAGCGAGCGGACGCAATGTGCGTCTTGTGATTTTCTGAGGGAAATACATTGTCTTTGTGAGTTAGTTAGCTAACTAGACTATTTCCCAGTATTATTCAAGCCTGCCTGGAGGCATATGTTCGTGGTTGATTTCCGAAGAAAGGTAATTCCTCTTGTATTGAACTTTATGCTATCATCTAGAAGTTCGTCATTTTGTGGCTCCTTGCTCGCCTGTGTGATTCAAAATGGAGAGGTACTTTGACTAGGATTTTCGCCACCGGTATCTTTATACCTGAACTAGTTATATATATATGGGTCGCTCTAGACCAACAAGACTATTGTCTGTGTTCCAGGATTCGTTATATCAGAGATCACGTCCAAGTCAGATGGTTAGACTTAGGAAGGTTATAAGGGTCGGTTTGACCTGTATTCCATGTATGCTATTCACGTGCAGACAGTAAACGGACTTATTGTACACATCTGATCTGCTAGCATCAGGAAGGGAGCATTTATTATTGTCTATGAACATTGATGATCTGCAGCTGACACTGTTGCAGAAGTTATATATATTATTTATACAGCTTCATGAACCAGAACTTTATGATATCGAATATACAGAAGCTATCTGTTTACAATAGAACTATTGAGTATTGAATCCTACATGACTATCAGCTAATATGATTTTGAATGCTGCATTCGTTAAACTATGTTGGTGATGACAAAATATCATGACTGTTTTGTGGCGTGCAATAAATGGTATAAACATAAAGCGAAGTTACCATTTTCATGACTCTACACATCATGTTGCCTGTGTTGTACCCTGTGAACTATTCTACTGCAACATACACAGCAACACTATAAACCAGAGAAGACACCTACATCTTGCACTTTTATACCAGGTGTCGATAGGGGTGGTGATTTGTCGTCAGCCTAAATCCACTTTTGGTGGTCAGACCCTTTGGCTTATCATTCCAGTTAAATCCACCCTTATCATTTTTGGTGGCCAATTGTTGGTTTACTCTGGTACCAGCTATCAAGGGGGTCAACAAACCCAGACATCATCATCAAGCTTTCAACATTACAGTTTCAACTCATCACCTCAATGTTTGATGAAAGATTTTGAAAGTACCCGGCGTTGCTGAAAGTTGGAAATTGTTTCAAAATACCCGGCGTTGCTCGTCAAGTTGGCAGTTTTCCTACGATAGAAGGACAAGTGCCGAGCAAATCGATTTCCTGATCTGTTAGGAAGAAGGACAAGTGCCGTAACAACTGTTCCGGATTGAGAAGGTCAAGTGCTCAAGTCAATTCAGAAGGTCAAGTTCAGAAGCTGTTTTCTGTCAGAAGCTCATTTCCTTCGTCATGGCAGTTTATGAGAGCAGATATGGATCAACGTTGGATCATTGTCCTAAGAATGCTGATCACATCCTGTTCTGAACTGTGCTGACGTTGTGGATTCATAGAAGTTAAGTGGCCTGTTTTGTTTGTGAACTGTGCCCTTATGTTCTAACTGAGCCTTCTGTCTCTCACATTTTTCACACTGTTTACATGTTACATGTTAAATGTTATTTGTATTTGAATATTTATATGTTTATATTTCAGCGGGTTTTTCGGTTGGGCGGTGTCTTTCAGTAGAAGATACCACGTCACAGAGGTTCTACTGTTAGCGTTTTCGTTAGGGACTGTGCGAATTTCCTACTGTGAAATTTGCTAGCGACAATCGTTGCTATATCTGTTTAGTTGTGACGAGTTGTGCTTTATTTTCGTTTTTTGTATATTTTTTTTCTCTCTCTTTCTGTTTTTTAGTTTCGATTTCATTTGTTTGTATTTGTAGGTCTCCTCTTTTCTATTATTCAGTTCTTTACAAAATTTTTGTGTATACACTGTAGCGTCATTTGTTTGTCATATCTTCGCATATTTCTTTTTAGTTTTCGCTGTTTATTTATTTGACTTATGCGAATGTTTTCGTATTGTTTGATCTTTGTTATTGTTTACATTGACTTTGATCTTTGTTGTTGTTTACATTGACTCTGATCTTTGTTATTGTTTACATTGACTTTGATCTTTGTTGTTGTTTACATTGACTTTGATCTTTGTTATTGTTTACATTGTTGGTGACCTTTGTTATTGTTTACATTGTCTTGTTATTGTTTACATAGTTCTTGCATAGTTAGCTTTCACTATTGTTACATATATGCTCATGCACTATTGGTCTATAGTGCACTTATCATAACTAACTGGTGGTTTTTTGCTTATGCACTATTGTAGTGCAGTTATGATAAATAACTGATGGTTATGCACTGATTTGTGTAGTGCACTGATGATTAAGAGGTGACTTGTGATATTATTATACATTTGATAATACAAGTTGGTGTCAAATCTTGTTTCCCACAGAGATTGGAGTAAACATAGTGATTATACAAGCACTTTATTAAGTCTTGTTGCTATTAAGATTGAAATAAGATAATTAATTATTTCAGGTTCTGTACTCACATTTTAGACATCATGTCTACATTTGAGTACTTTATTGAGCAGGGTAAAGCCCTTGGGAAGACAGGTGATAAATTAGAAGAATTTGCGACTGTTCAATATGCCAAGGCATTGAAGTCGGAGGAAAAGAAAATGAAAGAACAAACTGAACAAAAGAGAATAGATGCTGAAAATTTAAAACTGCAGATGCAGGTAGATGAAAAAAGATTACAAATGGAAATGGAAAAACAAAAAAGAGAAGCAGAATCTCAGGAGAAGAGACTTGAAAAAGAAGCTGAAAATAAGAGACTTGAAATAGAGGTTGAAGAAAAAAAGTTACAGGCTCAGGCTGAAGAAAAAAAGTTACAGGCTCAGGCTGAAGAAAGAAAGTTACAGGCTGAGGCTGAAGAAAGAAGGTTACAAAGAGAAGCTGATGAGAGAAAAGCAAAAATGGAGCATGAAGAAAAACTCTTAGCTTTAGAGTTAGAGAAGTTAAAGTTATTGAACACTGGTAATGCTAATGATGCAAATAAGGTGTCAGATAAGACTAATGCTAAGGATTTCAAGCTTAATCTACCAGCATTTAATCCCTCAATTGATGATATAACATTTTATCTAGATAGATTTGAAAGTGCATGTAAGGTGCATAATATAGATAAAACATTATATGTTTATCATCTGTCCAAGATACTTAGAGGTGATGCTTTGACTTTGTTGAGTATGGTAGATGTGCCTGACAAAAACAACTATGAGGTTGTCAGGGCGGCATTGTTAAAGAAGTACCAACTTAACGAGGACGGATATCGTCTTAAATTTAAAAACATGTTACCAGAAACTGGAGTTGAATTCTCTGAATTCATCTCAAGCATACGTCTTACTTTTTTACGATGGGTTGAGTTGTCTAAGACAGAAAGTACATTTGAAGCCCTTATGGATTTACTACTTAGAGACAAGGTTATGTCTTCTGTTAATGAAGCTTTTCTTTCTTTTCTTCATGAGCGTAAGCCTAAAAACATAAAAGAAATGGAAGAATACTGTAGCCAGTATGTTACTGCGCATCCTCACATAACCATTAGCAACTCTAAAGTAAAAGAAGGTCTGCCAGTTGCTTCGGCAGCACCTTATGGCCCAAATTTTATGCGTAAATTTCAGGGTAGCCAGCAAAATTTCAATAAAAAGAGTAACCGTAATTATGCCCAGAACCATAGTAATCAATTCCAGGGTGATTCTTCTTCCCAGAACTGGAGACAACCTAATACTACACGGTATTCTACTCCGGTTAACTTTAGAAATTTTCACAAAGGTAATCGGTATAGAGGGAAATATTTTTTGCAGAGACCTCAATACCAAGATAATAGAGGTTCTCAACAGCATAGAGATGGTAATGACAGTTATGGAAACTGGAACTCAAACCAGGATAAAAATTACAGTAGGGACTTTAATGATAATTGCAGAGGCAATAATGGTCGCGGTAGATCGCAACATAAGAGAAAAAGATATCAACAGACAAACTCTGTTCAACAAGAATCTCAGGGAGCAGATAAACAGGTTAATAATGATAAAGACCATAATGCTATCGGATGCTCATCTTTTGATTTTGGTAGGGCAAATAAATGTATCCAATGCAGTACTTTATTTGATCCGAAAACCGTTAGTACTCTAAGCTGTGGTCATCCTTTGCCCGCTCTTCCTGCTAATGTTGCTCATGATGGGAGAGGTTCTCTTATATTACATAAGGGGCTTGTAAATAGTAATCCAGTCTCAGTGTTGTTTGATTCTGGATGTACTACTGTCGGCGTTAGGCAATCTCTTGTAGATCCATCCTGTGCTACAGGAAAGGTCATCAAATGTGTCACATTTGGTGGCACGTTGGAAAAGTATCCTACTGCCATAATACATATTGCTACTCCTTTCTTCACGGGAGAGGTCCACGCGTGTCTACTTCCAACCCCTATTGCGGACCTTATTATTGGTCGTATTCACGGAGTTAGGGAATGTACCCCACAGCAGATTGCTGTTTGGGAAGAGCAAAACATTGAAGCTACCAATGCGGTGGTCACAAGAGCACATGCTCTGGATCCACCTCAAACTTCATTAACTAATAATGATGAAGTAAATGACCAAGATAGTCACTTGACTATTACACGTGACTCATTTATCAAATTGCAAGAAGAAGATCCTTCTTTACAAAAATTCTTCATTCTAGCAAAAAAAGGTGATCCTAATCAGAATACTAATAGAAAATCTTGGATTTCTATGAAGAACGGCGTACTTGTACGTATGGTACAAGACTCGACTACGTCCACTCATTCACAAATTCTTGTGCCCAAGAGCATGAGATTGCAAATATTGCAACATGCTCATGACTCGCAATGTGCTGGACATATGGGTTTTTCCCGTACAAAGTCGAGGGTTCTTGCGGCTTTCTTTTGGCCATTTGTGAGCAAGGACATACGAATGTACTGTCGCTCTTGCAAAGTATGTCAGGAGGTCAAATCTAAAGGACCACGACATGCTGCGCCTATCCAGGCTGCTGATATTCCTATTCGCCCTTTTCAAAAAATGGCAATAGATATTATCGGTCCTTTTAGAATTAAGTCGGCTAGAGGACATCAATTTATTCTTACATGTGTCGATATGTGCACACGTTGGCCAGAGGCAATACCTCTCAAGAGCATCTCAACTGCTGATATCGCAGACGCTCTTTGGCTGATATTTTCTCGCTTGGGTTTTCCCGGAGAAATATTGTCAGACCATGGCACTCAACTTATATCAGACACTATGTCACAGGTAATGTCTATGCTACACATTAAAAGGTCTCTCAGCAGTATCTATCACCCAATGTCTAATGGGTTGGTCGAACGTTTAAATAGGACTCTGAAAACTTTACTTGGTAAAATAACTGAGGATCATCCTCAGGATTGGGACAGGGTCTTACCCGCGGCTCTCTTTGCGTATAGAGAGGTCCCCAATGAACATACAGGGTTTTCCCCTTTTGAACTTGTCTTTGGCGCGCAACCGCGCGGCCCTATGTCTTTACTTCACGATCTAATCACTGCCGATAATATTAGCGATGAGACTCAATCTTCTTATGAGTACGTCATTGCTCTTAGGCAAAAGATCATCGAGGCATGCAAACTAGCAACTTCGTCTTCCGAATTTGCTAAAGAAAAGGCAAGGCAGTTTGCAAATAAGAATAGATGTCTACGACAACTTTGTCCAGGTGACAAAGCTCTCGTTCTACTTCCTTCAAGGGAGAACAGACTTCTAATTGCATGGAAAGGTCCATATGCAATAGTCTCCAAAATTTCTGATGTCGACTATGTTGTCGATATTGATGGAAAGCATAAAACTTTCCACATAAATATGCTCACGGAATTTTATGAAAGACCTGACTATTTGCAGCCTATTTTCCAGGCAACGGACAATTCTCAAGCACCTCATGGTCAGTACTCATCTCTGTCAGTTATACAGGATGAGGAAACTACTTTTTCTGATGTCAATCTTCCTCTTTCTATGGTCCCACTTTATTCTACGGAATCTTGGAAAAACGTGACCGTTTCTCCAAATCTTTCCGCTGAGGAACATCGACAAGTTTCTTCGATGTTGCAAACATTTCAGGATGTTCTTACAGACATCCCGGGACACACACATGTCATTGAACATGACATTGTGCTAACTGATCATAATCCTATCAGAGTCAGACCTTATCCAATACCTATCCATTTCCAGTCTCAAGTCGAAAAAGAATTGGATGAAATGATACGTTTGGAAATCATTGAACCATCCACTTCAGCATACTCTTCGTCTATGGTTATTGTTCGAAAGAAGGATAATAACATTCGCATTTGCGTAGATTATCGCAAATTGAACCAAGTTACGAAGTTCGATGCTGAACCTATGCCTTCATTAGAAGAGCTACTCAATAAACTTTCTAATTCTAGATTCTTTACCAAACTAGATTTGTCTAAAGGTTATTGGCAAGTTCCGCTAACTGAACGTGCCAAACCTTTTACAGCTTTTTCTACACCTAGGGGTTTATTCCAATGGAATTTCATGCCTTTTGGTCTTATGAACGCCCCTGCTACATTCGTACGCATGATGCGGCGAATTCTCGCATATCGTACAGATGTCATAGCATACCTAGATGATATCTGTCTATTCAGTGATTCCTGGGAAGATCACTATTTGGGTTTATACGAATTACTGTCTACTCTTCGCGAGTATAACTTGACTGCAAAACCCTCTAAAGCCTTTATAGGATTTAGCGAGATTTCTTTCCTAGGTCATCGTGTTGGTCATGGTCTTTTAAAGACAGAGGACCACAATGTTTCAAAAATACTTAACATTTCGGTCCCTAAGACGAAGAAACAAGTACGGAGTCTATTAGGTTTGATCCAATTCTACGGACGATTCATTCCGAATCTGTCCTCCATTATGGCACCGCTTTCTACTTTATTGAAGAAAGGGTCGCCTAATCTGATCCGCTGGTCTAAAGAATGTCAATCCTCATTGGACCAGGTTAAAGCCCTATTTTCATCTCCACCTATTCTTAGGTTACCTACTATTGAGAAGACTTTTGTTCTTCGAAGTGACGCCTCGTCAACTGGGATTGGGGCAGCACTAATGCAGGAGTATTCTGATACTCTGCATCCGGTGATGTATATCTCTAGGAAATTAAATGCTGCAGAAAAGAATTACTCGGTTTTAGACCGTGAGTTATTGGCTATGGTATGGTCTATTCTGAAGTTACAAAGATTTCTTCTAGGCGCACATTTCATTGTGGAAACCGACCAGAAAGCGCTTACTGCTATTCAGAGCAAAAACTTGAAGAGCTCGAGGTCCACTCGTTATGCCATAGCTCTTCAACCATTTCATTTCTCGGTTCGAGCTATCCGTGGTTCGGATAATGTGATGGCAGACATTCTGTCCAGATGCCCACACGATTCCACATGATTCTTCTGTCATATATATATTTCCTGATATACAGTCCAATATTATAATGACATGTTAGTAGATTTTTTCTCACTTTTTTGGGGGGAATTTATAACATTGTACCATGTAATTATCTAAGAAGGCTTAGTTAGTGATATACGGGCCAAAAGATCACTCGGCCACATTTAGATAATATATTTGCATAATTGTATTAAGAGATTTACCAGTTGTCTTTAAGATTTGTGTTATTGATATTTTCGCAGCACATCATTGAAGTCTGCGAGATTATGTCCATTGTGGAACTTTGAGGATATCAAGTCCTGTCCTAGATTGGGAGCGGATGATGTCCACATCTTCTTCTATTGATTGTTTTATGTCAACGAAGAATAACATTGTATTAGTTATTAATTACTGATGCATTATATAATGTAATAATATAGTGCGGTATATTAGTATATTACACCGCTATTTGCACAACACATTGTATGATATCATAATGATATATTTAATTTCATATATTGGTATGAGAGTAATTTGACTTTTATTATGATGTTGCCATCATTGTGGCGTGTGTTGGTGGCACCTTCCTGGAATATATACGCGAATACTTAGATAAATTTTTTCTCTAAGGACCTGAGATATGATCTCAGTTTCGCTCCATGCGTTGAGCTAGTTTGTTAGGTATATATCCGCGCATCATACGTGCGTTAGGAGCCTAGATTTTTCCGGCTCCAGGATTTAAAAAAAAAAATGTTTCATTTTTTTTTCCCGGGAGGGTGCGGTAATGTTACGCACAAATAATTACTTTTTCCAAAGTCTTTGTATGATCATTTTTCGTATGTATGATCATTTTTTGACTGAAAGGTGTATTATGTTTTTTACAGTCAAAGGGACATAACCCGAGATATCGAGACTACAATTTTTTTATGAGTTTGCCTTCTCTTGTATAGAGACACGTTCGGTCTATAATTTCTTGAACGAAGCGTGACCATATCTCCTTATTTGGTAGTATCAGTCAACTGTTGTAGATGTCTGAAACCTGTCTTAACGCTTCTGTTCATGACCATAAAAGGCGCGACTGTGTAAGACTTTTATCTCGAATGTTCTTAGAATCGTCTTATGTGAGCGGCGACTCAGATATTGGAGTTCTGCGCATGTCAAAACTGGTAGTTCGTTTGGTGTGTTCCGCCCAGCTCGGGAGTTTAGAAATGGTCTGAGCAGCGAGCGGACGCAATGTGCGTCTTGTGATTTTCTGAGGGAAATACATTGTCTTTGTGAGTTAGTTAGCTAACTAGACTATTTCCCAGTATTATTCAAGCCTGCCTGGAGGCATATGTTCGTGGTTGATTTCCGAAGAAAGGTAATTCCTCTTGTATTGAACTTTATGCTATCATCTAGAAGTTCGTCATTTTGTGGCTCCTTGCTCGCCTGTGTGATTCAAAATGGAGAGGTACTTTGACTAGGATTTTCGCCACCGGTATCTTTATACCTGAACTAGTTATATATATATGGGTCGCTCTAGACCAACAAGACTATTGTCTGTGTTCCAGGATTCGTTATATCAGAGATCACGTCCAAGTCAGATGGTTAGACTTAGGAAGGTTATAAAGGTCGGTTTGACCTGTATTCCATGTATGCTATTCACGTGCAGACAGTAAACGGACTTATTGTACACATCTGATCTGCTAGCATCAGGAAGGGAGCATTTATTATTGTCTATGAACATTGATGATCTGCAGCTGACACTGTTGCAGAAGTTATATATATTATTTATACAGCTTCATGAACCAGAACTTTATGATATCGAATATACAGAAGCTATCTGTTTACAATAGAACTATTGAGTATTGAATCCTACATGACTATCAGCTAATATGATTTTGAATGCTGCATTCGTTAAACTATGTTGGTGATGACAAAATATCATGACTGTTTTGTGGCGTGCAATAAATGGTATAAAACATAAAGCGAAGTTACCATTTTCATGACTCTACACATCATGTTGCCTGTGTTGTACCCTGTGAACTATTCTACTGCAACATACACAGCAACACTATAAACCAGAGAAGACACCTACATGTTGCACTTTTATACCAGGTGTCGATAGGGGTGGTGATTTGTCGTCAGCCTAAATCCACTTTTGGTGGTCAGACCCTTTGGCTTATCATTCCAGTAAAATCCACCGTTATCAGCCATATGAAGATTATTATAGCTGCCGTGTGATGCAGGCTTTATTGAGTATTGAAGATTTGTTTAGGCCATATGAAGATTATTATAGCTGCCGTGTGATGCAGGCTTTAGTGAGTATTGGAGTACTGTTTAGGCCATATGAAGATTATTATAGCTGACGTGTGATGCAGGCTTAATTGAGTATTGAAGTACTGTTTAGGCCATATGAACATTATTAGAGCTGCCGTGTGATGCAGGCTTTATTGAGTATTGAAGTACTGTTTAGGCCATATGAAGATTATTATAGCTGCCGTGTGTTGCAGGCTTTATTGAGTATTGAAGTACTGTTTAGGCCATATGAACATTATTAGAGCTGCCGTGCGTTGCAGGCTTTATTGAGTATTGAAGTACTGTTTAGGCCATATGAACATTATTAGAGCTGCCGTGTGATGCAGGCTTTATTGAGTATTGAAGTACTGTTTAGGCCATATGAAGATTATTATAGTTGCCGTGTGTTGCAGGCTTTATTGAGTATTGAAGTACTGTTTAGGCCATATGAAGATTATTATAGCTGCCGTGTGTTGCAGGCTTTATTGAGTATTGAAGTACTGTTTAGGCCATATGAACATTATTAGAGCTGCCGTGTGGTGCAGGCTTTATTGAGTATTGAAGTACTGTTTAGGCCAGGATGTGGACAGGCCGTATTATATTATGTTTAACTGCAGTATGAAAATTATATACTATGTTTCGATTATAACTGAAACCACGTTACACATTTATGGTGGTTTTCAGTTAACAGGATCTGACATCTACGACTATTCGCGTCGATAGCCTAAGTGGCGTAGTTTTGTATCATTGGATATGATTTAAGATGTGCCTGGGTTGCGTATACGATTAAGAAATTGTTACCTCTACAGTGATATGTACTTGAAGCAAGAGGATAAAATGAAGCAAATTTTGTCCACCAGACCATAACATATCTAGAGGATCAGTCACTACAAGATGAAAATAATACATGTGACTTTCACGTCACAAGAGTGTAGAACACTTGACTGTGTTATAATTAGCCCTAGGTGGGCGTGCCTTGAATCTACTGTACTTAAGAACTGTGACCTGAATATTATCTGCCTGGGTGGCGCATTTGAGAAACAACACACGCTTTATTTGGTAGAAGGCAACTTTACACCAGCAGCAATTGACGTCCTATTTCGTGCCTATACACTACAACAGCATCTGCAGTGGTCAAGAGCGTTCAATTAGACTTGGACAGTATTTGTACCAGCATTTGTACGGGTTGTGACGGATTTCTGCAATATTCGGGTTACTTGTGCCAGTTGTCACCATCACAAGTTCGAGATGTTATGATACACGGAGTCGCCGTGTACATTCCAGACTAAAGAAGAGTCAAGATTTGCGGTGTATGCTGTATTATGGTTCCTGTCAACTTGTGCATTGTTAAGCACATATCATATTGACGAAATTACCTGAAGAGAATCGAATCAAGTTCCAGTGCTTTCCCGAAGTGGAGGTTTTAGCAGTCTATGTGATATCCAGTGTCGTGGCGGAAAGAAGCGGGATCATTGACAGATAAGTGATTTTGTCTTGTGTGAATTGTGTCACTTCATATATGTCACTGGGCCTCCCTAATTGCTCATTCTGTTGTTATTGTTGTTTATGTCTAATTTGACATATGATTAAGATTTTATGCATAGGTGTTAATGGCTGTTGACATATGTCGATTTTCCTGATAATGATGTGACTTGATAAAGGTGCTATAAAAAGGAATTGGTGATACAGAATTGAGGAACAAGCTCATTTCTTGACAAATAGTTAACCTTGTGAGCTGGAAAGGTAATTGTCCAACTTTTGGAGACAGTAACTGGTTATAAGTATAAGTAATTACTACATATAGTGTACACAATAAATAAGTCACTATGGATCTTGATGTTGATATGGATCCTGAGGATATGGAGCCTATATTGCAATATATATTTGAGGGAGGTAGACGTTGTGAAAGATTGCGAGGCCCACAATTGGAAGGATTTGTGATGGACCGTTTTTTGGTTGATGTGGCATGGGCCCTAAGGTTTTTTGCTGAGGATACATTTCATTCCGTTCCTCACTTAATGATGGCTAGGCATTTGGCGGATTTAGTGCATTACCTTCGGGTATTTTTGCACAAAAATACTGAGTCTAAACATGATTTTATGTCGGAGGTGATACACGATATAATACATAACAGCATTCCTAACAGTCAGAAACAAGAGTTACAAGATGAGGGGTTGAGAAATATAATTTACAATGACATTCTTCATGACCAGAAAAAACAGTTAGAAAAGGAGGAGCGTATGAAAGTCATCAAACGAAGTGCACTACAACAAAGGGAAAAGTTCTTAGAGGATACTACTGAGGTGAATAAGCTACATGGAAAAGTAACTAAACTTACAAGTGATTTATGTAAATCAAATTCCGAGCTTGCTGATGTTCGAGCAGCATTAGACTCTGCATTATGCAAAATAAAAGAGGTGGGATCTCGTATGGATGAAAAAAATGTCGAGGTTAGAAATCTAACTAAAGAAATTCAAGAAAAGACAGAGATGTATGAGAAATTGAAGATTGAGAGCAATGTCTGTGAGAAGACTTATATAGACATGCTTCATGATGTGATGAATGATAATGCGATGCTCAGTGATCAAATTGGGGAGATGAATATTGTACCCCCCAAGAAGAGTAATGAGATTATGAAAAACAATGATGATGTCCAGACTGAAACACTTCAGATAGAGTTGACTCAGTTGAGGGCAAATAAAGAACAGTACGAGAAAGAGACTTTAGTGGAGTTGACGGCTGAGAAAGAGAAGGTCGCTAAAATTGAAAATTTGCTAGCAGAAGAAAGCGACAAAGTTTTGGCTGTTAAGGAGTTAAATAAAAGGTTAAGTGAAACGATTTCACTTAAAGATAATGAAATTGCGGAAGCAAGGGAAAGAATATTTGGCTTACTGGATATGGTTTTGAAAAACAAAAGGTGCTCTTCTGTCAATGTTCACAATGATAGACAGAAAGTTGCGAAAAGTCAACCCCATACACTTTTTGCTCAGAGAGATTTCATTCATGGTAAAGATAGATCTTATCGTGGTAAATACAACTTTAAAAGTTCTAATATTACTGATAGTTCCAGTAATAATTCTTGGCGTCAGACCAACAAAGATTCTAGTGTAACAGCCAGTGCCGTTGGTCAGGAAAAGAAAGGTGATAAATTTCAGGTCAAGACTCATAAGAGTAAATATTTGTCTACTACTGGAAATACTCAGAAATTAATAGCGGGTGTTGAGACTAATACTACTTGTTCCAAAGATGAAACCCATATGCGGAACAATAGAGATACTATTGTTTCTGGCAGTTATCAAACTCAGCACAGTCAGTTTGAAACTATTGGTAAATATATTCCCATAGGGGAAAAGAAAAACAGTTCTATTAAGAGAGATAACCCTAAGATTAAACAGTACCAAGGGAGATCAGAAAATAATAATTTTCCCTCTCGTAGATACTGTAGACAATTTAACAAATCTCAAAGTTTTGATTGTAGGAATGTTGGAAAGTATAATAGAGATAATGGCTTTTCAAATGTTGCTTTACATCACCAGAATAATAGTCCTCAACAAACGACTAAAGTCATTATTTGTAAACAAGACAACGGTAATAATAAGTATTTTGATCATAGAACAAATAATAAGCGCAATTGTGCTAATTTTGTTCAACATGAGCCCAGAGTCACTTATAATCAAAGTAAACAGAGTAAAAATAACAGTGGATGCTTGAATACTATTGCCTGCTCTGGTTGTTGTTATAACACTTTGTTTCAGCGTAAGGCAGCGGCGACATTCAAGATCGGTCATGTTGTCCCCAAGAATTCTATGATATCTACATGTGATAGAGAGAGCTAGTGACATCGTGAAGAGACCGGGTTTTTACACAAGCCGGTGTTGGGTAATTGTAAATGTGATTTCTACGTTTTTCTCATTAAATTTCACTATTGAGTAAAATGGAAATTTTCATTTGTATTTGTTGACAGAAGCTACGTTGCGATAAGGGTCAAGGCTTCTGTGACATATTGACGGTCAGAAATGTGAGTCAACTTTCCGCTCGAGTACTCAACCGAAACCTGTCAGCGTCTAAATAGCAACTGATGGTTACTTTCTGAAGGTCAAGCATGTTTACAAGAGAGTGGGAGACTTCGCGTCTGATTTATTTTTTTTTATGTGAAGATAGTAAATATTTTTGTATTCTATATTAGTACATGACATGTTGTTGTTTTGAAATAACATATAATTTTGTTGTAATAATTATTTCTATGCATCATTTGATTGCCATAATTTTTTATTGTTATTTATATGTCTGTATTTTGATGATGTAGTAATACATTTTTATGCTATTTATATATTATTGTGTTGATAATGTGTAGTATGTAATTATTATCCTTTATACTACTCTGTTCAACTTAGAATTTTTGCAACTGTGTTGTTTAGGATAGTTTTGTACATGATGAGATTGCACAAACTCATTTATTGTGTTGATGTAGTGGTTACTTTTAGATAGTCCTGAGTGTTCGTTATTCACTTAATTTATATTTTTCTTATGTTTTGATGTCATGATTAATTAATATATAGAACATACAGAGAAGATGTGTATTATCTGGTATGTTGTGAAATGTAATTTTGAAAATAGCTTGCATGTATCATACATGATCTTGTATTTGGATTTGTTAACTTTTTGTGAAACTTCGATTTTTCCAAAACTTGATTTCTTGCCAGTCAGGTATGCAGATTATTTTCCTAGCAGATTATTTAAAAAAAAAACACTTATTTTTTGTAGATATTTTTATAGAACCTTTTTATATTTCATATTAGCAACAAAGTGTAGATTTATTGATAAAGTTATAGCTAAATAGCATTGTACTGAGCTGAACGTAATTGTCAGCAGAAAGAACTTAAAGGATAGATTATATTTACATGTGTTGATTTAAAGGTTTCTTCGGGATAGGATTTTTGTTTTATATTTCATTCATTTTGTTAAAATATTGATTTCATTATTAGGTTTTACTTAAAGATTTACTGAATTACTTAAAAATTAAATACTGTTTTTATGTAACTTATCGTAAAAATATATATATATATATATATATATATATATATATATATATATATATATATTATATATATATATATATATATATATATATATATATATATATATATATATATATATATATATGTTCGTACGGTACTTTTGAAAAAAAAATGATTTTTTTTTTGGCATTGTAATTTTTTGTTGTGTGTGCCCAGCATTTGACTGCGTGATATCATTGATATGTAGATTGATTAGTTCTTGTAAAAAGTTGTTTTTTGTTATGATGTATTTTTATTTTAGCTCTTGATTGTGCGTTGGTTGTATTAGTTATAGCAATGCTATTACTTGTTTGTTCGATGCCTATAATTTATTTATGTCAGTTTTGTATATATCTTGTAACTTGGTTAAATTACTTATTAGGTTTTGTTTAGTTATAAATTATTTTTTGGTGGTGTTAGTATAGATATACTTGGATATTTTGTGTTGTGCCTTTCGATCATGTTTATATATTTTTAGTTATTAGTATGTATCGTTATTGACTTTCTCTGCGTTCGTGCCTTTGCTTTCTATCTGTCTTTGGTAACTATTCTTCATTTCATTCCTTCTTTTCTGTTGTTTTTTTCGGTATGGATTTCATATCTTGTTTATACTTTCGTACCTCATCTTCGTTTTACTTGATTCTATTTGTATACTTTGTCTTCTTTCAACACTTATACTTCTATTCTTTGTATTGTTGGAATGGTTATATGATTTGATATGATATATCTACTTATGATAGTTGTATTTATTTTACATGTTATTGTCCAACTTAATTATGAGTATATGGTATTGTTGAGGTCTTACTTTCCTTTTTTACAGATCATTCTTCTTTTGATTGATCTTGTGTTTTCTCTTTCGATCGGTTGTTGTCGGTTTGGTTTGTACTAAATATACGTAACTTAATTTTGGAACTGATCATATTTGTATATTTAACTAATTACTTTTTATACTTAGCTGATTATACTGTATGCTTTAATTGCTACTTTACACTTTAATGCTGATATTTCTTGTAGATATAATTTTGATTTAAAATAAGATATTTTTGTAGGCATACGTAACAGCTTAACTCTTTCATTCCAGAGTTATTTTGCACGCTGTGCCAGACTTTTTTTGTGGGCAGAATTTTATAGAGTGAAGTGTTCATCTTTCAGTCTAAATTTGTTTGTGAATTTTCCTTTGAACATGTACTTATTATATACCAAACTGTAGGGAAATGGATAGAGAATTCAAATATATAATGTCTGTGGTAGTATTAACACAAGTATGTTCGGTATAATTTAATCATTTTGCATGTAAAATTGAAAAACGCTAAAAAGTTGACTGTAGAATACGATCTTACCAAAGACAAATTACTGTCGTAGACAATAAAACTTTCTTTTTAGTCTTCAAACGTCAAGTTAATCCATATACAAAGTAAAAAAAAAAACATGCTTATGGCCAAAATTAGTAGATTTAGTGTTATTCGCACCAGTTTGTCCGTGGTTCTTTGTAAGAAAAAAATAAATTATGCAACCGTGCATTACGTAATTTTCAAACAAATGAAGAAGAATAACGTCATATAAATACTTTTTTACTCTTGGTTAATGTTTTAATAGTATCCCTAGCTTCATCTTCTACCAAGAACTAGTGATTAGATGTTACGGTAGGTCTAGTTTTGTTGCTTTTTGATCGGCCAGAATATGACTACGCCCACTCATCAACTAAATCTAGTGTGTCTAGCTTTTCTGCATATATTCCGTATTTTGACAACAAACTGTGACTACCAAACAATCATCATCAATGTCAGCAATGTTTCAAAGTAGTTTTACACAATTATTTGCTTAGGAGACTTAGAAAATGTAAATATAAAGCGTGACATATTTCTCTAGCAAAAACAACGAAAAACGTAAACACGCGAATCTTCACAAAAATTGTGATAATAACATCAAAACACGTACATGTGCTGATTAACTAAAGTCAAATTAGTTGTTTAAATAGTAGCGGAAGTCATTCTACGAGTTTTAATATATGAACTGCATTAATCGGACGATTTTTAGGGTTTATTCGTGATAAACTAAAAACCACGCTCTGAGCGTTGCTGGGGCACGGCGTGTTGAATTTTGCAACGCTCAGAGCTTTGCTGTGGAGTCAAAGAGTTAATTTTCTTCTACATTTTTTGTTTTTGGGAGTTAATTTTTTTTCCAAAAAATGATAGAATCATTTTTTTTCCCGGAGCGGGTGGTAACTGTTGCAAGTGGAACTTATGGAAGGGGAAGTAATCTTTAGAATGGTTTTTTAGACAAATTAAATTTCGAGTTGCAACGCTTGATTAAGCGGATACTTGTTTGACTTTAGGATAGAATTATCTTTTCCTATTTTTCGGGTGACAGAGTACAGATAAGCGTGTGAACGCTGTTTAATGTATTTATTCTGTACTGTTTGCATATGTTATCGAGAGCGGTGTTCAAGACAGCCGAATCTCGTGACGGGTTTTTTTAGGCGGGACTAGTGTGTGATTAAAGAGTTGTGTTTTTGGGTGTGGACCGAGTAGGTCGAGTCCCAGTGGTTTTTGGATAATGTATGCCTACGTAGGATTTGAGAAAATGTCGACTTATATATTTCGCTGTGTGTACAGCCTATGTGATACACTGCAGTGAAGATTTGTTTAGGCCATATGAAGATTATTATAGCTGCCGTGTGATGCAGGCTTTATTGAGTATTGAAGATTTGTTTAGGCCATATGAAGATTATTATAGCTGCCGTGTGATGCAGGCTTTAGTGAGTATTGGAGTACTGTTTAGGCCATATGAAGATTATTATAGCTGCCGTGTGATGCAGGCTTTATTGAGTATTGAAGATTTGTTTAGGCCATATGAAGATTATTATAGCTGCCGTGTGATGCAGGCTTTAGTGAGTATTGGAGTACTGTTTAGGCCATATGAAGATTATTATAGCTGCCGTGTGTTGCAGGCTTTATTGAGTATTGAAGTACTGTTTAGGCCATATGAACATTATTAGAGCTGCCGTGTGTTGCAGGCTTTTTTGAGTATTGAAGTACTGTTTAGGCCATATGAACATTATTAGAGCTGCCGTGTGATGCAGGCTTTATTGAGTATTGAAGTACTGTTTAGGCCATATGAAGATTATTATAGCTGCCGTGTGTTGCAGGCTTTATTGAGTATTGAAGTACTGTTTAGGCCATATGAAGATTATTATAGCTGCCGTGTGTTGCAGGCTTTATTGAGTATTGAAGTACTGTTTAGGCCATATGAACATTATTAGAGCTGCCGTGTGGTGCAGGCTTTATTGAGTATTGAAGTACTGTTTAGGCCAGGATGTGGACAGGCCGTATTATATATATTTAATGCAATGTGGAAATTATATGATTCGTGTTTTGCTGTCGAATGTGTGTCATTTATGTCATCGTGTCTGTGTTGTACGGAATAAACAGTATCGAAATGTTCTAGACGTTTGCAACCCTTTTTGACTCCTGCATGTACTCTTATGTACGTACCGTGGTGTGCGAACATATCAACACACACCCAGGTCAACATTCCAGACACAGTGACAGGACAGCAGCACACATATATTGAATTAGCCTGTGTGGCGATGATATAGACCAAACCACTACACTCGCAACAGTGGGTGTAAACAGATTATGTAACATTTAGACTTAGCGCCGTTATCAGCGGTGGTTTCAAAGGCCTTAATAACATTAATAACACTAACGTTATGCATATAACATTCAGACAGAACCATCAGCAAATCTAGTTTGTATCAGTTGGTGGTTTACAGTCAAGTTGGAACCAATACAGAAGAGGTTACTGCTAAAATATGCGGTTACAGCTATACAGAATGATTGTTTAAGACGGGCATGAAGATGTGCCCTGCATCTATGGTGTTCATCTGTACATACGATATTGGTTTTGCTTAATTAAAGCATCAAGAACTGTCAGGTCTCCAGCGTGTTTGTTTTGCAAGGCAAGGCGTTCTTTATTTATGAAAGAACTGCGCAGAAGGATGAATGAACATGAGTCCACTACGATCATGGCGCAGCTAGACTGCCCAATGCGACCACCCGACTACACAGTAAAGAGTTGGAAAAACTAAAGTTTAGCACTACCAACTAAGAAAAAGAGAAAGCGAGATTTGCTAAACGGCTGAAAGTGGTCGGGACAGAAAAGTACAAGACAGACACGATTTCAAAAACTACAGTTCAAGTCTCCTTGTCCCGTGCCATTCGCTCCAGGTGTTTCCATGTCATCTTTATGTCGCTCATGCCTTGTTTCCATGTCATCTTGATGTCTCTCATGCCTTGTTTCCATGTCATTTTGATGTCTCTCATGCCTTGTTTCCATGTCATCTTGATGTCTCTCATGCCTAGTTTCCATGTCATCTTGATGTCTCTCATGCCTTGTTTCCATGTCATCTTGATGTCTCTCATGCCTTGTTTCCATGTCATCTTGATGTCTCTCATGCCTTGTTTCCATGTCATCTTGATGTCTCTCATGCCTTGTTTCCATGTCATCTTGATGTCTCTCATGCCTTGTTTCCATGTCATCTTGATGTCTCTCATGCCTTGTTTCCATGTCATCTTGATGTCTCTCATGCCTTGTTTCCATGTCATCTTTATGTCTCTCATGCCTTGTTTCCATGTCATCTTGATGTCTCTCATGCCTTGTTTCCATGTCATCTTGATGTCTCTCATGCCTCTGTTACGGTATTTTTATTGATGTCGTCTGCTATAGTTGGCAGCGCGCAATTTTAGGGTGATAGAGTTTATTATAGATTAACAATTGATACTTCACGGATTAGTGAACACGGTCGAATTATGACGTGTTAGCGTTGATAAGGTCACGCTCCGTGACTTAGTTACTGGACCCTTTTTACGTCGTCCGTCAAGCCGTGAAGTCGTGTCTTACATCCTTCCAAGGTTAGGCTTGGTAATAGCCGTATTTATTTGAATTATATAAGGACTCAGGGTCAGTCCATATGGATATGTTAAAGGATGAATTTATAAGGTTAGTGGATAACCTATAATGATGGAAGGATTATTAAATCAATTATTTGATGTATTTCGTCAAGACACATGCGCTGACTACCGGCTGTCTGAACCCCAGCAGCGCGAGTAAAAAGCCATGCTGTTCTGTTGACAGTAATTTATTATTACACGGACTGATGATACTATGTATTAACATGAATCAGAATTAATGCACGTTGATTATGAACCATGCTTATAAGATCTTCAATGTTTATCGTAAATAAATTGTGTTTTGTGGACTCGAATACTTGGACTTATCAAGTCAATATTATGCAATTGTTAACCAGTTCTAACCAGCATCCAGCATTCGCGTACTAGACAATAGAAGCACGATGTTTCAAAGCATGAATGAGAATTAAGGAATTTCAAGACATGGCCAGACCTTCCAATATTCTTTATTAATTACAAGTTGGACGTTGACATGCAAAGGACAATGATAATGCAACCACTAACAAACTGTCCCTGCAACAAAATTGCCCTGCAACAAACTGGTCGCCAGTATGGGGAACGAAATTTTTTTTCTTCAAACAAAAAAGTGACCGAAATCTCATTCATACGGACAAGAGCTGTTTACAATTGCAAGACGCTCACGTGATTGCAAAAATATGACGTGACACGCATAACTACTAAAGGTCAACCCTACACAGTTACCAGATATTCTCATTCATGCAGTAGATGCAATATAGCAAAAGCCCCGCATCTCAAGATCCAAGGTCCATCGGGTAACCTGCTGGCATCCAAGCCTTTTGAAGTAGTCGCCATGTATTTTACGCTGCTGGAAAGAGATGCACGAGGCTACGAAAATGTACTCATTATAACTGACGTATTTAGCAAGTTTGCAGTTGCCGTCCCAACCAGAGACCAAAATGCAACCACCGTGGCCCGAGCGTTGGTAGAAAAGTGGTTTTTGTACCTAGGTGTGCTGCATACGCTCCATTCCGACCAGGGTGGAAATTTCGAATCAGCTGTCATATCCGAACTGTGCAGAGTATATGGCGTCGAGAAAAGTCGCACGACGGCTTACAATCCTCGTGGAAATGGCCAGTGTGAGCGGTTTAACAGGACATTGCATGATCTCTTAAGGCCATTGTCCACCAATGAGAAACAGAGATGGTCTGACCACCTGGCAGAGGTCATTGCAGTCTACAACGCTACTCCCCATGCATCTACGGGTTACTCCCCTTACTATCTTTTGTTTGGGAGGGAGCCGAAAATGACCATCGATTTTATATTGGGCCATTCATCAGGTGAAGAAGAACTAGCTACGGTTGACCAGTGGCTTGAAGGGCACATTTCCAGGTTACGAGAGGCGCAAGTAAGAGCAGAGGCACAGTTGCAGAAGTCGGCAGCAGTCCGGAAAGAGAGATGTGACAAGGTGCCGTGTTCTATTCCACTACAGGTGGGAGAATTGGTGAGGAAAAGAGTGCATTACGCTGAAAGATCCAAAATTCGTGACATGTGGTCAGAAGAGGAGTACATTGTTGTTCGTGCTCCCACAATGACAGGAGGTCCATATGTCATCTAACGAACAGATAGAGCGAGTCCGAGCATTAGATTCACTGGCAACGAACTGAGACGAAGTGAAGACAAAGATGATTCTCCAGATTTGGTAGACACGACACTAGGCCTACCTGAAGCACCAGCTTTGACAGAGGAGACAGACCCTGCGGAGGACGCACATGGTTTAACAACCGAACCAGGCTGGTATGCCCTGCAGCCGATAGAGGGTCCTGCCCCGAGACGTTCTGAGAGATTATGACTGAAGCGCGTAGCTTAGTGCAGTTGTCGGGACGACAACCAAATCAGGCGGGGAATATGTGACAACGCCTTCGCCATTTTGTCGGTTGTTCTGTACCTTCTACCACGGTATGTGGCAGCCATTTTAGTCTACATCTAAAAATAGAACACTAGTAATGCCGCTTACGGATAGCAGCCAATCAGAGAAGAGAAGCGTCAGGGTATCGTGTCAGTTCAAATTCTTTATTCATTCTGATCGCCCGTCACAGAGAGAGGACACGCTATTGAGAAATACTGAAGTCTAGTTTAATGCAAGAACACGCCTAGAACTTGTAAGTAAATATATTATTCTTCAACATTCTAAAGTCTTGATAGTGTTAGAAAGGATATTAGGTTTACCATCTTTGTGCCGTATTATTTGAAATGAGTATATACTTAATTCTGTGGTATTTATTTCGCGTGCGGTTGATGTTAGATCTAAATCTATTCGGACAAAGGCAATATAACACGTGGCGGTACTAGAACTGGCATATTCAATTATTACATTTGTGTAAATGAAATTTGATGGTTAAGTATTTCCATATGGTTTGGGGTTAAGGAAACCTTCCATGAGCTTATGTAAATCCGACACGTAGTTGGTTTGAATAATATTTAGTATTATAATGTAATGTTACTATATAATGTACACCCACGCAGCTTAGCTGGGTTGTTAGCGTGGCTGTATGCCGTTGTCACAAGTTGGCGTAACATAGAGCGCGTGGTATGAATGGGTACCTGTAGCTGATTGATCATGGCTGACTGTGGTGGGCGCATGTTTTCTAAATGGTAAGTGTTATTATTTATGCTATTGATTTTCACTTAGACATTGTTTTTGTATATTGTTTTTCAGAAAGTCTACTAACACTGTCTGGGTGTTCGGTAGTATTAAATGTTGATCTGTATAAGGCTTTGTGTTGCTTGAATTGCTAAGTCTGCTGCTGAGAGGGTTGTAAGCAACCAATAATTGCAACCACTGTCAAAAGATCCTTAATAAAATGTTCTTAGTGCATGGGTCTTGGGTGTGAGGTAGCCACATCGACATAAGTTCACCTCAACCACACCTAGCCCCTGTCACACACACACACACACACACGCACGCACGCACGCACGCACGCACGCACACACACACACACACACACACACACACACACATATATATATATATGCGTGTGGGATCCGGTACTTTCTTGGCACAATATCTTTCCGGTTATTTTTAAAATCCGTTTGATTGTCTTAGGGTTTCCTCATCTCGTACCCATCTCTGTTTCTAACAATAATCTTCTATGTAATTTGCTTTTCTGCTTTAATGATAACGTGTCTCGTTGTTATTTATTGCAGAAGTTCTAGGGAGTGGTATAAAAACTGCTATTACCCGTTCTATGCCAGAATCGCTCCTTTCGCTATAGGTGTTTTATCAGGATATATGGTATCTAGCAATAATGACCGAGTCCTTATGAGTAAGGTACGTACAAATATTTAAACCATTCGTCATCATCATTATTTCCAATTTTATTGTTATTGAGCAGGGTGTCACCATTGCAACAGGCTCCCTTGCATGAAGCCTGTTTCAGGTCATTTATGTGTTTATGCAGTGATCGTTTCTTTAGCCATTCGTTTACATGATGAGGTTGCAAGCACAATCCACCTCACAGTTGTCACGTCTTGAAACAAGCGTTAAGAAGCAGTAACGGGGCTTTCGACATTTGTCTCGTCAAAGACTCCTCGGAACTGTATGTGGCTCAAGACGTGTTAAATATGCTAACATACTAAGACAAATGTTATTATCATGAAAAGTTATTGCTATTTTCTTACACGAAAAATCAGTTACGACTTAATGGCATTATTTATGTGCCCATATGTGCTTCTTGACGACACATCTCTACCTGTATCTTTGTCGTAGATTTTTGATAGGGGAATTAAGACATAGATTGGTTCCTTCTGAATAGACTAGAACAGGGGTTGACTCAGTGAGAGATAATATAAGAGATAGATTTACACGAGTGAAATGGTGGAAAATTAGTAGAGTCTGTCCCTGAACTCGAGAAGCTTTCTCTCCTTCAGCCTATCTCTACAACAGAACTTGGTTAGTCAGACAGTCTACTAGAACATATATATATATATATCAACCACTCACATACACTCACATATAAGTAACGACAGTTAGACGCACAGACGTGAACACTATATCTATGGAATAGGGATCTTTTGGAACGAGCTGACCAAACACACGTAAATAAAGTTTATGTAAATTTTATTTATCATAAAGAAACTTCACAACAACAATATTATGACTATCAAATCAAATACAAGTAAACATAAAGTTAATGAATTAATCAAGAAATAGACTCATAGGTATAAACCTCCCTCCCTCTGTTGAGACAAAATTCCCGTTAGAAGAAAAGTTATTAACCCCCAAAGAGTCAAGGATTTTTACGCTATGGTCTAGAAATTCCCTCTACAGTGAAGAACAGAGTCTATACGTTAATCTATTCTGAAAGGGAAACAGTATTAGCAAAAAAAAAAAAAAAGAACTTTGCATTAAAAAAAATACAAAGTGGGTACATGAATTATACGATCAAAGAACCACTCATTCCTGCTTTCTTTCTATCCATACAACAATGGCCACTGACATTCGTTCTTACCTACAAACTTGATTTTCACCTTCTGGCGCAAACTTTAGGACACACACACCCACATCAACTCCAGTGTTCTTTTGGTAAAGAGAACCCAAGCTCTACAGAGACCGGTTAATTCCAATTCCTCCGGGGAGCGTTCTCTTTACGACTATTTTTTTTTGGATTACTGTTTATGTCACTTCAAATCAGTTGAGGTAATAGATGTCACAGTGCTCACAGTGTCAGAATCTTGAGGTTTCCAGTACTTAGGAAATGTCAGGTCGGTAACTTCTCTCAGTATAAAATTCTTTGTCACACCACAAATGATCAAACGTCGGAAATGTTACGGTTCGTTAGGTCGCTACAACGGGACTGAATGTAAATGAGATTGGAACAATAAATCTGGATCTATATGTCAGTTACCAAGTCACTCTAAATGTTCTTTGGGTTGGTATTCGGTCTCTCTCTGGGTGTAAACACAACCTCAGACCAGATTTATCTTGAAGACCCAGAACTAAGTTAAAAATGTTCTTTAGTATGATTATTCCCAGATTTACATGGAAGCCGCTGGTAAGGTTTAGGGTTTGACCCAAATACTGTATAAAGAGAAAGACAAACAAAATACTTAACCAATATATAGTATACACAATCCTATCCTACCTCGCGTAAAATATAATATATTTATCCACTTCGGTTATTTAACTTTAAATTATAAACTACAAGCTTAGAGCTTGTCTTATCGTTTAAACTTCCGTGAAATAAATTCTAGCCATTTAAAAAAAATCAGTCATCATGAATTAGAAATACATACATATTTCGTCAATACTCATGATGAATCAGTGCATTTACTTAGTTGGTTAAAATAATATCTGACTGGTTACTAGCAGTTAATTAAATTTATATTATAGCTGGAAGAGTTTAGCTAGAAATTATTATTTGTTCTGCTATCCACTGTAACACAGTAAACTAGAGAAATATAATTGACGATTTAACTAGTTAAATCACTCCAACTACTAGTATAATAATTACCTTCACACAAACTACTGAGACTATCTCCACCGAAAACTAAGACTCTACTTTTACAAGTGATTCTAGAATCGTAGCTAGATGTCTTCTGAATCTATGGAGTACTGGATAACTAGAGTTAGAATGCTCTAGTATATATATATATCTCTGAAATCAAAGAGACTATTACACTATTGACCGAAACCAGACTCTCTGCCAGATGTTAGCACCTACGGAGAATTCTCCGTTCAATCTGCAAATTAAAGATCTTTCTCACACTAAAGCCAAAAAACCAGAACTCATGCTCTCTCGCTTAGACCGGCATAACGTAATTTGCTAATCAGTGCACATTTTACACGTCTCTGCTTGTCTGGCCATTTCTAGCGAGCAGTGTTCTTAGATCTTGCGATTCGCCGTGTTTAATTGCTTTTTAAACGAACAGTTTTACAAGAGGAGTAATAGAAATTGTCTCCCTTTTGTTCCAAAATTATCTGCTCATGATCGCTGTCCATCGAAAAATACTTTTAAACTAAACGCCACCTTCCTCTGTTGCGACATATTACAACGATTCTCGATTGCTGGCGTTCAAAATTAAATGAAACCGGCTCACGTTAGCTAATTAAGTCTGCTCGTAAACATATATCAAAGAAAGTAGCGAACAGCAATAAAATATGCGTGCTAATTTAGAAAGAGGGACAAATCTCTGAGTGATAGAATGGTTTTCTGTTAACGACGTGCATAGGTGAAAGAAAATGTAAAAGAAAAGTGTAGATAATGAAAACGATATATGAAGCTATTTTCATAATATGTCACAGACGTCCCCGTTTAAAGATATGAAACCATTTCATGTCCAATTTATGGAAATAGATTTACTATATCAGTAGCTTCTGGGTGACTGTTATCTTCACTCTCATCTTCCCCCTCCGTCTCTGTCCAATTCCTACTCATGAAATCTGCTCCAACGTTTTCTTTCTCTGGAATGTATTCAACTTGCGCTTGAAAGAGTATCGCCGAGTTTGACATTGTTGGAAGATTCCGTGTGTTTGCAGTGGATTTTCCCTGCCACTATCATCATCTTCGTCAGTTATGGCGATCGCCAGGAGATGTTCGGAGGACGGCACTGGTCGTTCCAAGTATTTCTTTAACAGAGTTACATGGTAGACCTTCTCCTTTCCTTTAATAGAGATCTGGTAGTTAGCCCTTGAGATCTTTTTAAGGACGGTAAACGGCCTGTTGGGTTCGTTTCTAACGTTCAAGAGTGTTATTTACGCGAATGGTTTTGATAGAACGAAAATGTCATAAATGTTCTTCAACACGAACACCAACAAGTAGTGATGAACTGGTTATTGACTGGCAGCACACAAGGCTGTGATGATTGTACATATATTTTATTGAACGTGACATATACGACGTTGAACAAGACGGTCATATTTACAGTTGCAAAAAGGTCATTACATCAAAATGTTGATCATTGACTTTTCAAGTTATGAAGATCCTCTACAATTAAGTCCTCTCATTCAAGTGACTAAAGATCGATCACTTCCTTTGCCATAGCATATGTATTGTAGTAACGTCCGTTGACCTTCTCTCAAGGACGTATCCTATGACCAACGGATTAATTCTCACTGAGTAATATTTCTTGTCATACTCGCACTAATTCCAGACTTCCTTCATACAATATTTAGGTAGCATAGATATATAACAATCCAAACAAAGTCATCCACAACAATACGACCAGGTTAGAGTTCTGTATTGACCAACCTCTCTGTATCCATGCCACGACTTTGGCATTTACGAAAATACGGCATATAAACATAAGAAGTATGCAAATCAATTAACTTTATTCTTCGTAGGAATCCTCCCCTCTACGGTAATTCAAAAGGGCTAACGACTCCGTCTGTCCATTCTAGGAAGGACATACTGTGATGACTTCCCGCTAGATCAGAACTATGAGCGGCCTTATACATTAATTTACTCAATAAACATTCAATGACATGGGGCGACACTTACATGATACTTCTACTCTTGGCTGCATCATGAACCAGTAGAGATCATACAAAAGTAATGGCTTCTTCCAAACTTGCCAATAAAATATTCCAAGAAATATACCTCGGACATAAACACAGTCCGTACTGCCCCGAACTCACATGACGTCACTATTTCCCAAACTAGGTTACCCGTGCGTCCAAAGCAACTCACACTGCATTGTGCACGTCAGTGCGTGAATCAATCGAACGATCAAATAATATAATATATAAAACTGGTGCGTACATTTGGCAGGACCGAAGACTACCCCCTTAGGTAATAAATGTACGTAACAGCTCCCTTATCACCTCCCCTTAAAAAAATTAATTCTATTAATTTTTTTTGAACTTAATACCCGAGAGAGGTGAGTCAAAACTACAACAAGATATATTAAATGCATAAAGTTATACCATATTAAGAAAAGAATATTAAACGAAATGAATATAACTAAATGATAGTATGCATTAAAGCACACATCCACAAACGACCTACTTTGGAACGATGTGGTAAAACAAGTTTGAAAATGAAAAATGAAAAAACCATTAAAAAAAAAATGATAATAAAATTCAACTAAGTTTTCTAAAAAAAATTTGAAACATATGATTTCAAAAATGAAAATGAACAGCAACACTGATGATGATCAATGACAAGAGAATCAATAAAACAGAGAAATTGAAAATACAATGTGCAAAAATGAAACAGTGCAAAATTAAACACTTTAAGAATCAACACACTTAATGTTTTCTAACACTAGTACGGTTGACTAGTGATCTAACAGTGAGATATCATAACTAAGACCCGTGAATGCAGGCATTACGTGACAACTAAGAAAGTTAGTATGTGTGTGATCCATAATCAATTAAATAGATTAAGTTGAATTAATCTAATTTATATATTCCTTAATTACTAACAAATAACTAGTTACTAATATTTCTAAGTAATTCCAGTATCACTCATTGTCAATGTTCAGTTGCAACTAGTTAGTAATAGACGCGACGATGTACTGAATGTTCCATACAAGATAAAATATATTCTCGCACACGCCATGTAGTGTAATATGTTCAATAGGAATAACAAATGTATATTTGTAGCTCTTAACAATGTTGCCATATTAATAAAAAGTTACTGTAGTACCAATGTTCCCGTTCTAATAAAACGTTAATATAGTATCAATAACAATGTACAAAGTTATTCATGTTATCGGTGAGGATGTTCCAACATCTGGAAGTGGTTTAGTTTCGACACGTTCACTTGGGCATCTTGATAGACAGTCTGCGAACACATTCTGCACTCCAGGAATAGCTCGTATCTCAAAATGGAACGGTTGAAGCGCTATAGCGTAACGCGCTGACTTTGATGACTTAACGTTCCCTGTATTCAGTGCGGTAAGAGCTTTCTGGTCAGACTCCACCACAAAGTGTGATCCGAGGAGATAACGATCCAGTTTAGTGATTGCCCAGACAAGAGCAAGGAGCTCTTTATCCAGAACGGAATATTTCGTCTCGCTCGGCGTGAGCTTTCTGGATACGTACATAACCGGAAATAAGGTGCCGTTATATTCCTGCATCAAAACTGCAGCAATAGCGTAAGAACTTGCATCACTGCGAAGGACAAAGGTGAGATCTTTGTTAGGCAACCTTAAAAAAGGTGCATTTGAAAAAAAATGTTTTATATAGTCTAACGCCGTTTGGTGATCCTGCGACCACTTTATTACATTAGATGTGCCTTTCTTCAGTAGAGAAGAAAAAGGTGCAGTTATAGTAGACAAATGAGGGATGAATTTTGAATAGAACTGTATTAGTCCTAAAAGCGACCTAACTTGTTTTTTTTGTCTTAGGTGCTGAAATGTTTAAAATTTTAGAGACGTTACTGTCTTCTGTATACATGAAACCATGACCTATGCGGTGACCCAGAAATGAGATGTCATGAAAACCGACAAAAGCCTTTGAAGGTTTCGCTGTTAAGTTATAATCCCGTAAGGTAGAAAGTAAAGATTTTAAACCCTGAATATGTTCATCCCAAGAGTCACTGAAAAGACAGATGTCATCTATATAAGTAATGACATCGGGACGATGAGACAATATGCGGCGCATCATGCGTACAAAGGTAGCTGGCGCATTCATTAACCCGAATGGCATAAAATTCCATTGAAAAAGACCCCGTGGTGTCGAGAAAGCGGTGAATGGCTTTGCTTTAGGAGTGAGTGGCACTTGCCAATATCCCTTTGAAAGGTCAAATTTCGAAAAGAATGTAGCATGAGATAATCTCTCCAATAAGTCATCTAAAAGAGGTAATGGTTCCGCATCGAGTTTTGTAACTTTGTTTAATTTCCTGTAATCTACGCAAAGACGTATATTGTTGTCTTTCTTCCTAATGATTACCATGGAAGAAGAATATGGTGATGAAGATGGTTCAATTATATTTAATTGGAGCATCTCATCCAATTCCTTATCAACCTTATCACGAAAGTGTAAAGGAATAGGATATGGGCGAACTCGAATAGGCGTATCGTCAGTCAGAATAATGTCATGTTGGATGACTGACGTATGACCTGGGATGTCAGTGAGGACATCCTCATACGAGTGTAGAATATTAGAGACTTGCTGACGTTGATCAGCCGAAAGAGTAGATGAGATTGTAACATCATTCCATTTCTCAGTGGAATGGAGTGGTACAACTGGTATTGGTAGTTGTACATCATCGAAAGAAGATTCCTCTTCTTGGATGACTGACAAACTAGAATAGTGTTGAATAGGAGGTGTAGGATCGTCAGTTGCCTGAAACACTGACTGTAGATAATCAGGACGTGAGTAATACTCCTTCAACATGTTAATGTGGAAGGTTTTATGTTTACCATTAACATCAACGATGTAGTCGACATCGGATATTCTTGAGATGATCCTGAAAGGACCTCTCCAGGTAATTAAAAGACGATTGTTATGCGCAGGTAGTAAGACAAAAGCTTCATCACCAGGTATGAGCTGGCGAAGACGTCTATACTTGTTTGCAAATAGACGAGCTTTTTCTTTGGCTTGTTCAGATGATGCAGTAGCTAGTCTACAAGCATCTATGATTCTCTTTCTCAGAGAGATCACATACTCATAAGAGGATTGAGTTTCCTCTTCAATATTCTCGTCAACCAATAAGTCGTGGATTAACGACATAGGACCGCGTGGTTGCATGCCAAAAACAAGCTGGAATGGAGAAAACCCCGTGGCTTGATTTTGTACTTCGCGATACGCAAAGAGACAAGCGGGTAGGACCCGATCCCAGTCTTGGGGATGGTCTTGAGTCATCTTACCCAACAACTGCTTGAGTGTCCTATTGAGACGCTCAATTAACCCATTTGACATCGGATGATAAATAGAACTAAGAGATCTGTCTATACCTAATGTCTTCATAACTTGAGACATGGATTCAGAAATGAACTGAACCCCATGATCCGACAAGATTTTCCGTGGAAAACCAATGCGTGAAAAGATTAACATCAATGCCTCTGCTACACTGGCAGATGAAGTGTTCTTGAGAGGGATGGCCTCAGGCCAACGAGTGCACATATCAATGCACGTAAGGATATGCGTATGCCCTCTAGCAGATGGAAGCATCGGACCAATAATGTCAATGGCCATTTTATCAAATGGTCTAATCGGGATGTCCGCAGCTTGAATAGGAGCCGCATGAAATGGACCCCGTACCTTAACTTCCTGACATATCAAACAGGACCGACAATAGAGAGTGATGTCCCTATGGACGCCTGGCCAGTAGAATGCCGAAAGCACTCTGGATTTGGTACGCGAAAAACCCATATGGCCCGCACATTGCGAGTCATGCGCATGTCGTAATATACGAGATCTCATAGAGGATGGGACTAAGATCTGATAACATAAGGATGAATCCTTTTCCCGTATTACTCTAACCAAAATCCCATTTTTAAGTATAAAGTCATGTCTAGATTTTGCAAGTTTGTTGCTTGTATTCTTTTTGTTCACATACTGAAAAATTTTTTTTAATGAATCATCATTCTTTTGCAATGTTGCAAACAACTCCCGTGAAATAGGAGCATCATCATCACAAGTGGTATGAACTGTAGGTTCAATAGGTGTATCATGCGACATATTAGTAGCTTGCGCTCTAGTCACTACTGCATTTGCAGTTTGAATATGTCGCTCTTCCCATTCAGCAATTTGCTGTGGTGTACACTCTTTAATACCATGTATGCGACCAAGTATTAAATCACAAATTGGATTCGGAAGGAGACATGCTTGGATCTTTCCTGAAAAAAATGGTGTATTAAGATCAATAATAGCAGTGGGAAATGTTTCGACGGTGCCACCAAAAGTCACACACTTGACAACCCTGCCCGTGGCACAACTTGGGTTGATCAGCGAAGTCCGGACGCCCACAGTGCTACAACCTGAGTCAAATAGGAGAGAGCATGAAATGTTGTTGACAAATCCCTTGTTAAACTTAAGAGAGCCCTGTCCCTGGTGTACTGACGCAGCAGTGGCCGTACAGACTGCAGGTAGACTAGGCAAGGTATGTCCGCAACGCAGCGTCGTGATCGCCTTAGGCTGGAAAAGAGTCGAGCATTCTGGACAGTCTTTCACCTGGGTACAATCAAGAGAACAAGACATAGCATTGTGAGTTTCAGCTACTTTACCCTGTTCAATGTTAGCCTGTGTATCAATTAAAGAGACATTAGAATGTCTACCCGTATTACTCGACGATCTATCTCTGCGACGCGATCGATTTTGATTATTTGCATTAAAATTGCCATAATTGTCTTTTCTACTAGAGTTAAAATTTGGATGAGTCCGATAGTTTGTATAATTAAAGTTATGCTGTTCTTTAAAATTTTTATTCCAAGAACCTTGTCTGTTTTGCGGACCCTGAGATTTTGATCTCCAGTTTTGTTTATTATAATGTCCTTGATTATTTTTAAAATTATTGTTACCAAAATCTCGCGATCTGTGAGCTTGGTTCCAAGAAACATTAAATGGAGCAGATTGTTGAAATTGCTTCCCTTTGTAAAAGTTATCATTGTTAAAATTGTAATTATTTCCCTTATTGACATACCTATCAGCACTAAAAGAACGATTGCGTGAAAAATTGTTTTGTTGTGCTGCAAAAGCAACAGGCAATTCATTCTTAATCTGTGCGTTACTTAGATCCATGTTTGGGTGAGCAGTACAAAAATTTTTTGCATGTTCTTCTAAATTTTTCATAGATAAAGGTTTCCTTTCGTGTAAAAATGCGAGAAATGTAGGATTTACAGACGAAAGTACCTTATCGCGCATCAGTAAATCGAAGAGACCTTCATACGACTTTTCAATTTTGGATAATTCGATCCATCTTTCTAATGTTAGTCGTATCTGTGACAGAAAATCACTAAAATTTCTGCCAGATTGAGGTAGTAATGTATGAAATCTTAAACGATATTCGTCTTCTGTCATTTGGAATTTTTGCAGAAGTGCTGCTCTAAGAGCATTATAGTCATTTTTCTCACCAATGCTGGTGGTATGATAAACTGCTAATGCATCCCCTGTAAGTAATCTGGATAAATATGTACAGTATAGCGCTTTATCCACGTTATAAGACCCACAAGTGGCCTCAAACCTATCTAGGAAGAATATTACGTCATCAGACGGGGGATTAAATTTTGGTAATTTAAGGTGAATTTCCTTAAAATAATCATGTCTGGATGGAGTTTGGCTTTCAAAAGTTCTCTGAGAATTAGCTTCCTGAGTAAACCTAATTCTCTCATATTCTGACTCTGCTAATTTCAGTTCATGCTGTCGTTTTTTTTCATTCTCTTCCATCTCAAGCTGAAGTCGTTTTACATTTTGTTCAGCTATTAATCTCCTCTTTTCCATTTCTTTTTGTTTATTTTCCATCTCAATCTTAAGTCTTTCTTCAGCCTCCCTTTGCTTCTGTTCTGCCTCTCGCTGAAATCGTTTATCTTCTAATTCAGCGGCCAATCTCATTTTTTTCTCCTCTTCCTCAGCTATAAATTTCCTCTTCTTTTCATCCTCCTCAGCAGTTAATCTCATTTTTTTCTCATTCTCCTCAGCAATTATTCTCATTTTTTTCTCATTTTCCTCAGATTCAATCCGTTTTTGATCTGCCTCAAATTGAAGTTTTTCTAGTCTTAAAGTTTCTAACTTTCTCTGTTCGGCTTCTATTTCTTGAGCTTTCCTATATTCTGCAAGTGCAAATGTTTTTGCTTCATCAGGAGCCATCTGAAGAGCTTTTGCTTGCTTAATGAAATAATCTAGTGAATACATTATGCTTTATAAGTAGTCACAATACTCTTGGTTTATAAAATGATAATTAATCAATATAAATTAGTTAACCTTGTTATTATAACAAGTGTTCTTCGTTCCTGTCCTTAGAACGGTATAATGTTATCATATAATTATTAAATATGTTATTAATCAATAAATTTATGTAATCAAATGTCATGAAATGAACAACGAGAAAGACAATAGAAACATAACCGACAAGACCCGATAATCAAAGACGAGTAACTACAGTCGCAGAAATCCAATAAAAATAAAAATGTGAAACTAAAAATAGAATGTCGTAAAGAGTTACGATGATAACTGCGATCAAATAATCAACAAGACAATAGACAACACAGTGTAAAAACATAGGTTTTGTAAAAAACTGAACGACAGGAAAGGTGAGATGGACGCAAAATACAAACAAAATTCATCATAAAACTAAATTACGAATAAAAATAAATACGAAAACAACAATTAAAACTTGACACTACAGCTAAACAGTCAGGTGTCACAGACCACCAGACACAGTGGACCTAGAATCCTTCTACGCTCACGCGTAGGAACATTCCACTGAGGGAAGTCTGCAAAACAATTCCTAAAGAACAGTCACGAAGGCCCTGGTGTGAAACTGGGATGTATCCTCCGTGAGTCTCCAAACCCTACCTCCCACAAAGAATACACAACATATAACACATAACACGGAAAATATAAACGTGGGCATAAACAATAAAAGGCACAGCTAAAAGTAATAAAATGTACAACGAAAGTACGTTATACTTATCTCGCGTGCAGGTAAAAAATCAATGTGCCTCGTCTCCGTGGATGTACGTCTACGGATAAAATACTTCGTTCTGCGTATCTAGATTACAGCTCGCACGCAATAATGATGAAGAGGTGATCCCCAGGATGTCAGTCACTGTAGAACTTGACGTGGAGGTTGATTGATGATCTTGAGCATTTGAGTTGATTTTGATTCATTATCACGCTAGGATCCAAATTGAGATGATGTCGCCTTGAAAGTACAAATTCTTCTTTTCAAACGATAATTTGGATGGGTACGTTCATTTGAAATTACTTACAGACCACACTGGCATACCAATTACTGTTGGGTTCGTTTCTAACGTTCAAGAGTGTTATTTACGCGAATGGTTTTGATAGAACGAAAATGTCATAAATGTTCTTCAACACGAACACCAACAAGTAGTGATGAACTGGTTATTGACTGGCAGCACACAAGGCTGTGATGATTGTACATATATTTTATTGAACGTGACATATACGACGTTGAACAAGACGGTCATATTTACAGTTGCAAAAAGGTCATTACATCAAAATGTTGATCATTGACTTTTCAAGTTATGAAGATCCTCTACAATTAAGTCCTCTCATTCAAGTGACTAAAGATCGATCACTTCCTTTGCCATAGCATATGTATTGTAGTAACGTCCGTTGACCTTCTCTCAAGGACGTATCCTATGACCAACGGATTAATTCTCACTGAGTAATATTTCTTGTCATACTCGCACTAATTCCAGACTTCCTTCATACAATATTTAGGTAGCATAGATATATAACAATCCAAACAAAGTCATCCACAACAATACGACCAGGTTAGAGTTCTGTATTGACCAACCTCTCTGTATCCATGCCACGACTTTGGCATTTACGAAAATACGGCATATAAACATAAGAAGTATGCAAATCAATTAACTTTGTTTCTTCGTAGGAATCCTCCCCTCTACGGTAATTCAAAAGGGCTAACGACTCCGTCTGTCCATTCTAGGAAGGACATACTGTGATGACTTCCCGCTAGATCAGAACTATGAGCGGCCTTATACATTAATTTACTCAATAAACATTCAATGACATGGGGCGACACTTACATGATACTTCTACTCTTGGCTGCATCATGAACCAGTAGAGATCATACAAAAGTAATGGCTTCTTCCAAACTTGCCAATAAAATATTCCAAGAAATATACCTCGGACATAAACACAGTCCGTACTGCCCCGAACTCACATGACGTCACTATTTCCCAAACTAGGTTACCCGTGCGTCCAAAGCAACTCACACTGCATTGTGCACGTCAGTGCGTGAATCAATCGAACGCTCAAATAATATAACTATATAAAACTGGTGCGTACATTTGGCAGGACCGAAGACTACCCCCTTAGGTAATAAATGTACGTAACACGGCCTTTGCCATCCGATACGTAGTTTGTTGTTCCCGGTTGGGAGTAGCAACAAAACTTTGTCTCCTGCTTGCAATTCTCTTTCTTTCGCGGCTTTCATGTATCGGTTAGCGTGCTTTGCGCGTGCTCGCTTAAGGTTAGTCGTTGCTAGATCCCATCCTAGTTTTAACCTTTCCTTTAATTCCGACACATATTTACTGGCTGAGACGACTGTCTCATCAGGTTTATGGTCTGTCAGCGACTGAAGTAATGCTTCAAGCGACCCCTTAATAGGTCTGCCGAATAAAAGTGTCGCTGGGGGAAATCCTGTGGAAGTATGTGGGGCTTCCCTGTAGGCGAATAAAGCTGCAGGTATACAAAGGTCCCAATCTTCAGGTTTCACTTGTCCCAGTTTACACAGCATCATGTTGAGGTTTCCGTTGGCACGTTCTACTAACCCACTTCCGGCCGGATTGTAAGGGCTTATGTAGATGTGTTGGTTCCTCAAGATCTTAACGATCTTATCCATTAACAGGTTACGGTATTGGGATCCGTTATCCGTCAAAACTTGTTGAGGGAATCCCAACCGTGTAAATATCTGTACGAGGGCTTCTGCGACATGCTTAGAATCCGTGCATGTTAGCGGTATAGCTTCTGCCCATAAAGTGCACGTGTCGACTAAGTTCAGGATGAACCTGTGCCTTCTTTTAGTCCTTTCTAAGGGCCCTAAAATATCGATCACAACCCGTTCAAATGGTGTCACCACAACTTGCATTTCACCCATGGAAACTGCGGGTATCAAATGCTTGGGTGCCACCCGTTGGCACTTGGCGCAGGATTTCACGTATCTGATAATATCAGAGTTAATTCCTGGCCACCAATAGTGAGTTTGTATTCGCTGATTTGTGACGTTCTGTCCCATATGTCCGCTAAAGGGAAGAGAGTGCCCCATTTCTAATATTTGGCTTCTGTACTGTTTTGGTACTAGGAGCTGATTAAAACCTTGTTCAAGCTTGCCCGTTCTACGATAAAGTACGCCATCCTTAGAAAAAATGTCCCCGCGTTGTCTAGGGGCCTTAGCCATGGGCAGTTTCCTAAAGCAGGGTGCCAAGGTAGGGTCATTTTGTTGCGCCTCTTTAAGTTCCTTAGGTAACAAATTTGGCGCAGGCTCCCGTTCCTTCTTGGTTTGCCCTCTTGTGGTTACTGTTGCCACAATTGGCTCTTCTGGTTTCCCAATAAACACATATTTACCGCCAAGTATGACTGAGTAGATCGGGTCATCCATAACAGCCGCTTTGATCACACCTCTGACAAACTCAGAGTGGATCTCCACCAATGCGATGGAAAGCGTTGTTGGTGCATCACTCTTAAAAACTCCACAAAGTTCGACGGTTTCTTCTGTATCTTGACCAGGTTTGACCAGGTGTCTGGCAACAATGCAGTCAAAAGAAAACCCCGTGTCAAAAAGACAATAAGTTGAAGACCCGTTCAAAATAACAGTTCCTCGCGCTGAGGGCCTCTCTCCCTCAGGTTGAGAATCACTGACATCAATTCTACCTTGTGAGACTGTTTGCAAGCATCCAATGCGTTTAGGCTCCGTGTGCTCGCTCTGATCATATGTCCCGTGCGCAGGGGCTTTCCCTTTGCCACCCTGTCCTTTCTGGCCGCGCTGCCATGTAGAACGGTTGGGTTGATCAGATTGTTTGTTGTTGGTGGGGTACTTGTTTTTGTAGAACTTAGATTTTTCAGGAGGGGGATTCTGAGGTCCAGTTTCTCTGTGGTTCTGCTACTGAGAAGAGTGGGAAGATTGGTCTAGATTGTTTTTCCGAGAAAGATCTTCTGTCGGTTTACGTTTTGCGGCCGGCAGTTCAGCCAGCGCATTATTATATCGCTCAGACTTTTCCAAAATGTCTTCCAGCTGTTTTGCCCCTTGTTCACCTAGAAATCGCCGGGTGTCACTCGATAAAGCATTCTTTATCTGTTCGGTTATAACGAACTCCTCAAGTCCTTCATAGGAAGAGGCAAGCTGCGAAAGCTCCAGACACTTTGTCAAGTATCTCTTTAGACGAGAAGAGAACTGCTGAAAAGTTTCAGAGCTCTCCTTTCTTCTGTTACGGAACAGTTGCAAAAATTTGCAAACGTTCATTTCAAATCGTTCAAGTAAAACTTTCTTCAACACGTCGTCCATTGTTGTTAATTATGGAGCCAAGATATTTCAAAATTTGTGACATTTTCAATTTCCTCATCATTGATGGTAATTTTTGGTTGGCATCTTGATTTGTCAGCGGAAATTATCTCTGTTTTTTTTTGTGTGTGTTCAGAAAAAGGTTTTGATCCTCACTGTGTCTTTTGACAGACAGGATTAACTTTTCTAGTCCCTTGGCACTGTTTGAAAGAATAACTGTGTCATCTGCGTACCTGAGTTCTGGGATCGCATTTCCACCAATTGTGAACGGATCGCAGTGTTCACATTCTTGGTCACTTCCGAACATTTCTCATTATATTTTCTGCATAGATGTTAAACAAGTATGGAGAGAGGATGCAACCCTGTATGTGCGCATTAGTAATCCTATATTCGTTCTTGCCAGTGCGTCCTATTTTTACTCATTAATTAGCCTGCAGCAGTAGTTCCCGCGAGTCTCTGAAGACACTAAAAAAGAATAAGTTATTGCCTATCCTTTCAGGCATGTGTCGTAAGTGACTAATGTGAGATTGTGCATGGCACTGGCAACTTTATCATGTAAAATAAATTACCATAGAAACCACGGCTGCAAGATCATGTGACTGCTTGGGGCAGACGTTCTGCAAGGGAACCAGGACTAGCTCTAGTAGTTGTTCCAAGACTCCGCAAGGAACGCATAGGAAAATGATGATGATAATGATAATTGATTTTCATGCAGTTCCCCACGAAGCTTTGTTCGACACAGGACAATGGAGTCGGTCACTTTTTAGTGAAGTCGGAGTCGGTAAATTGTGTCCTGACTCCGAATTTTACAAGACCCAAGTCTAGGCAGATCCACGTTTGATCCATGCGAGGGAGGGGCGTGTTAAACAATTTGAAATAACATTAAAGTAGTAGAACTCCTAAAACCCCACTTTCATGTTAAAGTACATCCATTTTTACATACAGGTAATGCTAACAGGGTTGAACTTGAAGAAACACCAATACATTATGTAGAATCGTACATATATCTTGGCAGTAATATAGACAAAGTTGGAGGGACAGACAGCGATATCAAAATAAGAATACAGAAGGCATGAGGAGCTTTCATTGCATTGGGAAATATATGGAGATCAAGAGAAATCGGATCCAACACGAAAATAAGAATCTTCAACTCAAATGTGAAGTCAGTCCTATTGTATGGCTCTGAGACATGGAGAACACCAAAGAGAACAACCAAAAAGCTACAGACTTTCATAAATGGGTGCTTGCGTAGAATAGAAGGATTAAAATGGTATGACAAGGTTACCAACGTGGAACTGATGACAAGAACTAGACAAGTGCCAGTGGAACAAGAGATGAGAAGAAGACGATGGCGATGGATAGGACACACACTGAGGAAACCTGTTGATAGCATTACAAGGCAGTCCTTTTTCTGGAACCCCCAGGGCAAGAGAGGCAGAGGTAGACCAAGAAGCACATGGAGAAGAGAGCTGGAAACAGAGGTGAAAATGATGAGGAGAACGTGGAAAGAACTTGAGATGTTGGCACGTGACAGGAGGACTTGGCATGTGTTTGTTGAAGGTCTATGCTCCTTTGGGAGTGGAGGGTTATGATGATGATGATGATTTATACATAATGTAGGAACGTGTCAGTTGCTGCTGATCATAAAAAAAGTTTTCACAATTGGAAATTTGTTGGCACATCATCTTTTTCGATTTTATTTATACCCATCCACGTATAAAGTAACAAGTACCGGGTGTGAAAAATAGAAACATCTGGTTGGTTGCAGCCTTAAGTAACGAAAGTTCATTAAATAGATACAGCGACACCTGTACAACACGTGTACACAAATAAAAGGCTGACAAAGCAGAATGAATGACAATAATAAGGTAGAGGACATCTTCATATCATAATACAGTATGAGGTGGTAGAATGGATAACATCAGACGACTAGAGTGCTATTATGAAAATTGCAACAAATATTGAACGAAAAAAAAAAAAAGGATATACCATTTTGGAATTTGCAATCAAGATGAAATGGGTTCACTGCCCAGCGCAAAGAGATTGGAATAGGAGGGTGACACTTGGGACTTATGCCCTAGAGTGTCAATAATGTCAAAAGACCGACATTTGTCCCACGGCAGTATTGGTTTTGATAAAGCAGAACTAATTTAAATATTTTACTGTGCTTTTCATACACGAAAATAAGAATCTTCAACTCAAATGTGAAGTCAGTCCTATTGTATGGCTCTGAGACATGGAGAACACCAAAGAGAACAACCAAAAAGCTACAGACTTTCATAAATGGGTGCTTGCGTAGAATAGAAGGATTAAAATGGTATGACAAGGTTACCAACGTGGAACTGATGACAAGAACTAGACAAGTGCCATTGGAACAAGAGATGAGAAGAAGACGATGGCGATGGATAGGACACACACTGAGGAAACCTGTTGATAGCATTACAAGGCAGTCCTTTTTCTGGAACCCCCAGGGCAAGAGAGGCAGAGGTAGACCAAGAAGCACATGGAGAAGAGAGCTGGAAACAGAGGTGAAAATGATGAGGAGAACGTGGAAAGAACTTGAGATGTTGGCACGTGACAGGAGGACTTGGCATGTGTTTGTTCAGTCTCGTTCCCTAACGCCAAGTTCACCATCACCTATGGCTTCACATGTGAGTCACGCAACGTCATTTATGCTATTATATGCAAACGTTGCACCATTACGTACATCGGCCAAACGGGCACACGACTGGGCGACCGATTCTGCAGACACCTCTATGACATCTCTCAGTTTAATTCCACACCTGTGGCCATCCACTTCAATGGCCCTGACCACCACGGTGCCACTGACATCCAGGTGAAAGCCATCAGATACTGTTCCTCGGACGCCAACAGTCGGTTTCGCCAGGAACAACGCCTCATCCATCTTATGGGTTGCCTCAAACCGCACGGTTTGAATACCCAACATTCTTTTGTCTGAGACGCCTTTCTCTATCGAGTCCCTGTTGTATGACTTTCTACTTTGATGCGATCACCCTTTTTTTTTTTTTTTTTTATTTTAAAATACCATTTTTTTAATTTAATAATTTTATTTATTTATTTATTTATTTTTTTTATTTTATTATTATTATTTTTTTTTTTTTTAAATTATTTTTTTCCTTTATTATTTTTTATTTTATTTATTTCTTTATTTAGTTTTTATTTTTATCTATTTATTTATTTGTTTTAAATTTATTTATTATTATTATTTATTTATTTATATTTTATTTATTTATTTTTATTTTATTTATTATTATTGATTACTTTTTTCTCACTCTTTCCCAGTCCTTGTTTTCATTATTTCTTATTTTTATATACTATCAACTTCCTCTTTCCAGTTTAGTGGCAGCCATCTTGCTTTGCTTCACATGTGACTGGACTTAATATTAAGGGAGTTTCTTTTCTCTTATTGTTATAGTTTCATGTTCTCTACTTAATTCTCATTTTCTGTCCCTCCTGTCTCTTGTTTGTCTGTCCCTGACGAAGGCCTTGTGGCCGTAACGTAGGTTTTTCTTGTCCTTCTCCTTGTAAGACGTATTACTATTTGTGTGTGTGTGTGTTTTTTTTTTTTTTTTCATTTTTTTTTTTCAACTGCTTTTCATACATAGTTTCTTACTTTACATAAATAATGTAAGGTTTTAGTTTTTTAATTAGCAAAGCATAAACAGTGTTTTAACAGAGGTCAAAAGGTTTAACTATATTTAATTTAATGTCTGTATTGTATTTGACTTTCGTAGTGAAGGTTTTTGTTTTAAATATAAAAATAGTAATTTTTTAATTTTTTAATTTGTTTGTTTAGGTCGGTATTGCTAGCACACAGATCGTAGACAATTTGACCAGTTACGTCACTGGTTTTACATGAACAATTCGCGATGATTTTTATTTTAACAATTAGGGCAGACGTTTTTAAAGATAACAACTAATGTGTATGTATTATTTATCTTCCTTAGAATGCTGTCATAACCGGCTGGATTGTTGCTACAACGGCGATGCTGGCTGTGATTTTTGGAGTCCATGGTGACTTGAGTGGGGAATCCCCGAGCAGTTTGTTGGTGGCTTCTATCTACAACGCAGTTTCCCGGAGTATATGGGGAGCCAGTATTTGTTGGATCATTGTTGCTTGTACTTCTGGATATGGAGGTGAGATAAACTAACGAATTGTGTCGGGTGACTGAGAGGGAAACAGTTTCGATGATAAAGAAATCAGAGGTGAATGTTTGATGACGAAAACGATTGATTTAAAGAGATGGAAGTTATATATAAAAGTGATTGAAAAGTCTCTCTCTATCTTTAAATCTTTATATTCTCACTTGTAAATATTGGATACACATGAAACAAATTTCAGAGTGGCGTGTATCGCCTCCCCTGCTCCGTGGTGGTTCAAAAATGGCCAAACTTATGATCATGGTATTCAATGGTAATCAACCTTCGCTCAAGATTACTCTTGGCAGAGATATAAACAGAAGAATGATGCTTCTGTTTAATGGGACTTCATAGGATGTTAATGAAAAGCTAGCGTAACAACTGAGACATCTAAGCTGTTATGAACTTATTTTCTTCCGCCCCTTCTATGAGGAAATTTAGACTCGTGGTTTTTGAGCCAACAGCTGAAGGTGATTCAGCAACTATTAATTTTATAGCTTTATATGTTTATATTTAACCACAATATGAGTCACACTAGTACAGACACAGCTCACTCAATATTGATTAATCCAACTATAGCTTTAGAGTTACAGATCAATAGGCTTAATAATTACTTAGAATTAAACAAGATTTAAAATAATAAATTGGTTTAGACAAAGAAACGATGATATTGATCATCCTATCCTCGAATGATTTAAAATGGTGGAAATGTTCATTGATATCGCTTGTTCGCTGTTTAGCTTACAGTATGGAGTAGATTGGCGTCTGCTTCAGCCGCTGTTGGTTCTCACATGTGCTTTGGACTGTACTTCTCTTCAATAGTCAAGGCTGGTGACTGTAACACATTTCATGCAACACGTACGAGGTAATCACAGAGGTTGTCAACCGTCTTCAAGACCCGTCTGATGGTGGTGTCTAGCGTCGACTGCTATCAGCATTTTGTACCACGAATTTGTACCACAAACTAAGAGGGAAATAAATGTCTCTTGAGAATTGGGTCTCTGATATGAGTATCAGGAGCCCTCAGCTTTCATCTGTCAATTCCATTTTCCTCAGAATATTTTACCCTCCTTGAGTGTTAGGTTTAACCCAAGTGAGTTCAATGAAACTGCTTTTTTACAACAAAGACCACAATTGCAATATATTAATATATATAAAATTTAGTAAAGTGTTTGTATAATAATTATGCACACCATGATATCATCCTCCACGCCCTGCTCTCTATGGAGCGTGAGACCACCTCTGCTGTTAGTTCCTTATGAGGAAACCCGCACGAAGCAGTCACCATCTCTTGCAGTGGTGGTTCATGTATCAAGTTATTTACAGTTATGAGGTTGCCAGCCCCATATGCTACTGTACATCCACAAGCAAATTATACCTGTCAAAACTGCAGAATTAGAAATTATAAAATACATATTACACCTTACCCCGAGTTTTTGGGGCAATAGACTTGTTGCACAGGTAACGTCCGAATATTGTCGTGCAACTGATTCAAGATGCTGTCTCTTCAAGTTAGTTAGGTGTCTAACTTATAGCATTTGAACTAGGATCCTAGAATTTAGGAACAAAATGGTTTCTCCAAGGTTACTCTCTTCTAATCATAGAATTCGCGTCCGGTCCTCTGGCCAGTCCTACATTTGGGTCCTGATGGTTCGTGTTTCTGGCCGTCTATGATTTCTCCTTGAAGATATTTGAAGTCAGTGAAGTGGACTTACATGACGCTATGTTATAACGAACATTTTCGTTCACACACCCATTTTGCATCGTGGACGAGAAGTCCAATCAATGTCAGCCTATTTTCGCATCTCAGATGCCAAACCAATGGTAAATAACTGTCTGATTTTGTAGGGGTTTATCTCCCACATGCATCTATCATGTAGCACATTCTACATAACACATAAAATATTGTTTTCAAACTCCATTACCTTAAAAGGTCTTGCTACTCTTGTGAGTATTTATCATGTTTACAACTCACTACTTCATAGATCTATTACTGGTAATCTCTTACAAGATGTCAACGTTTTTAGTAATTATTGATCACAATAAGGTCTGGGCGGAAGCGATTACGTATCTTTCCGTGCTCTAAATTTCACTTTTGTTATCTTACTGTCCGTATTTTAATCTTTACCAAGATTGTCATCGACCGTGTTTGCAAACTGCCGCCTTATATCCTAATGATGTATTGGACCACTGCGAACAACATGTTTGTGTATCTTCTCAGACAAGAAGTCTGGATTAAAAATAGGTATGTCGCTCAGTGTAGACTTTTACTCTTTCTGGAGCGGCGATAAAGAAAAGTCAATGTGGCAAATTCGCTTATCACAAACAAAGTCAATGTTATGTAAAAATAGAACAAAATATCATAAGAAAAACTTGAACTATGAAAGCATAAACAATAAATATTGAAAGAATTAGCACGTAGAATAAATGGTAGATAATAATACCGGAGCGGAGAGACAGACCAGAAAAAAAATACGAACTTTTTTGTGACAGTCAGAACAAGTAGCAATAACTCTCATTTGACAAATAAGTTTATTTTAATTTTAATTCCCAGCAGCAGCAAAAAATTAAACTTAAAGTAGCGAATAAACTGACGTTACAAGAAACAACTGCGGCCCCCCCCCTGAAATTATGTGTTGAACAGACGGGATCTTACGTTGATTTGTAATATTAATGTGACGTACCATTTAAAGCCATAAAACTGCAGTTAACTTTATTTATTTGGAAGTTTGTTTCAGGTCAGTTAGTTGCATAAGAGTAAAAAAATTACTCTTTAAAAATAGAAAGTGACTTTTCAATTACCCTGTACACAATTAACGAAATAAGATTTTTCATGAATAAAAATCATTGAAAGATGGAGAAACACTACATTGTGTGAAAGAAATAAAGTATCTCCTTTTCTTCTGTAACTCACTCCGGACTTTTAACAAATATATTACGTACCTTAATTTTTCGTTGGTGCGTGAAAGAAATAATCTATATCTATGTTCAGTATTCCTCATTTTGGGCTATTTCAATGTAATTTTCATATTTCTTATCTTCTATGGTGTATGACAGGAATAATGTATGTTCTTTTTCACTTTGTGGACCAGAAACAGAAATGTGGGCCACATATTATAGAAGAATAGTAGAGGTTATTTGTAAAGAAACAAAGTGCAATATTATGACAAATGAAGTATCAAATAAAAAAGAACGCTTATGAAACACACTATTAATAGCGATTAGGAACTAAACACTTAGCATTGCTGTAAAAGGCGACACAACGCCACCTATAATTGTTTTTTTTTTCACCGGCGCCCGGGGGTAGAACACACGAAACTTTAGTTACGATTTCCTAAATGGTTAATTCCTTCTGATTTTACAAAGTCTACCACATTGAAATTTCTGTTGATGTATAGATTAAATTTACTGGTAAAAAATAAACCTATTACATTGAATATTCGCAGGTGCAGTAAACACCTTCTTGTCATGGCCTCCATTCATCGTCCTGGGGCGTCTGACATACATTGGGTACCTTGTGCAGTTTTTCATTTCCACAGTCATCTTTGAGAACCTCGAACAGCCTATTTATTATAATAAGAGTTCACTGGTAAGCGTAGCTCACATAATCTCTTGTGCTTCTTTGACGTCATTGTCATAGACTCACGGATAGACTCAATAAGTTTATCCAGCAGGTGGGCTTGAACATCAATTTAAAGAAGTCTGAGGTCATGACGCTCAATGTGAGCAACCCTGAGCCCATATCAGTAAGGAATCAGCAATTGGTACAGACAGATACCTTCACATACCTAGGAAGCATAGTAACACCAGATTTCGGGGCAGGCAAAGACATCAACATCAGAATGAATAAGGCAAGAAAAGCCTTCTTTAGTCTAAACAACATCTGGAAGTCCTCCCAATACAGCACAAGCACAAAATTATGATTATATCAGAGCTGTGTGCTTTCTGTGCTTCTCTATGGTGTGGAATGCTGGAGAGTTACAGAGAAGGAAATGTCAAAATTGTCCTCTTTTCACACAACATGCCTAAGAAAAATTCACCGAATCTTTTGGCCGAATACCATCACTAACCAAGATCTGCTTACTCGTAGCAAGCAAGAGGACATGCACACCATCATAGCTGGCAGACGCTGGAGCTGGGTTGGTCATGTCCGCAGAAGAGACCCCGATGCCATCACAAGAACAGCTATGCTTTGGACCCCTGAGGGAAAACGAAAGAGAGGCCGACCAAAAACAACCTGGCGGAGGACTGTGGAGGCTGAGATGCAAAGAATGAACCAGAGTTGGGGCACTGTAAGAAGGATGGCCACCGACCGAGCAAAGTGGAATCAATTTGTTGTTGCCCTACAAGACGCCACTAGGCATGATGGCCACTGACTGCTTTGACGGTCGGCGGCTAAGGATCAAAGAAGAAGAAGAAGAAGACGACGCAGTATCATATGTAGAGTTGCAAGGTAGATTCTAAGTAGATGTCACTGATTGCCTCCTCTTTGCTCTACAGTGATGGTCCAACAATGGCCAAAACCTAGAGTATCTAATGTGGGTCTTCAAAGATATCTACCTTCGCACAAGATTACTCTTGGCAGAGATGCAAATAGAAGGATGATGATGCTTCTATCTTAAGAGAATTTTCACAAGATATTTCAGAAGTCAAGAACAACGCTGAATGTGTCTTAGCAATGTTAACTTTTATCTGCCCGCCGCCTTTTGTGAAGAGGTATAATATAATTTAATTTAGCCCGTACAAGCGCCCATCTGAATTAACAGTAAAATTCTTCTTATTGGCTCTATATATTATATATTAAAGATACTGATTCATACGTGTGCACTTCTCTCTGTAATAACTAAATCAACTATGAATTTGTAAAAGCACCGTATAACAAATTTAATGATCAATTACTTTTGAACAAATGTAAAGAAATAAGAGCTGGCGATTAATAAAATGTAGGTGTCTTCCTAGAAAAGATGTCGTAATGTTGAAAATAAAAACAAAGTTCTTCTGTATTTGGCCTGCTAGAAATGTCACTTAGTTGCCAAAACGCTGAAGTGTTGATGCTGTTGTTTCCGTCAATTCGTCTCTGTGTCAAGGGGCACGTCTCCAGATCACTCCAAGAGGTAACCTCTCCTGGTCAAGGCAGGTATCTTCACAACCCGTATAACGTAGGTTTCCAGTGTCGATCACAATCTTTGAACCACCGAATAGTAGTACAACTGGTGTCGTAGAGTAGTACCTGAAATGGTTTCTTCGTTTCGTATCACAAACTTTAGAGGAAATAAAAAGAACAAAAACCTCTGCTAAGTGGTTGCTTTCCTGATATTAATTAGGCGCCTTTCCGGCTGTACGTCAACCGATTGTTTTCTCTGCATTTTTACTCTCTCTCTCTGAGCGTACATTATGTAACTCAGAGGATATGATGGAAAATCACCATTCTTTTAGTTCATTTAATTGAAAAATTGCGACTGGACAGCGGCAAGTGCAATGGCTTGTGCCTGGGTGAACATGTTTAAGTATACATACAACTTATTACAAATGATAGTAAATGTATACATGTGGGACCTAAAGATGCAGCAATAGAGAATGCAGTCAGCGACCCATAGCTTGACTGCTTGCGTCAGGGTCAGCGAACCAGAGCTGACCAAGACCCTACTCCACCTCCACGTGGTGGTCCTGGAAACAGGCTGCATCACTGCAGTCTGGCTGAGAGAGTAGGGATCGAAGAGGGAAGGCAAACCCGGTCCCAAAAATGCCGTTCTGAAGTCGGATATGTCGGCCAAAAAGCGCAGATATCGCAGCTCCGGCGTAAACAGTCACAACGCAACCAACGTCCTTTTCAGGACGAACGAGGAAGAAGAAGAAGAAGTATACATGTGATGTCATCAACATTCACTCCCTGCTCCACTTGGAGTCTGGGGTTACCGTTGCTTTTGGTTCCCTGTGAGAACCCGCATGAAGCATCACCAGTGATTTGTTTTGGTGGTTCATGAATATATCATTTTCACATGCTGAGGTTCCCAGCCTCGTGTGAACCAGTATAACCATCAGCAAGTTCAAACATGTAAAATTCAAATTATATAAACATGTTACAACTCACCCCATTAGTGGGACCTCTAGACTTATTGCTCAGTAGAATTGTCTTGGCAACTTGATCAAGATGCCACGAACACGCCGCAGGGGTATTATTTCTAGTTAGAATCCCTCTGTGACTTTGTGAGTAGGTCCTGTAGGAGTCCGGTTTCCGTATTAAAGAGTAGTTTTTTTTTATTGTTGAAGTGTTCAGAAAGAGTTCCGATACGTGTTTTGATCGGTCCCGTAAAGTCAGAATGCAAACTCTATTCTTTCCTAGCTTTAATCCGAGCTATCTACTTTGACGATTCTGGAATGCAGTGTGTTTTAGACTCCGAATTTGTTAGGTTAAATTGCAGTTTTCCTGCCCACGCTTCCACCTGGCGTTTGCGACAAAACTTCCAATCAGAATAAATGTTTATTTCTGACTCTCCTGTAATCCAATCCATGGGCTAGAAAATAGTGCAATTTAATCTATACATCAACAGACATTTCAATGTGGCACAAATGTCGCAAGGTGGTAAGAGTTTTGTCTTATGACAGGGTTGATTGTTTGATAAAATCTCCTCGGCCTCTTGTGATAGCTGGCTCGTAAGTATAAAGATCTACTTAGGACACCAAGAGTGAATGAAAGAAGATAAATCCTCTCTGAGAGTAAGAAGGTTTCAGTAGGCATTCTGATCTCCAGCAGCAGCTTCACTCTAGGTTCCCGTAAAATACGAGTAGACAACAATAATACACTTAAACATTCATAGCCTAAATTATATAAACGAGTGATAAACTAAGATGTATGTATATATATATATATATATATATATATATATATATATATATATATATATATATATATATATATATATATATATATATATATATATATATATATATATATATATATATATATATATATATATATATATATATATATATATATATATATATATATATATATATATATATATATATGGATATAGAGAATAAATAATGTTGCATGATGACATAATCAACAAAAGTTATAAAATAAAATTGACTTAATTGACAAATTAATTATTCTTAACCTTGAGACTGGACTGAGGACAGATAGTGTACAGTCAGATGATTACAAGTCATGAGTCCTCCAAATAAGTACACTACACTTGATGATGATGGATTGGCAAGTATACTGCTTGCCCAGGAATAAACTAAGATGTACGCATATGACACAGTCTAAAACAAACACTTCTGAATAATTTCAGCTTGTAAAGAATAATGGACACTCTAGCTATGATGTCTGGCTTTATTATCCATCAATACTATCTGACCATTGCACTGAGTATGATGATTGACTGGGTCAGTGACAATCAGGCTTTGATGAATGTTTATGTTGCGCCTCAGTAGTCAGGTTTTCAGACTGTCTGTTGAGAGGAGTTAGGGAAACCCTTTCTCTCTCTCCAGTGACGACAATAGTTCTCGTTTCTGCAGAAGCTGCCAGTCCAATGCCTGTCAGATATTGGAAAAACACATTCTGAAGCCTTAGTCTAACAGGTACTAATTTTTAGTGATTGTATTGGTAAGGGTATGACTGTGTTCATGTTATGTGCACGTTTAGCTGTTATGGACGTGACTGAAAGTAATCGCGGTATGTCTATGATACAATGATAGTTTAGTACGTGTTAATACCTCTTGGGAGCCACTGTAGCTCAATGGTTAATGCACTGGCTTCCTAGCTTGGTGGTTCGATCCCCAGTTGAGGTGGGATTTTTAGACCGCAAACGGCTTCGGGGTCGACCCAGCCTCATGAATTGGGTACCAGAGCAGCTCTGGGAAAGTGTAGGCGGCCGGCGAGATGTAAACCACATCACCCCTTGTATGCCGATGGTCAAGAAAATATGGGCCTAACACCATATTCCCAATATGCATCAATGGGCGGGTAACGGGATCCCTTTTTCCCGTTTTTATAACCTCTTATCGTAGTATCATAGTTATTATATTTTAATCATTACATCTCTTTTTAGTGAGATCAGTTAAATTGTGTACAAGTTTTTTTTTACACGAATTTACAATTGGATTTGCCAGTTGACTATAAAGCCAACTGTGGCGAAAAAAATGAAACAGAAACAGTCTGATACTGCGAACCTTCGCAGTAATTCAGATTGTCAGAAGAAAAAATATATGTCCCTGATTATTAGGAAAAAACGATTACTCAAAGTATAAAAGTCTTCATACCTTGAATAATAAAAATGAGTTATCAAAATATGATTTGTCATTTATCATATTAAACTTTATGATTTATCTAGTTATCATTTATCAAACTATCATACGGACCGTTCCCGACATATGAGAAAATCCTTGTTGAAGATTAGCTTACTACAAAAATATCTAGGCTCTCCTTGTGCAGAATTTCTAGTCGCTCTCTCGTTCTCGTTCAAGACGTATGTAAAAAGACGAATTATGTCAGCTTCTACTTCCTGGATCTTTAGCCGCTGACTGACAAAGCAGTCAGTGGCCATCACGCCTAGTGGCATCTTGAAGGGCAGCATCGAAATGTCCCCATTTTGCTCGGTCAGTGGCTATCCTTTATGCCGTGCCTCAACTCTGGTTCAAGTTTTGCATCTTAGCCTCCACTGTTCTTCGCCAGGTTGTCTCTGGCCTACCTCTTTTCCACCGTCTTTCTGGGATCCATAGCATTGCAGTTCTAGTGACAGTTTATACAGTATCAAATTGTACTGTGACAAAAATTTGAAAATAAGTTTTGCTGGTGAATTGTTAACACGCATTTTTTAAATTTAAAATATCAAATGTTTCTTTATTGCAGTACTAGTTTATGTTTTAAAATTCCGCCTAAATTTGGTTCCCAAAATTCAAAACATTTCTGATGTAAGCCTAGCGTTTGCGTGTAGCGCACTGCAAAACAAATCTAACAATGTGGTAGTTTGATTTGAAATAAAGATGGAGAGAGAGAGAAATCCACACTCGTCTGATGCAATTTGTGTAACATAATTTTTCAAATACGAACCATTTTTAAAATATAAACCAAAGATCTTGGTCTATTATATCATAATGATGACAGCGGAAAAAAAGCAAATACAAGATAGAAGATGGTAGCGGCAATGATGCAAATGTAACAAGATGACAGAAAAAAAAAATTCAAGTACAGTAATAAGTCAGTGTGACGGATGAAACTCAGCTGTCCCTGAACCGTGAGATGATAGGATTGTAGCCTCGTATAGCATCGCAGCCCCTGGATTTGTGTGAAACCCAATAGTCAGCGTGGATTCCACGCGGGCTCATTAGCATGCACAATAGCAACGTAGAATTCTACAACGTGGGCTAATTAATATGATAAACGGTTTTCATGCGTGCATCCAGGACGTCGCTTTGTCTTAAAGGGGAGGTTAAGCCACGCCTTCTGCCTTACCTTAGAGCGATCTAAATCAACTACCTCCTTCACCTTTCTTTCTTCCTGCCTAGTAGGGCGTTGCCAGAGTCCAACGAGGAAAGCGGGATACGATCAAAGGCAGTAGTGGTCCCCAAAACGGACGAAGCAGTTTCACGCCTTCGTCTAGCATCTCAGTGCGAAACAGAGAAGAGCGCTGAAACCGCTCGCAGAACGAGACGAACGGTAAAGACGAGCGGTCAGAGAGTTGGGTAATAGAGAGGGGACTGGCGGCGCAGGAATCAGAAAGTTCCCTGATTTCAAATAAGGCGTTAAACTTAACATCTAGATATTACCTCTCATTTCATTTAATATATATTGAGACCACTGAAGAATGCAGTTTATCATTCGTTTGCCAGAGATTTAAAGAAGCACTAGCTTATAGTAGAATCCTGCTAGATTTCCTCTGGATTTTCGGCTATATTGGAGTGAATTCATTCGGTGCAACGGTAAAATATATTAGTTTCAAGTGATCAGTGATCTAGTTCTTTCATTTTATTTCACTGGATTTTGTGTTAATTTAAATCTATTAAATAAACCCATCTCAAAAGTTTCCAGTTGTAAATTAAATGATATCTATACGTTATTTCCCAATATAATAGATGCTTAAATTTAATTTTGAAGCCGTTATGGGATGTATAACCAATTAATACAGTTTAGTTATATATATATATATATATATATATATATATATATATATATATATATATATATATATATATATATATATATATATATCACAACGGGCTGATCACCTGTTTGCTAGTCAATTTGATTACGGAAACAATGGCAAATCGATTGATTTGTCGCTGCCCTAAAGATGCCATAAGGCATGATGGGCTACAGCGGCAAAGAAATCGATTTGCTGTTGCCCTAAGACGCCACTAGGCGTACTGGCCACTGACTGCTTTGTCGGTTGGTGGCTAAGGATGGAAGAAGAAGAAGAATATATATATATATATATATATATATATATATATATATATATATATATATATATATATATGTGTGTGTGTGTGTGTGTGGGTTTAACCATTAGACTCGTGGAGAGTTTTTCTTAAATATATATAATTGAATACGCGAGTGTATAAAATAGTCTTAACTGTAAAATTATCGCGCGTCAGAATATGCTTTCATGTTTTTCTATTTTTTTCACATAGAATGATCATACACCTTTGCATCCCAGCAATTATAGAGTCCTCCAGACTCGGTTCTTCAACATCCAGAATTTTTGAACATTTAAATATAATCTTGTGGCGGCCTGTTCGGTCTCGCTGTCTAAATTTACATGAGAGAAAGCAAACCCAAGAACTTTTAAATCATAAATCAATATAGTCTGTAAAGATTAACTGGAGAAGAACAATTTCCAGAGCGATATATTTTATTTTTACTGGTCTGATGTGGGAAAGAATCTATCATCTATGTACACTGACAGTCACGTGTTTCTCACTGTATTTAAAAAAAACCCCGAAGAAAAACATACCTCACTGTTCAGTCTTTGTCATCACGCTATAGAAGTTTTACACCACCACCGGTGAAAATCCAGGAGACCACTACCTTCTCATAACTTTACCTGTGCCAGTGCCATCCCATAGAAACTTTTAGGTAATCAAAAAGGAACACTAATGCTTCATCTTCCAGCGATTACGGGAAAATTTGCTAAACGCCAAACTAGTCTGGGGCTGGAAAACGAAGGAAAAGACTCAGACAGTTTATTGAGTAATTTAATTGCTGTTTGTGTTATTCTATGGAGTGCCAGATTCTACGATCGGTAAGTGTGAGAGAATGTGTGATGGCCATCGCTAGCGTGCATGAATGAATGAAAGACCTATTAGCTAAACGTATAATTCTCTTTACTTGGTAAATATCTTTATACTGTATTCCTTGTATTGTTCTCTTTAAGTGGGATTGCTCACCTTTGCTTATTTCCCCTCCCTTAATCTGCTTAGTCAAGGGATAACTTGGAGAATACTAGGACTCTGTTCCTACACCCCATACCAAATATTGTAAAACCCCCTATCAGAATAAGTTAATCTATCTTTTTGGCTTAAATTATCTCTTTCTGATAACCACTTGTCTGTGGACTGGGTTTTCTTTGTCTATACAAGCGGGAAGGGCATATTGGGATACTACTCCTCAACCTCCCCCCCCCCCCCACCTTGTTATTTGTATTTTTCTGTAACTATGATTTTTGACTGTACCATGCTAAATGTTGTGATTTTGGTTTAATGATAATAAACACCATAAAACTGATATTACTGTGTTAGTCGACCCTTTACCCCATATATGTTATATGTTGTTTGTATTCACGTATGTGTGTTTGAAGCACCAAATTGGTGTGTGTACATGAGCGTTTAGTAACTGGCCAAAATTGTTTAGCCAGGAGAGGTTTAGGAGTCTACAGATAAACAAAAATTGTCGTAAGATAGGTAGATCGGAGAAATTACCCGATCTCAGAGACTGTCCTTACTCTTTTCAGCACCCTTGTGAATCAACTATATATTTCTTACCCCTTTCTATCATAAAGCCTTCACCATCATTCTTCACTCTAACGGGACCACTATTTCTAAGACCTATCTCAAATAAATTTACGACAGTCAGTAACACGATAACAAGAAACCTGTATAGATTACTTGTAACTAAATTATAGCGCTATAAATGGAATAAAAATAAGATCAGTGCAGGGACAATACGGTGACAGAAACAACAATTGTATGAACATCAAGAGGACAGGGACAACAATTGTTGAACAAGATGACAGCGACAAAAATTGTTTTAACAACAAGATGACAGGAACAAAAATGGGTTAAACAACACGATGACAGGAAAAAAATGGTTTAAACAACACGATGACAGGAATAAACATGGGTTAAACAACATCATGATAGAAACAAAAATGGGTTGAGCAACATGATGATGTGAACAAAAATGGGTTCAACAACATTATGACAGGAACAAAAATGGGTTAAACAACATGATGACAGGAACAAAAATGGGTTGAGCAACGTGATGATAAGAACAAAAATGGGTTAAACAACATGATGACAGAAAAATAATGGGTTGAAAAACATAATGACAGGAACAAAATGGTTTGAACAACTTGATTACAGGAACAAAACTGGGTTGAATAACATGATGATAGGAACAAAAATGAGTTGAACAACATGATGACAGGAACTAAAATGAGTTGAACAACATGGTGACAGGAACAAAAATGGGTTGAACAACATGATGACAGGGACAAAATGGGTTGAACAACATGATGGCAGGGAAAAATCGGTTGAACAACATGATGACAGGAACACGAATCGGTTGGCCAACATGATGATATGAACAAAAATGGGTTGAACAACATGATGATAGGAATAAAATGGGTTGAAAAACGTGATGATATGAACAAAAATTGGTTCAACAAAATGATGATAGGAACAAAAATAGATTGAACAACATAATGATAATAACAAAAGGGTTTGAACAATATGATGATAGGAACAAAAATGAGTTGAACAACATGATGATAGGAACAAAAATGGGTCGTACAACATGATGAAAGGATTAAAAATGGGTTGAACAACGTGATGACATCAACAAAAATGGGGTTAACAACATGATGATATGGACAAAAATGGGTTGAACAACATAATGAACAAAATGGGTTCAACAACAAGATGATATGAACAAAAATGGGTTGAACAGCATGATGACCGGAACAAAAATGAGTTGAACAACAAGATGACTGGAACAAAAATGGGTTGAACAACATGATGACAGGAACAAAAATGGGTTGAACAACATGATGACAGGAACAAAAATGGGTTGAACAACATGATGATAGGGACAAAATGGTTTTAACAACATGATAAAAGGAACAAAAATGGGTTGAACAACAAGATTATAGGGACACAAATGGTCTGAACTGCAAGATAACAGGGACAAAAATGGTTTGAACAACATGACGATGGGAACAAAAATGGTTTGATCAACAAGGTGACAGGGACAAAAATGGTTTGACCTACATGGTGATAGGGTAAAAATGGTTTGAACTACAAGATTACAGGGACAAAAATGGTTTGAACAACATGATGATAGGGACAGAAATGAGTTCAACAACATGATGACAGGAACAAAAATGGGTTGAACAACATGATGACAGGAACAAAAATGGGTTGAACAACATGATGACAGGAACAAAAATAGTTTGAACAACATGATGATAGGGACAAAAATGGTTTGAACAACATGATGATAGGAACAAAAATGGGTTGAACAACAAGATTATAGGGACACAAATGGTCTGAACTGCAAGATAACAGGGACAAAAATGGTTTGAACAACATGACGATGGGAACAAAAATGGTTTGAACAACAAGGTGACAGGGACAAAAATGGTTTGACCTACAATGGTGATAGGATAAAAATGGTTTGAACTACAAGATTACAGGGACAAAAATGGTTTGAACAACATGATGATAGGGACAGAAATGAGTTGAACAACATGATGATAGGGACAAAAATGGGTTGAACAACATGATGAGAGGGACAAACATGGTTTTAACAACAAGATGACAGGGACAAAAATGGTTTAAACAACATGATGATAGGGACAAAAATGGGTTGAACAACATGATGATAGGGACAAAAACGGGTTGAACAACATGATGATAGGGACAAAAATGGGTTGAACAACATGATGATAGGGACAAAACTGGTTTTTAACAACAAAATGACATTGACAAAAACGGGTTGAACACTAAGATGACAGGGACAAAAATTGTTTGAACAATGCGATGACGGCGACAAAAGTTGTTTGAATAACAAGATAACAGGGTCAAAAATTATTTGAACAAAGAGATGACAGGGACAAAAATGGTTTGAACAACAAGATGACAGGGACCATAATTATTTGAGCAAAGAGATGACAGGGACAAAAATTATTTGAACACAGAGATGACAGGAACAATAATTATTTGAGCAAAGAGATAACGGACACAAATTATTTGAACAAATAGATGACAGGGACAAAAAATTTTTGAACAAAGAGATAACAGGGACACAAATTATTTGAACAAAGAGATAACAGGGACAAAAATTATTTGAACAAAGAGATGACAGGGACAAAAATTATTTGAACAAAGAGATGACAGGGACAACAATTATTTGAACAAAGAGATGACAGGGACAAAAAATTTTTGAACAAAGAGATGACAGGAACAAAAATTATTTGAACAAAGAGATGACAGGAACACAAATTTTTTGAACAAAGAGATGACAGGGACAAACATTATTTGAACAAAGAGATAACAGGGACAAAAATTATTTGAAAATAGAGATGACAGGGACAAAAATTATTTGAACAAAGAGATAACAGTGACAAAAATGGTATGAACAACAAGATGGCAGCAATACAAACTATTTGAACAAAAAGATGGCAGTGATAACAATTCAGATATAACAAAATACAGCCACTAAAATGCACAAGTTACAAGATGACAGCGACTAAAAATGTTCTGAACAAAAAGTTACGAGCAATAAAACTTGCATGAAAAACTAGATGACAGACGAAAAAGCTAAATTGAACACCTATTAAAAGTGTATACAAGCCTTACAATTTGTTCAGGAGCTTTGACCTTTGACATTAAGTCATAATAGGTTTAACTACAGTTATCTGAAATAATATTTTTGTTTATTATGTGTGTATCATCTATGCCATCCCCTGTGATCTGAGAGGCGACAACGAGAGAATATGACTACTGTTACCTATGGTAATCGTAAGAAGCGAATAATATGAGTTTCTGCAGGAGGTTGACAGCCCCATCAAGTAAAACTAATTCCTACACACACCACTACTGCACGAGCAAATGAATGCTTGTATGTCTGCTTCCTGCACGGGAACTTCCTGAAGGGGTGATTTCTTAGAAGCTACATTTACTAGATTATTTTTAGTTGACCTTTATCTTGTACATGACACATCTATTTAAATTACTTTGTTTCTCTTCATTAGGCCAGTTTTGCAGCAGCCGGTCTATTTTTCACCTGTGCCATCTCAGCCCTGCTGGTAATTTGTGTGGAAATTCCGACATTCAACCTGGACAAGGCTTTCAGTGATAAAATTTAGCATCTATCTATCATATTGCTTTATTATAATATTTACAATAAACTATTTTAACTGGAACAAAAAAAAAAAAGAATTATATTCTGGTGAAAGACATATTAATACAGTTCGATCGCATGTTACGTGGACTTAACTTTCGGGGGTTCATTTTTACGCGGTTAGTTGACCAGGGGAGTTAAGCTTTCATTGTAACATATTCTAATAACTTACATGAATTTTGTATCATTACAGAAATGATTATTTACTAAAACTCTATTTAAGATAATAAAGTGTAATTTAAGGCCAAATAATAAACAGAATATACAGAAATAATACTAAAATGCTTGCTCAGGGTTTGTTGTCAAGCTATGATATTCGCGTGTTGTGGGAGAACGAAGCGATATTTTTCTGAGGCGTACAGAAAGTGCAACGTGGGCGTTTCAGTATATCATTGTTTCATAACATTTATTTAGTAGATCTTAGTTTTGTGTTTTCTGTATCTGTTTTTTCCTTCTCCTATTCGTGTAGACAAGGTCATAAAATGTTCCTTATCAACGAAGTAATCGAGTCTCCGACTCTTACAATACCAGTTATTTAACATTCACCTTCCTGTGTAATTATGCTTCAAATTATGTCAATTAAACAATAAAACGTTATTAGTGTCAACAATTGCCTCTAAACGTAACGAAGGAATCGTTAAATTGTACAATATATTTAGTGACTTAATAATATCAAATAAAACTCACAATGAAGACCAAAGCCTGATATAATGCCTGCGTCACCAGCACACTCCTATATGGCAGCGAGACCTGGACGACCTATGCTAAGCAAGAAAGAAGGCTCAATACCTCGGCATCTCGTGGAAAGATAAAGTGACAAATGTCGAGGTGTTGTCACGTGCTGGCCTTCAAAGTATGTATACGCTTCTTAGACAGCGCAGACTTCGCTGGCTTGGCCATGTTCGCCGCATGGAAGATGGTCGCATCCCAAAAGATATCTTCTACGGACAATTAGCAGATGGCAAGAGAACAGTTGGGCGACCACAGCTGAGGTTCAAAGATGTGTGCAAGAGAGATATGAGGGCACTGGACATGGATCCAGCAAGATGGGAGGATGAAGCTGCCGATCGCACTAAGTGGCGATGCTATTTACGGCGCCACCTCAGATTGGGCGAAGAGAGGCTCACACAAGAAGCAGAGGTGAGGAGAAAACATCGAAAGGAGCACCAAGAAAATAAGCAGCTGTGGGCTGTCACCTCAGGGGCGCATTCCCATGGTCAGTTATGACTGAAGGGGCTATTATTATTATTATTATTATTAATATCAAATAGCTTTTATTCGAGAACTGAGCCCCCCCCCCCCTTTTTTTTTTGGTTGGGGGGGAGAGAGAATTGCTCGGGTTCCCAACTGATATTAACTATATGCGTTTTTTTTTTTTTAACTTTAGGAAGTGCACTCAAAACTTGTTTTTCCCCCCTCTCGTAAGCTGCGATTGAACTGTATTTTATTACAAAAGCATCATCCCCAAGACCTAACGCCCAGTGATGGTGGAACAAAGACAAGATATTACAAAAGTATCTAACTGCATCCTCTGTAAATTTCTTATAAAGGAAATTATTCAAATCAGTTGTACCAGTTTGTACGGTTGTTTATTTATTTACAGGTAGTTCTTTGTTTACGCGATATATGCGTTCCCGACACCGTGGCTTAAACAGAAATCTCATAAATGGAACATGGTTTTCTCATTTAAATACGTTTAAAGTAATGGGAATGCGTTCAACCAAAGCCGTACATAACAATAACAATAAATACATGTACTATTAGACAGTTTAAATAAAATACATACTATTCATATTACTTACACGTACATTTACAGAAAACAGCAATGACAAATTATTCAACATCGACATGGGAAGGACCATTACCTCCTTCATCTTCATCAGCTTCTAATTCAACGACAATTGGGGTGGTAAGTCATCTGAATGAGAAGCAGGAGATGCAACAATGAATCACTTCCTGAGAGTGTGCAGAGTTGTTTGAGTTCTAGACAGGGAGCAGCATATTCTATCATTCTCCGCCTGACCATAATGCTCTTGTCCATGTTAGGATCATCTTCATCAAAGATCATAAGGCAGAGGTCAAGAAGTTGGAAGGCTTCTTTTATTAGTTTCACTTTAAGTTGGGGGACAGGTGGTAGTTGCTGCCTAGTGCACGTTGGGGGACAGGTGGTAGTTGCTGGCTGGTGCAAGTTGGGGGACAGGTGGTAGTTGCTGCCTGGTGCAAGTTGGGGGACAGGTGGTAGTTGCTGGCTGGTGCAAATTGCAGGATAAGTGGTAGTTGCTGGCTGGTGCAAGTTGGGGGACAGGTGGTAGTTGCTGGCTGGTGCAAGTTGGGGGACAGGTGGTTGTTGCCGGCTGGTGCAAGTTGGGGGACAGGTGGTAGTTGCTGGCTGGTGCAAGTTGGGGGTGTGATGAGATCAGTGATACAAATAGATCAAAATTTCATTAATATTTCACTAAAGAGTCAAAACGTAGAAGAAAAACTAAATAAAGCCCGTGTTTATTGCCCGACATCATCACCGATGCCGCGAGGCTAACCGTATGTTAAAAAGTGTTCGCGCTGGAGGAAATGAAAGCCTAAAAGTGAAACTGACTTTCTTTATAAACTAAAAAGGATAGTTTGGAAGGATAGAATTAATATTATTACCTATAAAAATCCTCCATAGTCCTTATAATATATTAGAAGATAGATTTTATTAATATTGTGATAAAATATAATGCAAGGAAAAAGACGAAATTGTTAACGACACTAAAGACTGACATAAAACTTATATCAGCTGAAAGGTTATAGTCTTCTGACCAATAACGTGTTTCAATATCAAAAATCGCTCCAGTAATACCTAAAATATTGTATAAATACTATATATTCTTGGACAGTGTGACGAACAGACTATCGTTCTTGCTTATTTTATCGGTAACATTGGGGACGCAAATTTGAAAAAAGAGGCATAGGAGTGTTTCAATCTGATTGGTTGACGTTAGGAGTAAAGGGGGAGGCAGGAAAATGTTAGCCAAAAACTAGACATCTTTTTGCATTGGCATAACTAAGGCAGACTGACCAATGGACTACGAGACTCATAGTGTGTTTGGGGTTTTGTTTTTGCTTTTCAAAAATAAATTCAAAATTTGGTAGTCGTCTGATTTCATTGGCCAGCCCAAATAGATATTAGCAAAAGATTAGAAGGTTCGTGGCCATTTGTATAGAAAATTTTCTGTATCCAAGTACGATGAGACCAGAAGTGTTAATTGTAAAATAAATAAATAAAATTAACAGCCTGAACAACGGCAGAGAAACTGAGGCCATATTCGCTAGTCATCGTCACTTGTGTTATATTTCATTGAATTTGTGCCGGTGACAGGAAAGCTGATGAAAAATTGTGAAGACCAGCAGTCTCCAGTGACAGTCAATTAACCAGAAGGAGCTTCTGTGTGTTGACATATTCTCTGCAGAGCAGTGTTGGACATTTTCATCTACATAACAAGAAAAAGGTGATGTGCTATTGGCCGGGACATCTGACAGTTCATCTGAATAAAGTGTTTTTCCCAAAAATTAACTTTACAGATAGGGGGCGTGATGGTAACAACAGCTCCTCCTATAATGACTTTCACTACTAGGTACTAACAAACAGTCTGTGAATACACCTACAGGAACAATATATTATTATTATTCTTATTGAACAAAGAGTCCCATTTTAGTTAATCATTTGGTGTAAAATATATTTTCCTCATTTTCAAAGACCTGTCCAAAAGAGATGGCAGGACAGGCAGATTAAAATTGTACAAAAAAAAAAAGAATTCATATTCAAAGAAAAACTTAAACCACAGACTTATTACTTTACTATTAGTGTGTTGTAGTATTTTGTTTTGATGTATCATCATTTCATTGCATTCCCTAGACACTAGCCACATCAAACACCACACACTAGAAATAAAATACAGCACCGTGTGAGATCTAGAGAGGTAGCGTTAGGTACCCTGACACTCATCATCATTTTCATCAACTATTAGAATCAGGGTCTTACATAGCTTGAACTCACACGGTTGACACATACTCTGCAATCTTTCTTTCTTATAACATCATAACCTCTCCAGCAAATTACACTTGCTACAGGGGGACAGGTGGTAGTTGCTGGCTGGTGCAAGTTGGGGGATAGGTGGTAGTTGCTGGCTGGTGCAAGTTGGGGGACAGGTGGTAGTTGCTGGCTGGTGCAAGTTGGGGGACAGGTGGTAGTTGCTGGCTGGTGCAAGTTGGGGGACAGGTGGTAGTTGCTGGCTGGTGCAAGTTGCTGCGTCTTTTATTTCTTCTGAGGTGTTCTTTTCCAGCGACAACAACTCTTCATGGCTCAGCTCTACTATCTGAGATTCAAGCAAATTTCATTTTCGTCGGCTCTGTCTAAGTCAGCTCTTGAGACCATTCTGATATCGTCATTATTAGCTGTAATACTATTGTTATCAACATTAAAGCCTTCAAAGCCATGACAGAATTGAGAGCACAGTTTTTTCCACACACCGTTCATGCATCGCTGCATAACTTCATTCCATGAAGTCTTGGTTTGGTTTGGTTTTAAGGGCTATCTTCATTGCACAAGGACAGCTCTGCCCGTGTTCCGATCTGCTGCCTTAAATCACACAAGGAAGATATCAGCACAGTGCACGAACTCCGTAGCACCGGCGAGAATCCTAATGGGGAAATATAGGAATCACACATTCTATAAATATTTCTGTGGGGGGTAGGTTTCTAAATGTTTGCCAAGGCGTCGCCTTTCGGTATATTCTTTATGATTTCCAACTGCCATTAGATTTTTAACGTGCGCAACTTGCACAAGGGACCTTCTTTTTTGCCATTACCCGAGAAGGCTAGGCATCCGATCTCACTACCCAGGAGACCAGGGATGATTATGACATCATTAGGATCACTGGTTCTGAAAAAAAATTATATAAATTATAATCCCTCTAACTGGGAATGGAACCGGGTACCTTTAGAATTCGAGGGGATGCCATACCTCTTAGCCACACTGACCCCCGGAAAGCCCGAAACACTAAGCACCCGAACACTAAGTCATAGTGGGATTCTGTTTGCAAAGTAATACCCGACACCAATGTGTAAGAGGCATCTTAATCAAGTTGCCTTAACTAATCCTGTGAGCCAAAAGTCTGTATTCGCAGTGTTTGGGGTAAGTTGTACATTTTATAATTTTATATTTTGCATTATTAACATGTGAACATTGCACATGGATGTCCAAGTTCATACGAGGCTGGCAACCTCAGCATATGGAATGATAGTTTCATGAACCACCACTGGAAGAGTTGGTGACTGCTTCATGCGGGTTTCTCATAGAGAACCAAAAGCAGAGGTAGTCCCAAGATCCATATGTAGCTGGGAGTGGATGATGACAGAAGTGATGTACATACTTATTATATTAACATTTTCAACCAGTGCATATGTATATGTAAACATGGTTTATATAAATGCCATGGATGTTTTCCACTCACTGATATTAACATTAATACTCAGAGAGGATACAGTTCTGAGGCAGATGGGATGGTGGAAAGGGGGAACACACACACACCTGATTTTCGTGTCTTGAAACCCAATAGTCAGGAGGGTATTTGTTTCTCTTTTATTTCATGATACTAGTCGGTGGTACCAGTTGGTGGTACAAGTGTGTGGTATAAGTGGCCTTCAGTCAAAGCTAGACACCAACATCAGACGGGTCGTAAAATTTGCTGAACCATTTTCAAAACTATTCTACGATACTACGAGGATCGTGTTGCGGCCACCAGACTTAACCAGTGACGAGAAGAACAAAGTCCATAACCTGCAAAGAACAAGCATCGGCTGGAGCAGAAGCCAACTGACATTTTACTGGCAGTGAAGTACACATTCAGAGCTGCCACGTTAACTCTTTTTTTAAAGAAAATTTGCAAAAACAAAACCATATCCAGATTATCACCAGTGATGACGTTTTAAAGAAGATTATTAATTTACCTCATCAGTATTTATTTTTCTTGTTAACTATAGTTACGGCCATCATAACACCGATTTTCAAAAAAGGTGGCAACCGACAATGTGGAAATCATAGAGGTATATCCCTTCTCAGTGTCCCTGGTACAATCTGCTCTAGAATTCCATAGCAGAGACTCAGAAGCCTATCTGAGCCACATATGGATGAGGTCCAATGTGGCTTCAGAGCAAACCGAAGTACTCAGGACCTAATCTTCACACTCAGACAGCTGAGTGAAAAGGCCCTTAAGTATAAGAGCGTAATGCATCTTTGTTTCTTAGATCTGGAAAAGGTGTTTGACAAGTTCCCCCAGAGCAAACTTTGGGACTGTTTGGAATGAAGAACATTCCATCACCTCTGATTCATGCTATATAGAGCTTCTACAAGTCTTGCAGAAATTATGTAAAGAAGGCAAACCATAAGTAAGAAGAGTGCAGGACCTCCACTGGTGTAAGACAAAGTGATATCCTGTCACCTTAACTTTCCTTACTCCTCATGGACGATGTCATTAAGGCCTGTGGGGAGAGGACAAAAAAGCATTTGGTGGGGTACTGGAAGATGAGACAGGTCTGTATTTCAGAGCTGGCATTTGCTGATGATGTTGCCCTAATTGCAAAATCAGAGGCATATCTTCAATGCAACCTGCAATTCTGGAATGAAGAGCTGGAGATGAGAAGCATGGTCATTGTCGTACCTATAGGTTTGGAAATTATTTATGGTCCCGTCTGAGTAGAGTGGATGGTGATAAGTACGTGAGAGAAAAACAAAGGTGTGAGAAATATAGATTTCACGGGTGAATAGTTTAAGGAGAAAATATGTCTCTGGAATGAGTAATTTCTCTAGTCCAGCCTATCTATACGACTATAATTTAGTATAAGACAATCTTTCCCTCCTCATACATAAATATAAGTTTACTACACACACACACAGCTATGTGACAACAAGACACACAAACGTGAAAAGCTACGGTTAATTGGGTATGGGTCTGACCAACACACAAAGTTAAGTTTCTTTTGTTGTTTATTTTCATTAAACTTGGCAACACCAAATATCTAAAGAAAGATCAAATAAAATCAGATTTACATACATAGGAAATAACAGAATAAATGTGCCCTCCGGCTCTTGAGAAAAAGAACCCAAAAAGTTAATAACCCAAAAGTCAAAGGTTATCACTATGTTACAGAACAGACAGTAAGGAAAACAAAGTTCCTACTAAATGCTATTCAGTAAAGTAAACAATTTTAAGCAAAATCCAGGTTGGTACAATTCCTGTAACAAAGAAAATATTCACTCTCTCTCTCTCTCTGACATACAGTGGCCACTCAATCACACTTACCTAATCTTGGTGATGTCCATGGAATTACAATGGTTCCTGAATATACAAAATGTCAGATGTATTTCCCAAATTGGCCCCAGTCCATCCTCTCACAAACAAATTTAATAAAATGGACGCCGAATTTGGTGGTTTATTCCTGGATGGACAAATGTCACTTCGAATAGTTAGTGTAGAAACCGAGATCTTGGGTTCACAGAAAACAGAGGAAAAATACTTCCAGTATTGGGAAACATCTGGTTGCTTAAAAAAACTGTTACAATCGATAAATGATGGTAATCCTATCGGCTGGCTCTATGGTGAGTCCCGATTCTGAAACAGTGTAAATTCTGGATGATACACTTGAATACGACTGTCAGTCGTCAGATAATGTTATTTTTCTGCACAACCCCAGTGGGCTGATAAAATTGAAAAAATATAATGCTGGGTTTTATAAGTCCAGTTAAATTTACAAGTTAAAATGTTTCTTGATTATCGTTGGCTCACCAATGAAATAATTGGTGACGCACAAGCCAAGAAGACAACATTGGCCCATCAGTAAATGATGAAAAAAAACCGCTGGCCGCTCCAGTGATCAGGTCTGCTAGGAATAAAGAAACATTATGGAAAAATGCTACTATCCTATATAGCTACATATATGCATACGGACGGGACAAGACGATCTCTTATCCACTCCGTCAGTCCTGATTAAATTTAAAAGGCACTCGGTGACTTTCTTTTCACCTATATGGTCAGCTTTTCGCTAGCGCGGCGGTTTCAGGTCGGATGAAGGTATGCAACCCACCCCGCCCCTTACGCGCGCGTTAACGATCAGCGTGCAATGTCAATTATTATTTAATTGTCCCTACGCGCACTCACATAAATATCGCCTGTCGTTAATAGCTATTAAATTCTCGGAGTCTGCTGGTCATCGTATGGTATTAAATAATAGTCACTTACTATAAATACACAAAATGAAATATAAAGTGAATTCTATTCTGCCACTATCAGTCACGCCTAAAATATATCCGGTCAGCTAACTGTCTCTTCTTGTGTGAGAAAGCGTGTGGTTAAAATTAACATTATAACTGAAACATCTGGTATGAAACAGCTACGCGTTATTTTATTTCACTGGTTTTAACAGCTAGAACTCAAAGTGAATTATAATGGTAAAAGCTTTAACACTTTAACACGTAAGCACTAATTTCTATTACCAGAACATCAGAATGCTATTAACACATTTAGCGAAAATAGCTCTAGTCACTGCGTGCTTAGACTATCCAAAATTATGAGTGACAACTGATAAGAGTTTTAGGAGACCACAGTTTATCTATCATCATGGTTCTCTGATCTATAGATCATGTTACTTTTCACACTATTGTGCATAACAGAGAATCAGAAACATAAGTTCCCCAGATGAAAGTGTTACGGTCGCTCTGTCTCAGCGTTAGACCGCCATCAAAGACTAAAATCGGTGTAACGGGATTCTCGTAGCTTTTGCAAGTATCTGAAGATCAAAGCTCGGGTTTTTCCCTCTGTGTACGAACTTCAAAGGGTACTCGGGGAAAGCTTTTTGCCCGTGTGTCTACTTCAAAAGGTCCGGTGTTTATCACGTGTGATCTGTCAGGTATCCGATGATTGACAGATCAGCTCGCGTGAGAAACTTGGGTAAACAAACCTGATTCGCTCCCTGTTATGACTGGCAGGTCGCGAAAGTTTATAAACAACTTCGTGTGATTATGTTCGAACAAAAAAGGCGTGGATGAAAAATAAGATTGTGTGAGTAAGTCAGGCAGAAAAAGGCGTGGTTTTGCTAGCAAATCATAGGACGCTAACGGGATTACATAAGCTGTCAGATTACTGTAGGCTTTATTTCCATTATACGTCACAGTCATCAGCAGCTCTAAAACAAAAACCATGGTGATATCACAAGAGGAACGAAGGCATCAGATTAAGCTGGGAGGATAGGTCCTGGAGCAGGTCAACTATTTTAATTATCTCAGAGCTGTCGTAGACCGGAAGTGAGGAATCAAAGAAGAGTTGGCTACCCGAAGAGCAGCAGTCGGGAGACATTTTCAGGCCATACATCTAGGTTCCTTAGAAAAAGAAAAGCTGTCTAGAAGACGAAAATGGCTGTATACCGCTCCACCTATGTCCCAGTCTTGACGTATGGATGCGAGTCATGGGCAATGACTAAAACCCACAAAAGCCAGATCCAAACCTCAGAAATGAGGTATCTGAGGAAGGTGGTTGAAGTAACAAGAAGAGACATGGTCCGCAACCAGACTGTGGTAAAGTGGGATGTTATAAATATTTATAGGGGACTTAGTGTACTGACTGAGATCAGCTGTGAAGGTATCTGTATCTAATAAGTGTGGTGTATTACAGATGACCTTACTTGCTACCACATTTATACCTCAGTCAGAATTATTCTGGAATATTGTGATGACTACGTTAAATGTCTAGGGTTATGAAAATGATGAAGTGTAAGTCACAACAACAACAGACAGATAAACAGTTTAATTTATTCCACAACACTCTACAACACTGTGACACTCACACACATATAACACTCTATAAGACTATCTTAAATGAGTCAAGTGTTTAAGTTTAAAAATATATGTATTAATTCTTTCAATGATGGGTATCCTGATTCAACTACACAGTGAACCAGGAATCACAGTCAAATGTAATTACAAGTATTATGTACACAGTTTATATATGTGAACTTTGTATTGACATAGTTTATTATTATTATTCTATGTGTGTAATTTGTGCAGTAGTAATATGAGGTAATACTGGTTTTGTTCAAGCTTGGTTGTTGTTTTTCATCATGACTTCAAGTGTTTGATTATCGGGGAAATAGTATTGGGAAAAGTTCACAGTTCCTGTCATTTGAACCAATTAATTGTCCCTCTGTGTTTAATAAAATGTCAATTTTTGAGGGGGCACATAATGTTGAGCTACTCTGGCCACAGAAGCTTATCTTTCGTGATGGCGGCAGGAAAAGACTCCTCTGCTCGATTGCTTCACTGTGTTCTGGAGACACCTCACTGGTCGCTATCTGGACCAAGGAGTATGCTGTCAGCCTCTGGATTCAGCAAAACTCAGACCAGGTGCTGCTTCAATAACTTAGGACCACGGTCCCTGAAACAAGAAGGTTGTACCTCCTACTTCAGATCTAATTTATAATCTATTTCCACACTGAACACAATACATAACAAACACTGAGTTCAGAGCGGTAGGCCAACTGCTAGCTTCATCTGAAACAATTTACACCAGTATACTCCTCCCTAATGGTTACTACGCCTCTGCAATTCCAGCATTATTTCCTTCTAGTCTATAAGATAGGTGTCAGTGTACTATTTGGCAATTCCATGCAGTTTTCTTTTCTCCGACACGTTCTGTTCAGGTTGGAGCACTATCTAGGCCTTGCCTCATGTTCGCTACTGAACCACGCACATATACAGACATAAATTATCAATTTACATTCAATTTTCATTAAAAAGATATCGAATATATCAAGCTTACCACAATTCATGGAAATAATACACAGATACGTTGACTGGCGATGAATATGGCACAAATTCCGATCTGCCTCTGTCCCAGACTTTTATTTAGAAAAATATGATCTGGATCTCAACGCACTGTTCCTTAGTAAGTTTATTTTAAAATGTGGCACTGAACTGACGCTCTTAATTGACTATATTGGCGGGTCTAACCAATCGGGCCATGTTTACACAGCTTTTAAAAAAAAGTACCCTTACTACCGTTTCCCCTAACAACAAAGAATTAGTATTTGTAGTCCGACTAATCGTGTTTAGCCTTACATTTACTTCTATCCAATCAAATAGGATTTTACATGGTGGCCCATTTCCCGTAAAATAGTGGTTTCAAAACATGCCACTGTGCGATTATTATTTTGTGTTGTCTGACACCCTCACTATTTTCTTTTGGCTATAATTTGTTAATTCCTAGACTATTTGCGTAACACTTAACATATTCTTTGTCAGCAAGTCCTAAGGAACCCAAATATATAAGTTTAATGGGGCTAAGGGGCTGCGTTCAAAATATGCATTTTCTTCTACCTCCCGTTCACTTCGATACGATGTGGTGTCTGGGTACTGTCAGGCTTTCAGACATAAAACAGTATAATGTCATGTTTCCTAATAAGCGTTTTTCAGGTTTTTAAACCTAACTCTCGTATGGGTAGTGTTTTTTATCACGGTCTATTTGAAAAAAAGTTAGTGCTTCTGGCCTTTCGCGCGGGGAGGGTGGCATTAATTGTATATCGCGAGACGCGTGTTAGTGTTGCATGCGTTCCTGCTTTCAGCCCTCCCTCTCTCTATCCTAAGTTCATCTGTCTTTCCGTTTATGTTAACGTAGTGTATAAAATGAAATTAATGGAAGTATTAATTTAGGTCATTACGCAGTGTGCCTAGCTCAAGGTTTTCTTAGAAATACAGTACACGTTTTATTGTAGAAAGCGTGTAGTGATGCAGTAGGCTTTACTATCAACGTGAAACGTTACAATTTGCAGACGAAGTAGAAAACAAGGGGGATTTTTGTACGCCATTGTGGCAGCACTGTACTTTTACCGTTTCTCTTTCCTTTTATTGAATTTATGTGTTAGGCTTTACATTTACCTTTTAATTTATATATGTGGATTTAGAATGTTTCACGACACAGACGATACGTCAAGGCCTTAAATCCCACCCCCTGCAGACCCAAGTAGAACAGTCCAAACTAAGATGGTTTGGCCATGTCTGCAGAATGGGAGAAGATTGGTTACTTGACAAGCATTGAAAACTAAGAGCCAGGGATCCAGACCTCCAGAACGACCCACAGTTCACTGGGAGGATAATATTAGACATTCATTGAAGGACCGAAGACTAGAATGGAACCAAGCCAGGAGGAAGACAGCGGATAGGATAATCTGGCGCTCTCTCTTCCAAATCTATACACCTCACGATAGAAGAAGAACGACTAAGTAGTAAGTAAGTAACTAGTATTACTTATTACATTTGTTATGTGTATATATGCAAATTTATATTTGATTCAGTCATTTTGAGTGAACTGCACCCGTATGTCTCAGTCGTTTAAATTCCTGTAACAGAGTTATTAATGTAATATTTTACTGAATTAAATCATTTTGGGGGGTACATCAAAACGAGCAAAGTTCTAACTCCTCATGGAATGCCAGGGAAGATAGAAAGTTTACACTGCCTGAATCCTATCAGCCGTAGTACTGGATTTCTTAAATTCCTATGAGGCTCCCTAGGATTGAAGCACCATTCTTCAATTCACATCTCTGACAAGAGTAATCTTGAGCTAAAGGTGGATACCTTTGAAGACCCTCAGTAGATACTCTGAAGCTTGGCCACTGTTGGACCATCACTGCAGAGTAAATCCCGTGATAGAAAAGAAGGGCAGAATGTTAAACGGGTCTAAAAATAAAGTTCGTGAGTACATTCGTTCGTTTAAACTTATTCTTTTCTCTGGTTCTTTTCTACATTATGTTTTTCGGGGGATGGGGAGGGGGGTGGTCCCTCTATTACTTGTCACCCGAGAAATACCAGAATAAACGCTGTTTTGTGATGCTATTAGTTCCATAGTTTGTGTACTAACTATCGTCCATGTTTTTGTTTTCCCCCAAGTATAACGTCGTTGTTGTGATGTTTATTGTTCTGTGCAAGCACCTTTATGTGCACGTATTTAACGTCGTGCTTGTGGTGTTTATTGTTCTGTTCTGTGCAAGCATCTTTTTATTAAAATTTATAACTACATGATTGAGGTTTTGGCTGCTCTGTTCTGAATGTTTCATGGCGATACAATAACGCTGTCTTGATATTTCCTTGACAATTGTTACTTTCTTGATGGTTCTAAAATTCCACGTGCTCATTTTAGAGATTCTCCGCGGTAATGGAAGGTGAAAATCACTTCATTAAATGTGGTTCTGTACTTTGTGCTCATTCTGTAATACACAAAAATATTGACGCTAGAATTAATAGAGTCCACCATAAAAGCGAAGGCCCAAGCTGCTAGAAACTCATTACGGTATTCTCCAACAATTATGAACTTCGGCTCAACGCTTGTGATTATGTAGTTGATCATCATTGGAAGGAAACAAATGCAGTAGATGACTGCGATTAAGATGACCATTTTTACAGTCTTTTTGTCGCGTTGTTGTGTTCCCTTTGATGATTCCCTGCCAGTGTGAGCTATTGATGACCTCCATTTAGATTTTTGTTTCATTTTAATGACAAGAACGGTAGTAAAGATTATGACTGCTCCGAAAGTGCTGATCTGAGTACAGGCGGCAAGAGTGAAGCTCATGCCAGCAAGCTGATCTCGGCCATCAAGGAACAAGAGTCCTACCATGGATCGATTGTGACGAGTGTCAAACTTCCAGCCGAGGTAGCACGTGGCGTAGTCTGGAATGAGAGTAAGAACCATCACAACGAAGATGGACATCAGAACACATAGAGCCACTCTGGGTCTCACGATTGTCTTGACTTTCAGGGGCATCACCACGCAGAGACATCTCTCAAATGTAATGTACACTGTTATCCCACTGGTGATTCTAGCAAAGCAGGCGTGAGGCCACGCAGCTGACAGGTGCATAACCTCATCTGGTAAGAACGGTACTCTGTAGATGAAGATCGGGTTTCGGAGAACACACACCCACTCCAGCGTCAACAACGCGCACAGATCAGATATGGCCAGCGCCATGAGACTAATATTCACGGTGTCACTGTATCCTTGTTTTATAAAAATGATAATGTTAACAACATTAGCAACAATGCCAAACGCTGCTACTGAAGCTGCTAGTACAGCCATGTTGACAGTGTGAAATATTTCTAGAAGGCCATCGCTAACAAATCCCACTTGGTGGTGCGAGACACTGTGCACTGTGGAACTAAGTACATCCATGGTTTTTATTATTATTTTGCGAGAGTGTTACTTTGTTGCGGCGCTAGAAAACCTGAAGCAGCAGATGTATCTACCGTCGATTTCTGTAAAGATTTGTAAATGACAAATAAATATATAGCAATGGCACATAAACACAGTATACACAACAAATATAACATTCGAACACGTCAAGCGTTGCATGAAATAGATTCTGTTGTACTCTGTCTACCGCGTAACCTGATGACACTAATTCTATTGTGGCAATTCCATTCATTTCCCTTCTATTTCAACTTTCATTGGATCTTTTTAGTCAAATTATCACAACTTTTGGTTAATGGTCAATGCACAAAGAAAACATGGTTGTTTAATGGGTGTTCAATGTAGTTTTAACGGTGCAATGCGCACCGTTTCCGAAATTTCCGAAAAATGCATCAGGAAAATATTGCAAAGCATGCGCATTCTTGTAATGGGTTCAGTAAAGTTTTCAAGGTGAAATGCGCCTTTACCAAATTTTACCGAAAAGCTGGTGGTTTTTTTTTTTTAAATTTTCCTTGCTGGACTTAGACAGTTAGCTCTGTAAGGATTATTAAGAACAGCAATAACAAATATATCTGATAACAAACTTCGTCTTAGCTGTTTCAGTACACGAAGTTGTTACTCTCAAAAACGTTGTCTGTGTTACCTATGCCACAAACAAAGAATGGAACCAAGAATCTTCTTGGTCTTGTACCAGCAGATGTTGATGATCATGACTCTCCTCCGCCTTCTTGTCAGTGTGTTGTTTAACAGTTTACTTGTTGACATTTTACAATGCCATGATGTCAAACTGTCCAGTATCTGTCTCTTCTTCTGTCAATCTTTCCTCCGGTCTCTACATATTCCAACTTTCACTTCCTACAACATACCCAAACAGGTGAATTTATCATCATATACTTCATCATTCCCCTTCAATACCTCAAGAAACATAGACCTTCAAGAAACAAAGACCTTCAAGAAACATAGACCATCAAGAAACATAGACTTTCAAGAAACATAGACCTTCACGAAACATAGACCTTCAAGAAACATAGACCTTCAAGTAAAATAGACCTTCAAAAAACATAGACCCTCAAGAAACATAGACCTTCAAGAAACATAGACCTTCAAGAACCATAGACCTTCACGAAACATAGACCTTCAAGAAATATAGACCTTCAAGAAACATAGACATTCAAGAAACAAAGACCTTCAAGCACCATAGACCTTCAAGAAACATAGACCTTCAAGCACCATAGACCTTCAAGAAACATAGACCTTCAAGAAATATAGACCTTCAAGAGACATAGACCTTCAAGAAACATAGACCTTCAGGAAACATAGACCTTCAGGAAACATAGACCTTAAAGAAACATAGACCTTCAAGAAACATAGACCTTCAGGAAACATAGACCTTAAAGAAACATAGACCTTCAGGAAACATAGACCTTCAAGAAACATAGATCTTAAAGAAACATAGACCTTCAGGAAACATAGACCTTAAAGAAACATAGACCTTCAAGAAACATAGACCTTAAAGAAACATAGACCTTAAAGAAACATAGACCTTCAAGAAACATAGACCTTCAAGAAACATAGACCTTAAAGAAACATAGACCTTCAGGAAACATAGACCTTAAAGAAACATAGACCTTCAAGAAACATAGACCTTAAAGAAACATAGACCTTAAAGAAACATAGACCTTCAAGAAACATAGATCTTCAAGAATTTTTTGTCTAGTCTTCTGTAAGCTCCAGGGTTTTCCGTGTCTTCTTCCTCATTTTTTTTTTCTGTTTCCTGTTTTCTGTTCTCTTCTCCACTTTTTTGTTTGGTTGTTTTGTTTTTGTCTACCACTGCTCCTGTTACTCTCGGAATTCCAGAACTTACTTACTTACTTACTTAGTCGTTCCCCTTCTACCGTGAGGTGTAGAGGTTTGGAAGAGAGAGCGCCAGACTATTCTATCGGCTGTCTTCCTCCTGGCCTGGTTCCATTCTAGTCCTCGGTCCTTCAAAGATTGTCTAATGTTGTCCTCCCAGCGGACTCTGGGTCGTCCTCGGGGTCTGGATCCTTGGCTCTTTGTTTCCCATGCTTGTCGTGGTAGCCGATCTTCTCCCATTCTGCAGACATGGCCAAACCATGTTAGTTGGGACTATTCTACTTGGGTCTGTATGGGGTGGCATTTTAGGCCTTGACATATCGTCTGGTTGCGTACCATGTCTCTTCTTGTTACTTCAACCACCTTCCTCAGATACCTCATTTCTGAGGTTTGGATCTGGCTTTTATGGGTTGTAGTCATTGCCCATGACTCGCATCCATATGTTAAGACTGGGACATAGGTGGAGCGGTATACAGCCATCTTCGTTTTCTTACCAACCTCTCTCTTGCTGAGGAATCCTCGATTTATGGCCTGAAAAAGTCTTCTGGTCCTCCGGGACGTTCCGAAACTACATTCGGGTCCTTTGACCCCTTCCGACACCGCTTTCGGGTCTTCCGACACACTCCAAAACGTCGGTGGGGTACTCTTACACCCTATGGCACCACATTTCGGGTACTCCCCCAGAACACGAAAGGTAAATTGATTCCATCTAATAAGTCATAAGCTTCCTTCGTCCAATAGTCTCTTTTAGGACATTCGCATTATTCTTTTACAATTAGTACAACAAAGATATAGAAGAAAAAACATGCCTGTGAGACTCTCAAATTTGACATCGTCTCTTTTTCACGCACTAACCAATTTTTGTTTTCCCAACATCATTATCATTATGAGAATAAATATAACTATGGATAACCAGAAATTAGCCATTTCCCTAATTATGCTAATATTGTGGCAGCTGTAAAGACCAAGCTGAAGAAAAAATATATATATTAATATCTGTCACGGCTCGTGTTACTGCCGTTTCAACTCGTATGCTTGATTATAAGTCAAGCTGTGCTTTCCTGGACTAAACGAAACTCGATATGCTCGAGTCCCAGTGTAAACAATCTATCATGTGATGTCACTTGACGAGGTTGAATTTTGGAGCAAAAGAGGCCATAGGGGATTGGAGTCTTGGTAGCCGTCTGATAGAGACGTGTTTTTTTTTTTGGAAAGCCGGCTTTGATACCGTATTTTCGACCTAAGGCGGGACAGTGAGTAGCTGCCATTGTTAATTTAGTCCTGGTGTATTTGTTCTGGTACAGAACTATGTTGTTCTATGAAATTGTCAACTGTATTTGCTGTTATTTTCATTCTCGCATTGTGTTGAATATTTATATGAGAATGTTATACTGTAGTTCGCCTCCTCACTCATTATGCTGAGTGATGGTCAGACCTGACCGTGAGTCTGATCGGATAGTTTATATCTACCGTACTATTTGCATTAATAGCACATGCATATTTTGTATCTCATTCTGGCAACATTTGGCCAAGTTATTCATCATCATGTGACATATTCTTTCCAGAACGTTGTCTCCATTACAGCTACTCTGAACGCATCACGATTCTGGGCAAGTCGACCTGCATCAGCCAAAGACAAGTTCAGACTCTCTGTGATGTCCTGGGTCCACCGTCGTCTAGGTCGACCCCTTCCCCTTTTTCCAGGGACCATGCCTTCCATCACTGTTTTTTCCAGACTATTATGTCTTTTTATATGACCGAAAAATTTCAGCTTCCTTATTGCGATGGTATTTAGGAGCCAATGTTCCTGTACGTTTAGTGAGTGCAGTACTTCTCTGTTGGTCTTTTTTTCTGTCCAGGGTATTCTCAACATCCTTCTGTAGCATTTCATTTCGAATGATGTAATCTTTTTTGCAACTGTTTTATTGAGTGTCCAAGTCTCGCAGCCGTATGTTGCTACTGGGAATATACATGCTCTGATCAGTTGTAACTTTGTTTCTTTGCTTGTGCCTTGCCATAGGTTTTTCATCTGTATTAGTTTATGAATAAAGAGGGATAATTGCTATTTGAGCTTGCCTTTATTAGTGTCCCCACTGTTCGTAAAGCCCTTAGCGTGTACGAGTCTTATTTTTTCCTGTCCTGCATGAATTTCAGCCGTGGAGTGGTAGTGTGTGAATGTGTCTTGTGTTGACATACCATACATTCACATTGACAATATCATAATAAGACTGAAACCGGGAGGAAGAGCTTTTCATTGCTTTGGATAACATATGGAAGTCAAAAGAAATCATGTCCCGAACACAAAAAAGAATCTTCAACTCAAATGTCATGTCAGTTCTACTGTATAGCTGTGAAACACGGAGAACAACAAAAAAGACAACGAGAAACATACAGACTTTCATAAATGAATGCTTGCGCAGTACAGAAGTGTGAGACGGTATGATACACATTAAAGACACCACTTGATAGTATTACAAGGCAGCCCATGTTCTGGAATTGACATGGTAGAGGAGTTAGAGAGCGGTCCAAAAACACATGAATGCAAAAACTGGCCACATACATAAAAGGGAGGGGGGGGGGGGGGGGGTAAAGAAGTCCTGGAAAGGCTTAGGGCGGATATCGCAGGACAAGAAGACTTGGCTAGTTTTTCTTGAAGACCTTTGTTTCACGCGTCGGTGAAAGGTATTGATTATTATTATCATTATCGTTGTCATGAATCATATCTTCGATCGTTACATTGTTCTATGACCTCCTTCATTTTCTCTCCATGTGACAGAATGGGGCGACCTCTCTCGATCTCTTGATAGAGTAATCGGTGCATTTGTGGTACTGATTTTATTGCGTGCTTTCAATTGTTGCACTTTCTTTCTTTCTTTCTATACTATGTAGCAGATAGTTTATATTTTCAAGTATTCTTTCACTAGTTCCAGTATATTGTGTCTTGTCTGTTATCTGATTCTCTTTGTGGATGATAAACACCTCACATTTGCAAGGAGAGGTAGAGATACTATTACAAGAGGCAGGTTGATAAAATTCCTTTGTACCACAGCTTGGCCGTGGCAGACAACCCACGTACATCGCTCAGCGCTATCTGCCTTATTATTCATAACCGTCCACTCCCAAAGGAGCATAGGCCTTCATCAAACACATGCCAAGTCCTCTTGTCACGTGCCATCATTTCAAGTTCTTTCCACGTTCTTCTTATCATTTTCACCTCTGTTTCCAGCTCTCTTCTCCATGTGCTGCTTGGTCTACCTCTGCTTCTCTTGCCCTGGGGATTCCAGAACAAGGACCGCCTTGTAATGCTATCAACAGGTTTCCTCACTGTGTGTCTTATCCATCGCCATCGTCTTCTTCTCATCTCTTGTTCCACTGGCACTTGTCTAGTTCTTGTCATCAGTTCCACGTTGGTAACCTTGTCATACCATTTTAATCCTACGCAAGCACCCATTTATGAAAGTCTATAGCTTTTTGGTTGTTGTTTTTGTTGTTCTCCATGTCTCAGAGCCATACAATAGGACTGACTTCACATTTTGAGTTGAAGATTCTTATTTTCGTGTTGGATCCGATTTCTCTTGATCTCCATATATTTCCCAATGCAATGAAAGCTCCTCTTGCTTTTGGTATTCTTATTTTGATATCACTGTCTGTCCCTCCAACTTTGTCTATATTGCTGCCAAGATATGTGTACGATTCTACATCTTGTATTGGTGCTTCTTCAAGTTTAACCCTGTTATCATTACCTGCATTTATTCTCATTATCTTTGCCTTTTTTCCCCTGTGTATTTTCAGACCCAATTGTTGTGACCTCTCATCGAATGTTTTCAATTTGTTCTGCATCTGATTACGGTTATGGGACAGAAGAGCTAAGTCATCAGCAAAATCCAGATCATCCAACTGCTTAGTCAGAGTCCACTGGATTCCATCTCTGTTGTGTGTTGTCGATGTTCTCGTAACCCAGTCTATTGCTAGTAAGAAAAGAAATGGATGGGTTTGAAAAAAAAATCGAAAAAAGGTGATTCGTCTTACGAGGACAAAAGACAAAGAAAATAGTCTACGTTACAGCCTCAAGGCCTTCGTCAGGAAAGGAAAGAAAGTGAAGGCTAGATAGGACACATAAGAACTAAAATAAATATAAAAATTAAACCTAGGTACTTCCCTGAAGGCAAGGCATCGAAATCCTATCACTATTGCTGTCCGCTGATGGACAGCGTGGCTGGAAAGGAAGTGACTTCTGCCACCGGATGTACACAATACATACTAAGAAACTAAAAACTAAAAAACGAAACTGAACAATACACTACCCAAACGTAATAAAAGCTGGGACTGGAAATAGAAGAGGACAGAATGAGTGGGAGATAAATAAATATGAAATAAAAAATCAAGACAAATTAGAAACAGTGTATATTCATACATATTATGGAGGATGGCATAAAAAATAGAAGAATAGGATAAGAGTGGAATGGAGACAAGAGGCATCCCTGTCGCACTCCTGTTCTTATCCCAAAAGGTTCTGTAAGCTGTCCTTTATGAAGAACTCTGCATGTCATGTCTTCATATGTTTTCTTTATTAAATTAATGATCTTCAGGGGAACTCCATAATGCCTCATCAATTTCCAAAGTGATTCTCTCTCTACACTGTCAAATGCCTTTTCGTAGTCCACAAATCCGATGTATAGTGGTGAATTCTATTCCAGACTTTGTTCAACTATTATTCTCAAAGTGGCTATCTGGTCTGTACAGGATCTGTTTTGTCGAAAACCTGCTTCTTCATCTCTCAGTTTCTTGTCTATGAACTCTTTTAATCTTTCAAGAATAATCCTGTTTAATACTTTTCCTGGCACTGAAAGTAACATTATTCCTCTATAATTTGTGCACTGTTGTAAATTTCCCTTCTTAGGCAACTTAACCAGATATCCTTCCTTCCATTCTGCTGGTATCTCCTCCTTTTCCCAGACTTTACCAAGTAATTTATATAACATCTCTGTAGCCGTGTCGATATCTGCTTTGATGGCCTCTGCTGGAATGCCATCAGGTCCAGACGCTTTTCCATCTCTTAGAAGCTTTATGGCTTTCTTTATTTCTTCCTTCGTTGGTCTTTCACCGTTAATTTGTAGCTCTTCTTCTGCTGGCTGGATGTCCGGGGGGTTTTGTGGAGCTGGTCTATTGAGAAGGTCCTCAAAATATTCTGTCCACCTCTTCATTTGCTCTTGTATATTGCTGAGCAGTTTTCCATTCTTGTCTTTTATGAAGCAACTTGTTTGCTTGTATTTCCCCGTTAGCTTCTTTGTGCTGTTATACAGTTCTCTCATATTTCCTTTGGCTGCAGCATCTTCTGCCTCTCATGCCAACTCCTCAATATACTTCCTCTTGTCTCTTTTGATACTTCTTTTTACTTCTTTGTTTGCTTCTGTGTACACTTCTTGAGCCTTGGCTTTGGAACTTCTGGTTTTGCTTGTGTTTAAATCTGCTTTCTTGTTTTTCCTGTATTTTATCTTATTGATGGTTTCTGTTGTTATCCATGCTTTTTGTTGTCGTTCCCTTTTCGCCAGTATTTCTTCACATGTCTCATTCCATACCGTTTTGATTTGCTGCCAATAGTCTTCGGTATTCTCTGCATCTTCCAGCTGATGGAGCACTTGGAATTTGTTGGATATTGTGACCGCAAATTTGTCTCTTGTTTCTTAGATGTCCTACATTAAATTGTTGTCTTTAATTTTGCATTGTTGCATATCTCTTGAGTTTCATTTTTACTTTGGCTATCAGAAGATGGTGATCTGATGCCACATCTGCTCCTCTATATACCTTTACATCCTGCAATGATGATCTAAACTTCTTGTTTATACATATATAATCAATCTGATTTTCTGTTCAATGGTCTGGTGATATCCATGCTGCCTTGTGTATTCTCTTATGTGGAAACATGCTTCCTCCTATAGCCAGTTGATTTGAAGCACAGAAGTTTGAGAATAGTTTCCCATTTTCATTCATTATTCCTAGCCCATGTTTTCCCATGACTTCTTCAAAGCCGGTGTTGACTGTACCTATCTTTGCATTCATGTCCACCATCAAAATTGTGATGTCTCTTCTGTTTACTTTTTCCATAATTTCCTGTAGTCTAGTATGAAATGCTTCTTTCACCGACTCTTCTTTGTCATTAGTTGGTGCATAACATTGGATGACATTTACATTTATTTTCTTTATAGATGTCTTAAAAGAAGCTGTTATTATCCTGGATCCAACAGCTTCCCATTCAATGAGTGCTTTCTGTGCTTCTTTAGATAACATAAGAGCTACGCTTTCACTGTGGTGTGAACTTTCTTCTTCATGTCCTGAGGACAGCACCAATTCACCTGTGATAAGTTTCTTCCTGTCTACCCCCTTCCACTTTGTTTCACACAGTCCCAGATCCTCGATTTTATATTCCCTCATTTCTGCTGCTACTTGTGCCACTTTCCCTTGTTCGTTTAATGTCCGAACATCCCAGGTGCCAAATCTGGAAGTTCTCCTAGAAGAAAGAAGGTTAGTCAGCAACACAGACTCATTTCGGCTTTCTCTGTGTTGCATCATACGCCTCCCTGCGAGAGGACCTTCCCCTGTCTTGGATGGCTGTGTTTTATTTTCTTTAATTAACTTGTCCATGTTTGTTGAAGTTTTTTTGTGTGGTTTAAATTTTTTACGGGATGCGGTAACCGGCCCCATGCCCAACCTCCTTAGTCGCTTTCTACGACATGCTTGGCAGGGAACAGTGTTACTATTCTTTGCTCCCCTTTCGGGGATAAAACAGGTGCGCGCATCACCAAAGCTTGGAATATGGGGAGACAACTTATGGACAGACACCGATAAGAGATTACTTTCTGATAAAGTAATGAATTGTTACTTTTGGAACACGTTGTAATATGACGTTAACGACATGTTCGCGAGTCTGTACGCAAGGCATCGTATTTCTTATTGCCATTTATGGTAATACGTGACCTTTTGCTGTACGCACCTTATTTCACGGGAATATTTTGAAAGTACCACACCCGACCCGCCTGTGAAAATGATTGAAGCATATATTTAACTCCATAACAAACAGATGCATGGGAGACCGGGAATATAACCTGACAAGTTTCAGTGTTATTCCACTGTGAAGATCGCTTGTCAAGATACCAGACCTTGCTAGAGTGAAGCCTAGAGTTCAGAATTCCTTCTTAACATACCGGACACCTTTTATTGGAGAATTTTGGATGGACTTTCATAGCCCAGGAAATGTCTTTCATATTAAATAAGGAAACCGGGACTGAGGAAATTGAAGGACAACACACGAAGTCAGACAGGGAACTTATTAAATTAACGCCCCCCCCCCCCCCCAGACGCGTGTAAGTGGCCTATTCAAGTCTCTTTTATTCATCGGAGCAAAAAGCCTGTGAGCCAGATTGGCGTAAGTTGTCATTTTACATTCTATATTTTCATTACTAACATGTGAACTAATATATATATATATATATATATATATATATATATATATATATTATATATATATATATATATATATATATATATATATATATATATATATATATATATATATATATATATATTGCAATGTGAAATTTAATATGTGAAAATTGCAAGTGGATGTCCAAGTCATTTGAGGCTGGCAACCTCAGCGTATAGAATGATGAATCATGAACCACCATTGCACGGGATGGTGATTGCTTTATTGCTAGTTGTTTAAAGAGAACTAAAAGCATAAAGTAGTCCCACGTTCATTAAAGTAAGTTTTCAAGCTTTAAAGCAGTGTAGATGTCTATGTGAAAATAATTATTTTAAAGTTAATGACATTTTCAAACTTTTCTAATCAGTGTAAACATAAATGAAAACATATTCAATTTATATTGTGAACACTTCTCAATCAGTGGAAATGTAAATGTAAACAGACTCTATCTGTATTATTAAACTTTTCATTTAAATGTAATGTAAAGCTAAAGCTATTCAATTTAAATGTAAAGAACGTTTTATCCCGAGGAATTAAATTTAATTCTCATCGAGGCTACATTCTGAGACAAAATGGGATGGTAGAATAGAAGACACATAGCTATGGGTCGGAAAACGCTATACTCAGAAGTGGGTTGACGTGGTGCGAGACGCCATCATAAGAGGGTCCTTTAGACAGACGCAGGACCAGCTTGGCCGTTACTCCTTGATGATCTAGGAAAGTGCGGCGCCTTTAACCGTGACCAGTGATCAGTGAGAGCAGTGTAAACAGAACCCATCAGCGGAAGCAGAAACTACTATTGGCAGCTAAGTGAAAAATATACACTGCCATAGTGAACGTTTCCCATCATCTCTACTATAAATCAATGATGAAACGTTTCTTCTAAACTATTCAAATTATTTTCAAACTGTTAAAACGCAAGTGATTATAAAATTTTGTTATTTGTAATGTTACAAATTTAACTTCGATTTAATCATTTTAAAGTTACTGCATGTTTGTCTCAGTCAAATTACTACACACAGTCTAAACAGAGCTATACCGAATAATAAGAATTCCACTGAGTTAAATCAGGAGTGGGGGCTTGAACGAGCTGAAATTAATAAGTGCTTTATTTCTTCACAAAAGTTGTCGGCAGATTCTAGAATTAACTTGCTCAGCCAAAGAAGCATTGTTTTATCTTATCTAAATATCTTGTGAAGACACCCTTTGTAATAGAAGTGTCATTACCCTTCTATCTACATCTCTGCCAAGAGTAATCTTGTGCGAATGTAGACACCTTTGAAGCCCATAGTTGATACTCTTGAGTTTTGGTCACTTGTTGGACCTCTACTGCAAGGCAGGGGAGGCAATACCATCCCACTCCTGTGCCATTCCTTTTATTTTTTCTCACCCGCACCTTGACGCTGTTTTAGCTTTCATAGTTCCAAGTTGTTTATCACATCTTGTTCTAATCTGTCACCTCATTAATTTTACCCGATCGCTGGATCGATTTTTGAATCAACATTGACTTTTGTTTGTGCAGAGCGAACTTGCCACATTGACTTTCCTCTTATCGCCAGCTCCAGACAGTAAAAGTCTACACTGAGCAACATTGTTATTGTCAACCCAGACATTTTGTCTGGGAAGATACACAAACCATGTTTTGCACAGTTTCGAATAGGAATGGAGAGACGGCATTGGAAGATAAGTTGTCACTTCGCAAATAATGTCTCGAAATATGTCAATCTGGTTAAAGATTAAATCACGGACAGTGTGATAACAAAAGTGATTTTGTTGCACGAAAAACTACGTAATCACTTCCGCCCAGACCTTGTGATAAATAATTACAAGAAAGTAATATCTTGAAAAATGTTGTCAGTGATAGATCTATGAAGTATAAATTGTAAACATGATAAATATTCACAAAGTAGCAGGACCTTATAAGGTAATGGAGTTTGAAAACAGTATCTTACGGCAGTTTCATCCCACTCACTGGGAGGGTAAAATATTCTGAGGAAGATAGAAAAGGTGGATGGAAGCGGATGTCACCTGATATACATATCAGTAGACGCTATAATTAGTAGAGACATTTGTCTCCTTTCAGTCTGTGGCTCAAACTACCAGCAGTGACGGAACCCAACATCAACTTTGTGGTACAAGTTACCAGCAGTCGACGTAAGACACCTCATCAGCCAGGTCTTGAAGACGCTTGACTCAACAACCTATGCAGTTACCTCGGCCTTGCGCAAGAGACGTGCTACTTCTACAATTTTTGACAAGAAGTACAGTCCGAAACACCGGTGGGAACCAACAGCGGCCAAAGCAGACGCCAACCGACTGCACACGGAAATCTATGTAACTAACAAGCGAAATCAATTAACATTTCGCATGTTTTCCACCATAATATAAATCATCCGAGGATGATAAATATCATCAATTCATTATTCTAAACCATGCTATTGATTTTAAATCTAGTTAAATTCTAAGTGATTATTAAACCTGTTTATCTGTAACTTTAAAGTTTTAATTGGCTTAATCACAGTTGAGTGAATTGTATGTCTGCATCCATTCAATCAATCAATACCCTTTAGCTCCCCGAGGAGCATAGGCCTTCAACAAACACATGCTTCCTGTGTTGTGCCATCTGCTCAAGTTCTTTCCATGTTGTCCTCATCATTTTCACCTTTGTATCCAGTTCTCTTCTCCGTGTGTTTTTTGGTCTACCTCTGCCTCTCTTTCTAAGTGGATTCCAGAACAAGGACCGCCTTGTAATGCTATCAACAGGTTTCTTCAATGTGTGTCCTGTCCATCGCCAGCGTCTTCTTCTCAACTCTTGTTCCACTGGCACTTGTCAGGTTCTTGTCATCAATTCCACATGTGTGACTTTGTCATACCATTTCAGTTCTTCTATTCTACGCAAGCACCCGTTTATAAAAGTCTTAGCTTTTTGGTTTTGTTTTTGTTGTTCTCCATGTCTCAGAGCCATAAGATGATGATGATGATAGGAAACTCTTTACAGAGCTATACAACAGGAAGCAATCTGATCTCAGAAGCAGTCACCCCGTCCGACAAGTGTTTCGGCCAGATATACTCCTTTACACTCTAAGGGGGGCGGGCCCACTTGGGTCATGACTCCCAAGCGTCTCAGCCTCCTGTTGTCTTGTATCGAAAATGAACCCATTTCACTTATGGTAGCAACTTTAAAATCCACAACTCCGTCAGCCGTGAAGGCAATTGTGAAAGTAACAAAGAGAAGACAAATTATTCCGTTCGTTCCGTCGCACACACTGAGACACCATCGCGAAACCGACGAGTCTAGCCACTGCGCTTTCGCCACTGAAATTCTGACACTGACACCCCTTATAATATACACCGCCTGTTGCCCCTCAGTCACAGCCCGTTCACTAGTACACCAAAAAACTCAGCGTATTGTGGACTTAGAAAAATTCCTGGTGTTTTCTGTACCGCAGCGTTTATTGTCACGATTTCCATTGCCCATTGCGGTTGTTCCACAGCCAGCCTGATGCCTTTTCGGCAGTTTCACTAAGCCTCTTCAGTGCCCTTGTTCTCGACTGTCCCCTCAGCCCCAACAGTTTCAATAGATCATACACTGATGCAGCCACAAGCCCTCTTGCGCCCACTTCAACAGCCATGACCCTTGCAGTGAACCCATCGTGTCTCAGATCCGCGGCCAGATCACTATACTTGGCCGCTTTGAACGAATGTTGCTCGTCTAATCTGGATTCAAATGGCACGGTCAGTTCAATCAGTATGACCTGAAGCGTTGCTGAAGAATGAAGCACTATATCCGGCCATCTCCGCGATTTTCTGATACTCTCTGGATATGCCCCTCGTCCAGGTAGGTCTACCGCTACTCCCAGTCGTTTGCACAGTCAAGAAGAGATGGTAAACTGCTACCAGGTTTACTCGGTTTGGGGTTTGCTAACTTTCCTGCCCTCAGAAAGTATGTAATATACAATAGTACTGACTTGACATTTCAGTTGAAGATTCTTATTTTTGTGTTGTACTTGATTTCTCTTGTTCTCCATATGTTTCACAATACAATGAAAGTGCCTCTTCCTTTTTGTATTCTTATTTTGATATCATTGTCTGTCCCTCCAACTTTGTCAATATTACTGCCAAGATATGTGTAAGATTCTACATCTTTTTAGTGGTGTTTCTTCAAGTTCAACCTTGTTATCATTTCTTGCATTTATTCTCATAATCGTTGTCTTTTCCCTGTTGTGGTGGGGTACTTTCCTCATCTCATCTCATAATCGGAACCTCTTCTACCCCGTGAAACGAGGTGTAGAGGGGACCCAAGTGCACAAGGCCCATGGGCAGGACATGTAATCGAAGTGCCTTGGCAAACAGGTGATTAGCCTATTGTGCCCGAACTTGCCCTCATGTGTACTCATAATCGCTATAAAACCACCGAACCATCGAGACGTCATTCCAGCCAAAATGGACAGAGCCTCATATACCCGAAGGTTTCGAGGGCTGTCCTTCCTCATCTGCACAAAGGCATTTATAGAGGAACACTCAGGACCCGTAGGTCTGAGGAAAGGAGCAAAATCTGGAACGGACACAGCAGTCTTTGTTACTGGGAGGTCTCCACTCAGAGTGGTGCACCACACACAGTCCGTAAAGACAAAGGTCGCCTGCTCCGCACACTTTTATTTATTATTAATATTTCAGGTAAAAAGCTCCTCACGTCCACACTCGAAATCTATACCCAATATGTTGGTTTGTAATTGATTGCTCGTTCTGTTGTTATGTATTACTGCTCGTTGCTCTATTACGTCTAGGGTGGAATCTCATAACGTTTGTATGCTTTCTCACGAAATCTCCAACAACATAAATACGGGCTTTGTAACTGGCCCTACCAACGACAAGGAATTAAGGCCGTCTCACTTCATAGACGAATTCATATTTAATACTGTCGTAAATTTCGATAAGATAGGTCTGAGAAATTTATGGTCCCGTCCGAGCAGACGTGGTAGTGATACTATGTGAGAATAAGGTGTAAGAAATAGTGTTATTTATTCTGCCCCACGAAGGTGATAGTTTAAGAGGAAGGACAGTCTCTGGGTTGAGTAATTGCTCTAACCCAGCCTATCTTTTTTACGACTATATTTAATCAGACGCACTGTCTCTCCTTGCACAGAATACAAGTTACACTACACTCATGTACACACACCAATTTGGTGACACATATGCACTAACGTGAAAACAAACTATGAATAACATATAATGGGCAGGGGTTGACCGACACGATAACTAAAAGTTTATTACGTTTATTTATCACTAAAAAAAAATCACAACATCAATCATGTTACATTTAAGAAAGTATAGTTACAGTCAAGGTGAAAAAGTATCTCAATAGGCCCTCCCCTCTTATAAAGGGAAACATAGAAAAATCCCAGCAGAGGTAATTAACCCAAAGAGATCAATTTTAACAATAAGGTATGAAATAATCAGTATGGGAAAAGAACAGGTTCTTTATTTTATCTATCCCGTGACTATGCAGTTTAGTGAGGGAAAGAAAAACCAAGAAGATAATTATACTGAAGGTAACAAAAGAAAATAAGTTTGACTATTTCCGTTCACTCACTTCACACAACCAGTGGCCACTTTCAAATTTGCTTACCAATCGTCGTTGCAGGCATTCCATGGAATTAAACTCTAACATGTATTAAGAATTATTCAGAGTCATATTCTGTGTCAAGTTCAGCCCCAGGCTATCCGGTTTTCTGACTGTGATTAACCGGTAGTCGCTTAAATTGATGCGTGAATTATTTTCATCCTCATCTTCTGTGGTCCAATTTCGACTCATGAAATCTGCCCTACGTTTTGTTTTCCCGGAATATATTCCACTTTAAAGGAGTACACGCTTAATAGCAAGGCCCAGCGCATGATCCTCGCATTGAATTCCTTATTCGCTCCAAGAAAAGCTAGAGGAGCATGGTCTGTTTGCACCGTGAATGATACTCCATACAGGTATTCATGGTGTCTCATTATGCCCTGAACAAATGCTAGACACTCTCTTTCAACTGTGGAATAGTTCCGTTCAACTCTATTCAGTTTACTGCTGCCATAAGCAACGGGAAATAACAGATTCGGATCGGTGTCATCTGCTTGGACTAGTGTTGACCCGATGCCTTAACCAGATGCGTCGACCCGCAATATAAAAGGTTTTCTAAGGTCGGGTAACCTCAAAATGGGGTATTCAGACAGCTGTGTCTTTAGTGTGACGTAAGGGTGCTCGCACTTTGAATCCCAAATAACTTTGTCCGGTCGCCCCTTTCTGGTAAGGTCAGTAAGGGGTGATGTTAGCCCGTTGAAATTGTTAATAAATTTCTGATATTATGCATCACAGTGATATAACAGAGCGGGTGTCTTTCTTCGTTCGGGGCCTTTTTGCTGCAACTCTTTTCTCAATATTCTTGGTAACAGGCCACATGCAGCCTTGACAAAGGGTATGCCCCAGGAAGTCTAGCTTTTCAAATCCGATGAGACATTTGCTAGGTCTGGCTGTGAGCCCAGTTTCCTGCAGTCACCTGAAGAGCATAGCAACCGTAGCAATATGTTCGTCGTAGTTTTCCGATGCAATTAATATGTCATCCATGAAATTATGGATATGGGGACTTTGCAAGGGTTATAAAAGCTTTCTCATCATTCTGGTGAAGACTCCTGGTGCGTTGTGCAATCCGAACGGCATCACGTTGAAGGTGTAGTGTCCTTCACTTGTGCAAAAAGCTAACAAGGGTTTAATTTCCTCCTTGACCGGTATTTGATAATAACCTTTACTCAGGTCAATCTTGGAGAAAACTCTTGCCTTGCTAATCTTGGTGAACAGTTCAGAAGCGCTCTGTAGAGGTTCTGGCTGAAATTCCGTTACAGTGTTAAGTAAACGGTAATCTATCTTATTGGGCTTCTGTAACAGTACTACACTCGAACTGTAAGGAGAGGTAGACTCACTGATAATTTTTGCTTGACGTATCTTGTCTATTTATCCGCGTAGTGCATCAGCTTTAGCGTAAGGAATGGGGTAAACTCTGGTTCGAACAGGGGTCTCGTTCGTCAATTTCTTATCGAATTCTATGAGATTTGTTCGACCAGGTACATCCTTTAAGACTGCAGTGTACTGTTTCAGTAGCGCCCTGGTTTCTGTCTGTTGTGCTTCCGAGAGATTTTCGCCGAATTTGACATCTTTGAAAGATTTCGTTTGTTGCAATGGATACTCCATGCAACTATCGTCATCTTCCTCATCTTCCGTCGCTATGGCGATCGCCAGGAAATGTTCGGAAGACGGCACCGGTCTTTCCAAGTATTTCTTTAACAGATTTACGTGGTAGACCTTCTCCTTTCCTTTAATAGAGATATTGTAGTTAGTTCGGGAGATCTTTTTAAGGACGGTAAACGGCCCTTGCCATCCGATGCGAAGTTTGTTGCTTCAGGTTGGCAGTAACAACAAAAATTTCTCCCCTGGTTGTTCTCTCTCTTTCGCTGCTTTATTATATCGTTGAGCATGCTTTGCGCGTGCTTTCTTCAGGATAGTTGTTGCCAGGTCCCATCCTAGTGGTAACCTTTCCTTCAGCTCCGATACATATTTGCTTGCTGAGACGACTGTCTCGTCAGCCTTCTGGTCTGTCAGGGACCGAAGTAAGGCTTCCAGCGGCTCCTTAATAGGTCTGCCGAATAACAGTGTAGCTGGTGGAAATTCTGTAGAGGCCTGGGGAACTTCCCTGTAGGCGAATAAGGCTGCAGGAATGAAAAGGTCTCATTCTTCAGGTTTCTCTTGTCCCAGCTTACGTAACATCATTGTGAGGCTGCCTTTGAAGCGCTCCACGAGCCCATTTCCGACCAGATGGTAGGGACTTGTATGGATGTGCTTGGCCCTCAAGATCTTAAAGATCTCCTTCATTAACAGGCTACGGATTTGGGATCCATTATCCGTCAAAACTTGTTGAGGAAATCCCAACCATGTAAAAATTTGCACGAGGGCTTCTGCGACATGCTTGGAATCCGTGCATGTTAGCGGTATAGCTTCGGCCTACATAGTGCAAGTGTCGACTAAGGTCAGGATAAACCTGTTCCTTATTTTAGTCCTTTCTAGGGATCCTACAATGTCGACAGCAACCCGTTCAAACGGAGTCCCCACTACTCGCATTTCACCCATGGGAAAGGGGGTCTCCAATGCTTGGGTGCCACACGTTGGCACTGGGCGCAGGATTTGACGTATCTGATAATATCAGTGTTTATTCCTTGCCACCAATAGTGAGTCGATATTCGCTGAATAATGGCGTTTTGTCCCATATGTCAGCTAAAGGGAAGAGAGTGCCCCATTTCTAAGATCTGGTTTCTGTACTGCGTCGGTACTAGGAGCTGATTATGCCCTTGATTAGGGTCACCCGTTCTACGATACAATACGCCATCCTTAGAGAAGATGTCTCCGTTGTGTCAGGGGTCCTTGGCCATGGGCAGTTTTCTAAAGCAGGGCTCCAGAGTAGGGTCCTTTTGTTGCGCCTCTTTTAATTCCGTCGGTAACATATTAGGCGTAGGCTCCCGTTCCTTCTGGGCTTGCCCTCTTGTGGTTACTGCTGCCACAATCGGCTATTTCGGTCTCCCAATAAACATGTACCTACATCCAAGTATGACTGGGTAGATAGGATCATCCATAATGGCCGCTTTGAAAACACCTCTGACAAAATCAGAGTGTATTTCCACCAGTGCGATGGACGCTTCGTCCTAGGTGCATCACTCTTAAAAACTCCACATAGTTTGACGGTGTCTTCTGGTTCGTACTAAGCCACAAGCAAATAAGAGGAAAATCTATAGGAGCCCGCCAACACTTGACAGCAAACGTGAATCTACAAAGAACAAAGACAGTCAGCCGGGGAGCACGACTGCCCCAATTACTCGTGTCGGGGCCGGTCCTTCTCAGAAGCCAAACAACACAACCATTAACACTACGACTGATGAGCAACCCAGTGCTATTAAGGCAGAGGATAACCAGGCACCGAAGCGTGACAAAGCAACATCACCGCTAAAACGAGATGTCGAAGTGGTGGCTCCATCGTGCAGTGACCAGGCAACATCTGCAAAACATGGCCAAAAAACTTCGATGATAGAGGGTAACAATGCTGTAAAGCCCGACAAAATAAATCCACCTCCAAAACAAGATGTCATAGTCGAGTCTCCATCATGCAGTGACCAGTCAACTTCGGTGAAACTAGACCAGATTCAAACGAGCCAGAACGTGAATCCGTCCCGCAGACCACACGCTCAAACTGAGACGGAAGGCGGAACGTGCCAGCTTTCGCAAGCAAAGAAATGCCGTTTCTCACGAGGCACCACAGGAGAGGATCATTAAGATCACTCAGATGTCGGGAAGTGAGACCTCGCTCAGGGCCCTACCCGACGATAAAGTGATCGGTATCCTCGAGGCAATAACGGGCAGGAGGAGTGTAACTAGAGTTACAAGACACGAAAACGGAGTTATAATAGCTCTAAATAACACGGAGAAGACAAACCAACTGATGGTTGAACTAGAGTCCGGACACAAAGAAGTCCAGCTGCCCCACCAGATTAAAGTTACTGTGGAGATCTACAAGAAGACTAAAAAGATAGTTGTAAGAGGGGTCGACAACAATTGGTCTACACAAGAAGTCCACAGCCGCCTGCAAACAGAAAACAAGAATGTCAAAATAACACAGCTTGAAAGACTGAAGACGTGGGACAAGAAGGACACAAACCTAGTTATCCTAACTATTGAAGGGACTTCAAGACCAAGTCAACTAAACCTAGACGATAGATGTCGAAAAACAGAAGAGTACATCCCTCCTGTTATGCAGTGCTCAAACTGCCAGCAATTTTCGCACACTAAGAAAACTTGCAGGAGAGAGACAGTTTGTCGGTACTGTGCAGGAAGTCACTCTTACAATGAATGTCCTCACGCGAAAAAGGATACCAACTATAAAGTGAGCAACTCCAACAGAACCTGCGCAAACTGTCTCGGGAACCACGGGGCAAGATACCGTGGCTGTCCGATCTTCTATGAGACAAAGGCCATACTGAAGGAATCTGTAACCAAAAACATCTCCTTCAGAGAAGCAAGACACCGAGTGGCTTCAAGCGGCACTGCTAAACAGGAACAGCACACAATAACCCAACTAATAAAACTAACCACAGACGTGCGAGACATAAAACAAAAACTCAAAGTCGAGAAGAACAGACAGCTCAACGAAGACACAGATACCATAAGAGGCGAAACAATAGGAGCCTTACAGAGCGCCCAGACAATGTTACAGGACATGAAATCCATTCAACACCAAATAGAAGTCGACATCGCTAAACTCGCAGAGCTAAAGGAAGAGAACGCAGAAGTCTTCAAAAGAATTGAAACGGAGAGAAGGACCATCGAGGATATCGTAACAAAATGCAATCAAGGAAGAGAAAGAAGCATAGAAACTGAAGACAAAATAATTACCGAAACCCTAGAGGAACGCCTACCAAAAAGCAATCAAGGAAGAGAAAGAAGCAAAGAGGCGGAAAACAAAATATTTACCGAAACCCTAAAGGAACCCCTACCAAATATAATAAAGACAGTCATGATTAACACACAGCCGAAAAAGACAACGAGTAGGGACCTAACAGGCAGCTAGTGGTCCTTTTCAGGACCAGTCATTTCCAGGACTAGGAACGTGTTACCAGCGAAGACGTTAACACGCTATATACCCCAATATAACCGTTTTTAACCCTTCAAAGGGTTTTGGTTGAACAGGGTATAACAGCAAAATAACAGACGGAAGGAAAAAAAAGTCTCTTGACCGGGTTTGACCAGGTGCCTTGCGACAATACAGTCAAAAGATTACCCCGTGTCAAAAAGACAAGATATTGAAGTACCGTTAAAAAAAAACAGTTCCTCGCGTTGAGGGCCTCTCTCCCTCAGATTGAGAATCACTGACACCAATTCTTTCTTGCGAGGCTATTTGCAAGCATCCGATGCGTTTAGGCCCGGTGTGCTTGCCCTGATCGGACTATTGCTAGTAAGAAAAGAAATGGAGACAAGAGGAATCCCTGTCGCACTCCCGTTCTTATCCTAATCATTTCTGTAAGTTGTCCTTCATGAAGAACTCTGCATGTCATGTCTTCATAGGTCTTCCTTATTAAGTTAATGATCTTCATGAAACTCCATAATGCCTCATCAGTTTCCAAAGTGATTCTCTGTCTACACTGTCAAATGCCTTTTCATAGTCCACGAATCAGATGTAAATTGGTGAATTCCATTCCAGACTTTGTTCAACTATTATTCTCAATGTGGCTGTCTGGTCTGTACAGGATCTGTTTTGTCGAAAACCTGCTTGTTCATCTCTCAGTTGCTTGTCTATGGACTCTTTTGATCTTTCAAGGATGATACTGTTTAATACTTTTCCTGGCACTGATAGTAACATTATTCCTCTATAATTTGTGAACTCATGTAAATTTCCCTTCTTAGGCAACTTGACTAGATAACCTTCCTTCCATTCTGCTGGTATTTCCTCTCTCTCCCAGACTTTGCCAAGTAGTTTGTATAATATCTCTGTAGAGGTATCAAAATCTGTTTTGATAGCCTCTGCTGGAATGCCATCTGGACCAATTGCTTCTCCATCTTTCAGAAGCTTTGTGGCTTTCTTTATTTCTTCTCTACTTGGTCGTTCACAGCTGATTTATAGCTCTTGTTCTGCTGGCTGAATGTGTGGGGGATTAGTTGGAGCTGGTCTGTTGAGAAGTTCCTCAAAATGTTCTGTCCATCTCTTCATTTGTTCTTGTATATTACTAAGCAATTTTCCATTCTTATCTTTTATGAGGCCATTTGCTTGCTTATATTTCCCTGTTAGCTTCTTTGTGTTGTTGTACAGATCACTCATATTTCCTTCGGCTGCAGCTTCCCCTCCTTCCTTTGCCAACTCTTCAATATACTTCCTCTTGTCTCTTTTGATGTTTCTTCTTACTTCTTTGTTTGCTTCTATGTATACTTCATGAGCCTTGGCTTTGGAGCTTCTGGTTTTGCTTCTGTTTAACTCTACTTTCTTGTTTTTTCTGTCTTCTGTCTTGGTGATTGTTTATGTTGTTATCCACGCTTTGTGCTGATGTTCTCTTTTTCTCAGTACTTCTTTACATGTCTCGTTCCATATATATTTTTACTTGTTGCCAGTGGTCTTCCGTATCTGCTTCATCTTCCAGCTGTTGGAGTACTTGGTATTTGTTGGATACTGTGATTGAAAGGTTTTCTCTTATTTCCTGATTTCTTAGATATCCCACATTTTACTGTTATCAACAGTTATATACTGTTGTAAATTTCTCGAGTTTTAATTTTATTTTAGCCAACAGAAGATGGTGGTCTGATGCTACATCTGCTCCTCTACATACTTTTACATCATGCAATGATGACCTAAACTTCTTTCTTATGCATATGTGATCAATGTGATTCTCAGTTCTGTGGTCAGGTGATATCCATGTGGCTTTATGTATTCTTTTATGTGGAAATATGCTTTCTCCTATTGCTAGTTGATTTGAAGCACAGAAGTTAGCTAATAGTTCCCCATTCTCCTTCATCATACCGAACCATGCTTTCCCATGATTTCTTCAAAGCCTCCTTTGTCTGTTCCTATTTTCGCGTTTAGGTCCCCCATAAAAATTGTGATGTCCTTTCTTTTCTTTTTGTCCAAGACATTTTGTAATCTGGTGTAAAAGTCTTCTTTCTCAGATTCTTCTTTATCATTTGTTTGTGCATAACACTGGATGACGTTTATTTTTACTTTCTTTTTGGCTGATTTAAACCTTGCTGTTATAATTCGGGATCCCATTGCTTCCCATTCTATAATTGCCTTCTGTGCTTCCCTAGACAGCATTAGAGCCACCCCTTCACTGTGGTGGGCTCTTTCATTCTCATGTCCTGAGGACAACACCATTTCTCCTGCGATCAATCTCCTCCTCTCTATGCCCTTCCACCGTGTCTCGCAGATACCCAGGATATCAATCCTGTAATTTTCCTTTTCTGCTGCTACCTGAGCAGTTTTCCCTTGTTCACATAAAGTGCGAATATTCCAGGTGCCAATCCTGGAGATTTTCCTAGATGAAAATAGGTTAGTCGGCAACCCAGACTCCTTTCGGCTTTCTCTGGGTTGCGTCATGCGCCTCCTTTCCAGAGAACCTTCTTTTGTCTTTGGAGGCTGAGTTGATTTATATTCCGTATTTGACTTGTCCATGTTTGTTGAAGTTTTTGTAACCTCCCCCATGCCCAACCCCCCTTAGTCGCTTTTTACGACATGCATGGTAGGGTATAGTGTTACTATTCTTTGCTCCACTTTCGGGCCCCGGTAACACATGGGATGTGTACCCGTATGACTCATTTTGTTTTAAATACATAATCATAAGGACCTTTTAGATCAAGATTTTACCAATCATTTCAGTTGGGGGCTCAGACAACACGAGCAAATTTCATTTCTTGACGGAAGGAGCAAGAATATATAATGTTAATGACAGCTTAGATGATCTCAGTGGTTATGCTTGCTTTCTTACAATATCCGTGAGTCTCCCGTAAGTAGAATCTTCATTCTTCTATTTATATCTCTGTTAAAGGTAATCTTAAGCGAAGGTTGATACCTTTAAATATTCTCATCATTTAACATCCATTATCTGACCACTTGTGGTAAAGTGGGATGTTATAAATATTTATAGGGGACTTAGTGTACTGACTGAGATCAGCTGTGAAGGTATCTATATCTAATAAGAGTAGTGTATTATAGATAACCTTACTTACTGCCACATATGTATACCTCAGTCAGAATTATTCTGGAGTAGTGTGATGACTACGTTATATGTCTAGGGTATGTGTATGATGAAGTGTAAGTCATAACAACAACAGACAGATAAACAATTTAATTTATTCCACCACACTTGACAACACTGTGACACTCACATACATATAACACTCTAAGAGGATATCTTAAAGGAGTCACTGATAACTTTTCAAATAACAATATGTATTCAGTGCTGTCATGAATGTATATGTGTCCTGATTCAAATACAAAGGGAACCAGGAATCACAATCAATTTTAATTACAAGTTATATGTACAGAATTTATTAATATGATTCTTGTAGTGACATATATTATAAATGGTATCCTATGTGTGTCAGTTGTGTAGTGGTAATATGAGGTAATACTGGTTTTGTTTTGTTCAAGCTCTGTTGGTATTTGTCATCATGACTTCAATAGTTTGTTTCTATGGGAACTAGTATTGGAGATGTTCTCAGTTCCTGGTATTAAAACAATTTAATTCCCCTCTTAATTTTAGTTTATATTGTCATTGTAAGATGGGGTACATAATGTTGAGCTCCATGGCCACACTCTCTTATCTTGCGTGATGACTGCAGTAAAGGACTCCTCTGCTCGATAACTGTACTGAGTTCTGGAGCCACCCCACTGGTTGTTATATTGACCAAGGAGTATGCTGTCCACTTCTGGCTTCAGCAAAGCTCTGACCAGGTGCTGCTCAATAACTTTAAGACCACGGTCCCTGAAACAAGAAGGTTGTACCTTCTACGTCAGAACTAATTTACACTCTAGTTCTACACTGAGCACAATACATCACAAACATTGAGTTCAGAGCGTTAGGCCAACTGTCAGCTTCATCTGAAATACCTTATACCAGTATTTCCCTCCCTAATGGTTACTACGCCTCTGCAATTCCAGCATTATTTCTTTCTAGTTAATAATCTAGGTGTCAGTGTACTGTTTGGCCATTCCATGCAGTTTTACTTTCCTCCGACACCTTCTGTTCAGGCTGGAGCCTATAGGCTTTACATCATGTTCGCTACTGAACCACACATATATACAGACATAAATTATCAATTTACATTCAATTTTCATTAAAAGATATTGAATATTTCAAGCTTACCACAATTCATGGAAATAATAATAAACAGTTTCGTTGACTGGCAATGAATATAGCACAACTCCGATCTGCCGATGTCCCAGGCTTTATTTTATAAAAAATATACACTGGTGCTCAACGCACTGCTTCTTAGTAGGTTTATTACAAGATGTGGCAATGAACAGACGCTCTGAATGGAGTATATTCGCAGCTCTACCCAATCACACCACGTCTACACATCTTTTCAAAAAAGTACCCCTTTCTCACGTTTCCCCTGACAACACACGATAGTATTTATAGTCCGACCAATCGTGTTTAGTCTTTCATTTGTTGCGCTCCAATCACATAGGAGTTAACATGGTAGGCTATTTCCGTACGTAATGTTTTTTTAAACACGTTATAAAAAAATTTTATGAGCAGAACTGATTTCATGCTGTCAGGCACCCCCACTATTTTATTTTGGCCATAACTTGGTAATTCCTAGACTATTTGCGTAACGTTTTACATATTCTTTGTCAGCAAACCCTAAGGAACCCAAATATATGAATTTAAGGGAGCTAGGTGGCTGCGTTCAAAATGTGCATTTTCTACCACCTCCTGTTTACTTCACTCCCCATGTGGTGTCTGGGTACTGTCATGTTTTCAAACGTAAACCCATCTAATGTCATCTTTCCCAATAAGCGTTTTTCAGGATTTTAAAACTTAACTCTGGGAAGGGTAGTGAATTTTATCACTGTCGATTTGAAATAAAGTTAGTGCATGTGGCCTTACACGCGTGATGGCAGCAATTGTGTATCGCGCGACGCGTGTTTAGTGTTGCACGTGTTCGGCTTTCTGCCTCTCCCTTCTCTCTATCCTTTAGTCCATCTGTCTTTAGTTACGCCGTGTATGGAATGAATGAAATATTAAATCTAGGTCATTGATCAGCTTGCGTATCTCACGGTTTTTCCAAGAAATACAGTACACGTTTCATTGAAGAAAGCGTGCAGCGACACAGTAGGCTTTTACTATCAACGTGAAAGCGTTACAATTTGCAGACGAAGTAGAAAACAAGGGGGATTTCGTGTACAGTCATTGTGACAGCACTGTTCTTTACCATTCTTCTTTCCTTTTATTAAATTTATTTGTTAGGCTTTGCATTTACGTTTTAATTTATATATGGGGATTAGAATAATTCACGACACCACTAATGCGGAGCAAGGGAGACAATCCCGTGACAATCGTCATCAATTTAACCATTTTGGTTACCGACATCAACGGCAAAAATGCTGTCCACAAGGTCATTCAGATATATGGAAGAATAAGTAAAAACAATGTCAGAGAAAAGCTTGGAAAGTCGGAGATTAAGAGTTACGTACAGCTAACTTTAAACGAGGAATGGAAGATAACATAAAAGAAAGTGGTAATGACAGACATGGATTCAAACTTTTTTCAAAGTTTAATAATAGTCCTTACTAGAAGAAACAATCAACAATATAAACCTATATAGTGTTGATTAACTGGTCTCAACTCTTACAATGATGACAGGTGACAACACACTGTTGATTAAATCTCGTATATAACAGCTTATATCTTATCATGTGTCCCAATACACCGGCAGAAAAATAAACAAGACAGCCCATTAAGGATAACAAATAAATGCATGTAAGATATTCCGATTGGTCGAAGAATACAAGAAAGACATGACAGTAGAACTGTAATAGAAGTGAACTCATTACACAATTCTTCGGCTAAAACATGGATATGCTTTCTTTCTCCCTTTCTTATAATGTCACCTATAGGTTCTAATGACGATGTTTGAACTTTTCAACATATTTTATGTCATGTTTATAAGTAGTTAATGTTAATATGAGTGTGCTATTTTATTTTACTTCACAACGTTGAATTCCTTGACATTGATATGTAAAATACATGTGAGAATAAATGAATTCAGTAAGAAAGATGAGAGAAAGGAAGGGCAGAATGTCAGACGGGCCTGCGTGCCCAATTCTCAACCCTTTGAAAATAACGTTTGTTCGTTCGTTCGTTCTTTCTTTCATTTTTAAAAATTTAATTCTATTTTATTTTGTGTGTGTGTTGGAAATATGAAACCTATTTGAATGAAGACCTTTAGTGATATAACTTGCCAGTACAATTTGGCTAGACTACAGACACAGCTGTTATGGTTTCGTTATATATTGACATCACATAGAACGACCGAACTTTATTTTACAAGAGTTGATAATTGGGCACGCAGGCCGATCTAACATTCTGTGGAGTGTTATTAATTATTAGCTAAAAATTAATCAACGTAATAAGCTTAACTCAGACACAGAAGACATGACTGGCCATTTGTCCAATTTTTATGTTAATGTTGACTAATACGAAGATCAACTCATTCCATTCTTTGTTTCGAAAAATGGTCACGTCCGCAGGCAATAAAAAAAAAGTTTGCTATGCTGCCACATATTGATTAACAGGCAAGTATTGTCTGAGAGATCTTACAAGTTGACACTAATGTGAACTGATGGTTCTGAGCAACGATCTTTGATACGAACTTCAACTGCAAGCAAAAACCAATAATTGAAGTTATTCATTGTCCCCTTTTATAAAACTTCTTTTCTTGTAATTTTCGTTTCTTCTTTTGTTGTCTGAATTGTCTATCACTTTAAAGATTAATGTTTGTGTTAACTTGACGGCTGAGATAAATACTACAGTTTCAAACAGCTTTGTTGTAATATCGATCTTTAAGAAATAGAAATACAACTTTAGGTTTCACTGAACAAAGATACACGCACAAAGCAGACGTGAAAACATTTACATTAAAACTACGTGAAGTTTCAAGTGGTAAATTGTGGTCAATTTAAAGTAACTCGCAGCAAAATCAAATCTATTTTTCCATTCTACGACTTACCCTAGAATTATGTTTCGAGAACTTAAAGAGAGTGAATGGAAGAGTTATTTACGCCACTAGCAAGGACTCGGTCAACTATTAAAGTTTCCGAAATAGTTTGTACCGAGATTTCTCATTCTCCTGTAGTGCACAATACAGCACCAAGTCTTTTCTTGTATCTCTAAACAGACCAGGTTAGAAAGTGTGTCCCTGTGCAGAAAAGATGGAAAATCACTGCACCAGAAAGCGCATGATGTACACAATGTGCTTTTGGAATAATAGTGGCGCCCACCTTAGATAAGTAAGGTCCACAGATTAGACATGTGAGGTCTTGGTTTACGACGGTATTAAACGATTGTACCTTATACAAAAAGTACATTCTTAAGTAAGAAATTCACCTCAAAAATGGAGGAACTAAATTTTAATATTTATCCTCGAGACGTCAGTTTACATGAACGCTGTGGCCCAACCATTATTTTATCTACATTTAACGAGTAAGTCGTTGTATTAAACATTTTAGAAATAAGTTTAACCAAGCGACTATTTTCTCTGTATATTTAAAATTAATCCCAAGTAAACATACTGTGACTTTTGCAACAACAAAATTAGATCAATATTTTTTACAGAGAATAAAATGTTTAATCTCGAAATCAACGTACATTAAACTCTAACGTCGAAACATCAATACTTCTAGTTAAAATCAACTTCTATATTTATCAAAATGCTTGCCATCACAGAAATGTGTTCATAGATTGTTGTCCAAATACTATTTGAACGCTGCACTTTTACCTGGCAGAGAGCTTCCTACGGTCGTAGTAATGATGCACAAATATTAAGAGTACGTGATAAGTGAAAGACTTGGATCCTCGTGTGGTTTTCATGGCTATAACAACACTTGTATACACTGATACATTGTGAAATATTCTTGCGGTCTATAGACTGTACGGTCACGAAGTGAAGATAATGTCTTATTTCGCAAACACTAACAATGTACTGTTAAAAGAACAGTGAGGGGTACTGTTGTCTAGGAAAACTCACAGAAAACTTAACTTAATATGATAATTCTACCAAATTTGGAAGAAAAAAAAACGAAATGAAAGAACAGTCGACGGTGTGAATACTTCTAGACACTTATGTTTAACTGAATGACGGAGTGACACTGCAGCGCTTCGCCAAAACGAGGCAAAACTTTTTTTTTTTTTTTTTTTGTAATTGCTAGATACGCGAGGAGCTTTGGAACTGTAGCTAAAGAATTAAAACTTAAGCGACAGAAAATGAAAGGGATGCATTAATCTTTTTTAATCTTAGGATGTATTTGAAATGTATTTGACCATGAACAATTCTCCGATGAAATTTACGCAGACACGTGTGTATACAATGACATCTGCTGTTCTGTGACAAGAAACTCTATTAAAACATTACAACAGCAGTTAATCTGATCATCATACATTTTTTTCCGTCAGGAAAGTGTTGCGGCCTTTTTTCCACTCTTGACATTCACTAGGACGGGACCATTTGGGTCATGGCCCCCAAATGTCATCTTCATGTTCTTGCGTGTTCTGGTCTGCACTCGAAGTGAACCCAACCCACCTTGGTTGTGATTTGAAACTCATTACTTTTTCTCACGAAAGTTATCCATTCTGCAAACTTGAGGTGTTATTATGTTGTATTTAAATTTTCTAATCAGAATTTATTTCATAGATCATTGCGGTCTTCCAGTCAGCAATATGCCTTTCTGCAGATTGCCTATTATTTTAAGTGGCTTTCTTATTGATTCTCATTTCAGGCCCAATAGTTTCAGTTGCTCATATGCCGAGGCCGCCACTAAATGACTTCTTGCACCTTCTTGTAGAGGTACAACTCTTTCTGTGTGCTTCTCATGTCTCACTACGTAAGCAAGGCCATTACAACTGACCATTCTGAAAGTATACTGTTTGTCGCGAGAGGTTCAGATGTTATTAAAATATAGGATATCCCAGACAAAAAAAAAAAAAGATGTATCAAAGGATACCAGTATAGCGCCAGATAAGAGACTGGTCTAATAAGAAATACCCCCTTCTCTGAAAAGAGTAAGGGTGTATCGACAATCAAGTTAGGGTCAAGCTGTATAAACCTTTAAGTATGATGATAGCGAATGTTACTGAAGGTCTAAGTGCTACCTCTCCAGATCCCACCCTGAATAATGGTTATTATATTTATTTTGACTCTGCTAGGGGATAAATTAATTTAAAAAAAAAAAAAAAAAAAAAAAAAAAAAAAAAATTGCCTAGAAAAATCACAAACAGCCAATAAAAGCTGGGGTTGATTGCCACGTCCTGTAAAGGATAAGCAACTAACTTTTAATATACGTACATACAAACAGAACCTAACTCAAATTGAATAATTAAGTAAGACTGAGTGTAAATATTTACAATTTATTGATCCTATACCGTTTCTCTTTTCGGTTAGGAAAATGGTAATAAAATTCAAATGCTTTTTACATAATAGAAATAAATAAGTATGGAATTTTCATTTCCACAATAGTTAAATATGATAGTTATATTTCAAATGTCAATTATTTTATTCATATATATTTATATATAGCTGTTATTTTCACTGGACTGTAAAGTTGGTATAAGAGTATTAAGTAATTCATGAGTCATCACTCGATTGTTTGTTTGATGTGTGTTTTATTTCTTAACAAACTGAGTCTGGATGTGCCGACCAGTGGAGTTATGTGTCCACCTATCTTTTATAATATGAAGCACACAGTGTCTGGATCTTCAGGCTGGGTGTTGCGCACATATTCTTTTGTATGGAATTGTGTGACGCACGGATTACTTCAGTGAGGCATACAATTCATCCTGTATGTCTATTTAATATGGAAAAATATATATTTGTATTTATTGAGTGTACGAAAATGCTTTCCTTTGTAAAGCTAGATAATCCATGATTGGTTTATAATTTTGATTATGTGGATGATCTCCCTTGAATATTGATTTAGCGTATGAATACCGAATTTATGTCATTTCTCATTTGTTGGGGCCAGAAAATAGATTGATTTTGCTTAGAATGTTTATGGCCTGAATTCATATATATTACTTGTCTAGTGCAAGAAGATTCAGTCTTATATTGTATATCTTCGTATGTTTAGGTCGGACTATATTCTTTATGCCGAACTCTGGGGCAGGTATTCGTTGTCCTACGGAGGCGTACGGAGTCTCGACAAAGCCGGCTGAGAATGGCCGTGTGTATTTTTTAGGCTGGTCCTTTTAAAGGTTGAAAAGTGATTTGTGAATGTTTTTTCAGAAGGAGATAGTGTCTCTGCGAGATTCTATTGTCAGAGATTCTCCTCATGCACTTTATTATTAATTCGGACTCCAGGTAATACCAGACCCTTCTTTTTGATGATCTCTATTGGTTAGACCTAGATGGACATCGTGTTTCGAGCATCGTTGGTCGTTTATATATACAGTTGAAGATGACAGGTTTCCCAACAGAGCTTATGTCTACATGAAGCAACCTTATTAATGTGGAACTGTAGGGAAACTCTATTAAATTATTGATATTCAAATTGTGAATTAACTTTGGCTTATCATTATCCTTCTTCTGGGTGAGTGAGCAAAACTCAGGAAGGTAGCCATCTTGTATTCTTGTCATCGTTATGGATCACTGTCAAGAGAACAGTATATCAAACTTATTATCGGACAGTGATATGGAGATCTTATTAATATGAAAACCCCTATCGTGGTTTAACTTTGTTACATAAACATTTGATATATGCCGCTGGAGAACTTAGCCAAGGAAAAGGTTCGTCCAGTGAACTCTTTATATGTTTACACACCCACACCCACTGATGCGTTCAGTCAGTTAGGGGATATGGCAATAGTCTGCCAGAACATTGAATGATTACCTTATATCGCCCATCATATTTGAATGCTGCATGAAATATGATCTACTATTCAAATGCCTAATGATGTACATGTCAACATGTTCCTATGACTATGTTCCGTGCTGTCCAGATGTGTGCGTCCTTATTAAACTGTGAAATGTCAGCTGTAGTTCCAGTCATCATTGACTTGCATAAGAGTGTGTGAGTGTAATATTATCAAGTGGTCAACTACACAGAACCATTCCACCATTCGCGTTACCTGACACTCCCACTCTGTGTCAACATGACCGGTTGATTCAATTATGCAGTGGTAACCCAAAGAAGACCTTCTTCACTGATGACCAGTACACGACCCCGAATATATCGAACATTACTCCTTTTCAGTGGTGGCCAGTGTGGGGATTGGGATAGAAAGATATTATTTTCCACAGGTACTCAAGTGATCATTTGTTTCATTATAAACAAGATAACCATATAAGGTCTTTGACTAAGACTAAGAGAGTGAAATAAAATGAAGTGAGTATACAAGTCTATAGTACAGACTTGTCTCCCATTAAAGTGGGATAAGGTAATTTATTTACTTTTTCAGGTTACTGATTTCATAAGACAGGATGGCTAATTTAGATTACTTTATCCAGCAAGGGTTAACCCTTGGTAAGTCTGGTAAAGAATTGGAAGAATATTCATCTGCTCAATTTGCCATTGCATTAAAATCAGAAGAGAAAAAACAAAAAGATGAGGATAAATGGAAAGCAGAAATTGAACAAAAGAAGATAGATGCTGAGAATTTCAGATTGCGGATGCAAGCTGAGGAGAAAAAAGCTGCTGCTGAGGAGAGAAAAGCTGCTGCTGAGGAAAGAAAAGCTCAAACTGCTGCTGAGGAGAGAAAACTTCAAATAGAAGAAAAAAAATTAGAAGCTGCTGCTCAAGCTGCTGCTGAGGAGAAAAAAGCTGCTGCTGAGGAGAGAAAACTTCGAATGGAAGAAAAAGATTAGAAGCTGAAGAGAGAAAAGCAATAACGGAACATGAATTTGAGTTAGAGAAATTGAAATTGACAAGTATGAGTATTGTTAATCAGGCATCTAGTGGTAATGGTAAACCCTTTACTTACAAGGTCAAGGTACCAGCGTTCAACTCCGCCAGTGACGATATAACATTCTGGCTTGATAGATTTGAACGTGCTTGTCGAGCTCATAATGTGGATAAATCACAGTATGTGAATCAGTTGTCTATAAATCTAAAAAGTGATTCTCTGACTAAGTTAAGTTTAGTTGAAGAGGCCGACAAGGACAATTACGATGTTGTCAGGGCGGCCTTGATAAGGAAATATCAGATGACTGAGGAAGGTTACCGTCTTTTGTTTAAGACAATGAGACCTGAGGCAGGTGTAGAATTCTCAGAATTCGTTGAAAAAGCACGTCTTACATTTACACGATGGATTGAATTATCCAAAACAGAAAAAAACATTTGAGGCTCTTATGGATTTATTGCTCTGAGACAAGATCATGTTGTAAAGTTTGCTTGCACACACTGTTACTGTAAAATGTCAGTCTGTAAAGAAGTATCAGTTGTATACTGTAAACCTTCTGTAAAGTGTGGTGTGTTCTCTTTCTTCTGTAAAGCTCCACTATCAATCACTGTAGCATGTTGTTTGTGGTGCCACTACTGTATGTGTCCATGGTAGTGTACAGAGTTGTCGAGATCAGGCATGCTCCAGTCTACCCAGCTGTAAATGGGTAACTCACCCTAGTCCTAAGTTAGGGAAGGCAAAGGCAGCTGTAAACAGTAGTTTCCCTCTAAGGCTCCAGGGGAAGCAGGCCCTAAACTTGGTCACTTCAACCGACGCAGGATGGTGTAGATATGGGTAGAAGTGTAGAGTGTGTTTACCGCGAATGGTGTACTGTTCGTGTTCTGACCAATCTAAACACTCATTCACTTGTGTCTACAAGGCACCAATGCAGACTGCTGGCATCTTTGTTTACACAGTTTATTTGGACGCTCACACTGGGACATAACGAGTAAATCATGGGTATGTTGACATATCAATTTGCAGGCATACATAGTAGATCCTATGTCATGGCACATTCATAAATAATAGGTAGTACATCAATGGCCGCATCCCCTATCTGACTAAGCGCGTCAGTGAAGGCGGATCGGTAAGTAACTAAAGTTGCTTTATATTCACAGTTTATCATATTGTGAAACCACGATAAGGGGTTTCTATCCAAATTGAGATCTCCTTGCCACTGTCCGAATAATAAGATACATGCCCCGTTCTTTAGACAGTGATCCAAAAAATGCGAAGACAGGAATGTAACATGGCCGTCTCCCTGAGTTGTCGCTCACTCGCTCACAGGAGGATATATATGTAAGCCAAAGTTAATTTGCAATACATAAGCATAATTTCATAAAGTTCCTCCATACAGATCTACCGTAATCCAGTTACCTCACGTAGACATAATTACAGTATGGAGCCTGTCATCTCCGTCGATACAAATTTGACCCTAGCGTTGCGAAGCACAAAATTCCCGCTAGGCCTAACCGACCTGAGATCATCAAAACAGGGACTGGAATTACCTGGAGTCCGAATCATACATGGTACCGTACATTAGGAAAGTCTCTAACACAACTCTAGTAGAGACACAATCTCCTATAGAAGAAAAACTACTTCGTAAATCATTTTTACTGAAGAATATACCAGCCCTGGAAAAATGCGTACCCGCCATTGTCACGGTACATCGGAACTCATCACGACTAGACAAGACAACTCCTACTTCCGCTAGAGCGGTGTAACAAGAATATAGTCCTGCCTACCCATCCAAAATATACAATATAGGACTGATTCTACTTGTACTAATAATATGTAATACATATGAATTCAGGCCATAAACATAATAAGCAAATTAATCTATTTTCTGGCCCTAAGAAATAGGTACAGACAAGGGTGTCATATCCATGCGCCGAATTAATATCAAGAACGATTACTCCTATAATCAACAGGGTAAAACAATTATGGATTATCTAGCCTTCCCCATAGACAGCATTTTCATACACAAATGAATGAATGTCTATATCTTTTCCATATTAAATAGCCATATCGATTTTTGTAATATGTGCGTCAAAATATGCACGCAACAGATTACCACACCCCTCGGGAAAAAAAATGGTACATTTTTTTTAAAAATACATCTAGGAGCAACATACAATAGGCTCACAACGCACCAATAACAATGCGCAGATGATAAGCATAAGTTTTATGACCTTAGAGAAAGTACTTCTCTAAGTATAAATATTTCCAGAGAGGTGTCACCAACGCATACTACAATATTAGCAATGACACAATTTGTACATTAGTTTATACATAAATTTCATCTAAGATATCTTAACATCATGATCATCAAAGACGAAAAAACATTGAAAGATCAGCGGTGAATAAATATCAATGAACCGCTAAGTAGTGTTACAATCAATATATGATATTACATATGTGTACACATTTCAACATAGGAACAACTGTATCAAAGTTGTATAACAGTTATGAATCATGTGGGCATCTAGACAAAATATCTGCCATCACATTTTCTGACCCACGGATAGCTCGCACCGAAAAATGAAATGGCTGTAGAGCAATCGCGTATCGCGTTGATCTCGCGCTCTTCAGATTTTTACTCTGAATAGCCGTAAGAGCTTTCTGGTCAGTTTCCACAATGAAATGCGCGCCAAGAAGAAATCTTTGCAGTTTAAGGATTGACCAAACCATAGCCAATAATTCACGGTCTAGGACCGAGTAATTCTTCTCTGCGGCATTTAATTTCCGAGAAATATACATCACAGGATGCAGAGTTCCAGAGTACTCTTGCATTAGTGCTGCTCCAATCCCGGTGGATGAAGCGTCACTACGAAGAATAAATGTCTTATCCTTAGAAGGCAATACTAGGATAGGTGAAGTAGAAAACATAGTTTTAACCTTATCCAAAGAGGATTGACATTCTTGAGTCCAATGGACTACATTAGGAGACCCTTTCTTTAGCAAGGAAGAAAGAGGTGACATAATGGAGGACAGATTCGGAATGAATCGTCCATAAAATTGTATTAGACCTAAGAGACTTCGTACTTGCTTTTTAGTCTTAGGAATAGAAATGTTAAGTATCTTACTTGTATTATGGTCTTCTGTTTTTAGGAACCCATGACCAACACGGTGTCCTAAGAAAGATATTTCGCTAAAACCAATACATGCTTTCGATGGTTTCGCTGTCAGGTTATGCTCGCGTAAGATAGACAATAGTTCATTTATCCATTATAGTGATCGTTCCAAGTATCACTGAAAAGACAGATGTCATCAAGATACGCAATGACATCTGAGCGATGAGATAGGATTCGACGCATCATGCGTACAAATGTTGCAGGGGCGTTCATAAGACCGAAAGGCATGAAATTCCATTGGAATAGACCCCTAGGCGTCGAAAAAGCAGTAAACGGTTTGGCGTGTTCGGATAGTGGAACTTGCCAATATCCCTTAGACAAATCGAGTTTAGTAAAGAAATGAGAATTCGATAGTCTCGTAAGTAGCTCTTCTAGTAAAGGCATAGGTTCAGCATCAAATTTAGTCACTTGATTCAATTTGCGATAATCCACGCAAAGACGTATGTTATTGTCTTTTTTTCGTACAATAACCATCGGCGAAGAATATGCTGATGTGGATGGTTCAATAATTTTTAACTCTATCATCTCATCTAACTCTTTCTCTACCTGTGCTTGAAAATGTATCGGGATAGGATACGGTCTGACTCTTATAGGACTATGGTCAGTAAGAATAATGTCATGTTGAATGACATCAGTTTGACCAGGAATGTCAGTAAGGACATCCTGAAATTGTTCTAACATAGTAGAAACTTGTTTCTGCTCTCCTGGAGATAATTCTGGAGAAATTGCAACATCTTTCCATGATTCATTAGAGTGAAGAGGAATCATTGGAAAAGGTAAATTTACATCCGAGAAACTCGTTTCCTCATCCTGTATTACTGACAGAGATGAGTACTGTCCATGTTGGACTGGAAAATCGTCCGTTGCCTGGAAAACAGGTTGTAAATAATCAGGACGTTCATGGAATTCCATGAGCATGTTGATGTGGAAGGTTTTACGCTTCCCGTCAATATCGACGATATAGTCAACATCGGAAACTTTTGATATTATATCGTACGGACCTTTCCAAGAAATAAGAAGTCTATTTTCCCTACAAGGTAGCAAGACAAATGCTTTGTCACCTGGACAAAGTTGTCGCAAACATCTCTTTTTATTGGCAAATTCCCTTGCCTTCTGTTTCGCAAATTCAGAAGAAGCCGTTGCCAATTTGCATGCTTCAATAATCTTGTGTCTAAGTGCGATGACATATTCATAAGAGGATTTTGTGTCATCGACAATATTATCAGCAGTTATAAGATCATGAAGTAAGGACATAGGACCTCGCGGTTTCGCGCCAAAGACAAGTTCAAAGGGAGAAAATCCTGTATGTTCGTTGGCGACCTCTCTATATGCAAAGAGAGCCGCGGGTAAAACCCTATCCCAATCTGAGGATGATCTTCTGTTATCTTACCTAGTAGGTTTTTCAGAGTTCTATTCAAACGTTCCACCATCCCATTGGACATAGGATGATAAATACTACTCAGCGATCTCTCTATCTTAAGAGTCGACATTACTTGAGACATGGTATCCGATATGAGTTGGGTACCATGGTCGGATAATATTTCTGCTGGAAATCCCAGACGAGAAAATATTAACCAAAGAGCATCTGCGACATCAGCAGTAGTTATGCTCTTTAGAGGAACAGCCTCCGGCCAACGTGTGCACATATCAACACACGTCAAAATAAATTGGTGTCCTCTAGCAGACTTTATCTTAAATGGACCAATGATGTCTATCGCCATTTTTTGAAATGGCCGAATGGGAATGTCTGCAGCCTGAATAGGTGCATCATGGCGTGGACCTCTGGATTTAATCTCTTGACATACTTTACAAGATCGACAATAGATTCGTATGTCCTTATTCACAGCAGGCCAAAAGAAAGATTGAAGAACTCTAGCTTTAGTACGGGAAAAACCCATATGTCCAGCACACTGCGAATCATGAGCGTGCTGTAAGATTTTAACTCTCATATTTTTAGGCACAAGGATTTGAGAATGAATGGACTTAGCGGAGTCTTGTACCATACGTACAAGTACGCCATTCTTCATCGTAATCCAAGATTTACGATTTGTATCCTTATTCGGATCACCTTTTGTTGCCAGAGTAAAGAATTTCTTTAGAGTAGGATCATCTTCCTGCTGTTTGATAAAGGAATCATGGGAAATCTCCAAGGGATCATCTTGGATCTGCGCATCATTATCTTCAGAATGTGAAGATTGTGGCATATTAAGAGCTTGAGCCCTAGTGATTACTGCATTAGCAGATTGCATATTAACATTTTCCCAATTAGAAATTTGCTGTGGAGTGCATTCTTTCACTCCATGAATGCGACCGATGATAAGATCAGCGATCGGATTCGGCAAGAGACATGCTTGCACCTCTCCTGTAAAGAAAGGCGTAGCAATATTGATAATGGCAGTGGAGTACTTCTCCAATGTGCCACCAAATGTTACACATTTGACTATATTGCCTGTAGCTCGAGAAGGATTTACGAGTGATTGCCTCACTCCAATGGTAGTGCACCCCGAATCGAAAAGAATTGATACCGGAGTACCATCTATTAGGCCCCTATTAAAGACAAGAGCACCCCTTCCATTATGCGCGATTGACGCATGGAGCGCGGGAAGCGGGTGACCGCAGCTTAAAGTAGAAACTGTGGTTGGATCGAATAATGTTTTGCATTGCGAACACTCAGATGCTCTAGCAAAATCGAAAGCGGAATTTGCTACACTATTGGAGTCTTTTTTATCATTATTCTGATTATCGGTGTCGTGGAACTCCTGTTGTGCAGAGTTAGCCTGGTAATAAGATTTACCATGTCTTTTGTGTTGTGATCTACCTCGGTTATAATTGTCTCTATAATTATTATTGCCTCTGTTATAACCCCTATTTGGGTTTGAATCATAATATTCATGATCATAATCATCATGCTCATTATATTGAGTATCCCTGTAATATTGGTTTTTTTGTCTCCATGAAGCACTTGGGTAGTTCCTATAGCTACTCCCTTTCCGAGAATTTCTAAAATTATGGGTACCCCTCGCGTGTCGAGGACTATCAGCCCGATTCCAGTTCTTCGAAGAAGAACCCTGATTTGAGTGGTTATCTTGGTTTTGATACTTATTCCAATTAACCTTTTTATCAAATTTATTTTTAGCTCCTTGGAATTTGTGTGAGTAATTCTGATTATATTCTGTTGCCGAAGCAACTGGCATACTCTCTTTAATGTTAGAGTTACTAAGAATCATGTCAGGGTGTGCCGTGGCATACTGGTCACAATATTCTTCCATTTGCTTTAATGTACTAGGTTTACGCTCATGTAAGAACTCTAGGAATGATTTATTTACCGAAGACATGACCTTGTCTCTTAGCAATAAATCCGTAAGACCATCAAATGTTTTCTCTGTTTTGGATAATTCAATCCATCGTGAAAGTGTAATTCGTGCTTTTGAGATGAATTCTGAGAATTCTACACCTACCTCAGGTCTCATTGTTTTAAACAAAAGACGATAACCTTCCTCAGACAGCTGATATCTCTTTATCAAAGCTGCCCTAACAGCATCATAATTATCCTTGTCGGCCTCTTCAACGAAATATAACTTACTCAGAGACTCCCCTTTTAGATTTTCAGACAACTGATTCACATACTGTGATTTGTCAACATTATGAGCTCGACAAGCCCGTTCAAATCTATCAAGCCAAAATGCTATATTATCACTGGCAGAGTTGAACGCTGGTACCTTGACCTTGTACACAAAGGGTTTACCATTACCACCAGATGCCTGATTAACATTACTCATACATGTCAATTTTAATTTCTCTAACTCAAATTCATGTTCTCTTATTGCTTTTCTCTCTTCAGCTTCTCTATCTAATCTTCTCTGTTCTGCAGCAGCTTCTAATTTTTTCTGTTCTGCAGCAGCTTCTAATTTCTTCTGTTCTGCATCAAATCTCCTTTCCTCCACTTGCATCTGCAATTTCTTTAGTTCAGCAGCAGTATCAGCTTCTTTTTCTAATCTTTTTTCTTCAGCTAGAGCTTTCCTCTCTTCTGCAGCTAATGCTTTGTCATATTGAGCAACAGCCCATTGTTCTAAGTCTTTCCCAGTCTTATCAAGGGATTTTCCTTGTGCTATAAAGTAATCTAATGTAGACATTTTGTCTTCTTAAATCAGAAACCTGAAAAAGTAAATAAATTACCTTATTTCACTTTAATGGGATACAAGTCTATACCATAGACTTAGTCTTAGTGAAAACTTGTATGGTTTATAATACCCAATGATAACTTGAGTACCTGTGGACAACAATCATAAAGTACTGATCTGTACTATAATATAAGTGTATTCCACTATACCTCATATGTCATATGTCAACTAAAGACATTACAAAGGACAAACAAGAAAAGACAATCTGAAAACATTTGCAGAGATCAAATTAAATTAAATAGGAGAAATGAAAAAAATGATCACAGAATCCGTGATGATAACTGCAATAAGATAACAAGACAAATAACGCCACAGTGTATAAACATAAGGGTGTAAAGAAATCAAAAATAGAAAAGATGAGACCTACAATTATACAAACAAATCAAACAAAACTAAGGAACACAAAATTATTAACAAAAACAACGAAGAAAAGAACACCTCATCACAACTAACAGAAATAGCAGCAAATTGTTGCTAACAAATTTCCAATTAAGAAAATGTGTACCTATAGAATACTAGTACCAGACCAATGTCACTCGGCATACCTTGTACTAGTCACACAGAACATAAACTAATTTAATACATAACAAATAACATAAATGCATATATAATATAATATATGTGTTGTGGATAGAATGTGTTGCAAAGTATGCTCAGATTTAATAAATTAGACTACCACTTTATTGAGTAATAGATTTGCTTTCTAACTATTACACTGTCCAATTTTTTTGAGCACATTAGAAGATCCACCGATGAAATTTGCACTTTATGTTCAACAATGCTCTTCTATTACAGCAGGATAAACAATCACTGGTTTAGAACACTGACTGTACTGTGCCAAATGTCAACAAGTGCTGTCCCAGATATTGCTACACTTGTCAGAACAGGTCAAGCTGACATTGATTGTATAGCTGTCCTATTGGTATTGATGTGGTCAAACAAATGTTCTTGTAACTGTAAAATGTGATTCTCAACACAAGACTGCGTAGGCTGGACCCAGGGATCTGGCTCACCACTGTAAAGTTTCTTTCCCACTGTAAAGTTTGGTGTGTTCTCTTTCTTCTGTAAAGCTCCACTATCAATCACTGTAGCATGTTGTTTGTGGTGCCACTACTGTATGTGTCCATGGTAGTGTACAGAGTTGTCGAGATCAGGCATGCTCCAGTCTACCCAGCTGTAAATGGGTAACTCACCCTAGTCCTAAGTTAGGGAAGGCAAAGGCAGCTGTAAACAGTAGTTTCCCTCTAAGGCTCCAGGGGAAGCAGGCCCTAAACTTGGTCACTTCAACCGACGCAGGATGGTGTAGATATGGGTAGAAGTGTAGAGTGTGTTTACCGCGAATGGTGTACTGTTCGTGTTCTGACCAATCTAAACACTCATTCACTTGTGTCTACAAGGCACCAATGCAGACTGCTGGAATCTTTGTTTACACAGTTTATTGGACGCTCACACTGGGACATAACGAGTAAATCATGGGTATGTTGACATATCAATTTGCAGGCATACATAGTAGATCCTATGTCATGGCACATTCATAAATAATAGGTAGTACATCAATGGCCGCATCCCCTATCTGACTAAGCGCGTCAGTGAAGGCGGATCGGTAAGTAACTAAAGTTGCTTTATATTCACAGTTTATCATATTGTGAAACCACGATAAGGGGTTTCTATCCAAATTGAGATCTCCTTGCCACTGTCCGAATAATAAGATACATGCCCCGTTCTTTAGACAGTGATCCAAAAAATGCGATGACAGGAATGTAACATGGCCGCCTCCCTGAGTTGTCGCTCACTCGCTCACAGGAGGATATATATATAAGCCAAAGTTAATTTTCAATACATATGAATAATTTCATAAAGTTCCTCCATACAGATCTACCGTAATCCAGTTACCTCACGTAGACATAATTACAGTATGGAGCCTGTCATCTCCGTCGATACAAATTTGACCCTAGCGTTGCGAAGCACAAAATTCCCGCTAGGCCTAACCGACCTGAGATCATCAAAACAGGGACTGGATTACCTGGAGTCCGAATCATACATGGTACCGTACATTAGGAAGTCTCTAACACAACTCTTGTAGAGACACAATCTCCTATAGAAGAAAAACCACTTCGTAAATCATTTTTACTGAAGAATATACCAGCCCTGGAAAAATGCGTACTCGCCATTGTCACGGTACATCGGAACTCATCACGACTAGACAAGACAACTCCTACTTCCGCTAGAGCGGTGTAACAAGAATATAGTCCTGCCTACCCATCCAAAATATACAATATAGGACTGATTCTACTTGTACTAATAATATGTAATACATATGAATTCAGGCCATAAACATAATAAGCAAATTAATCTATTTTCTGGCCCTAAGAAATAGGTACAGACAAGGTGTCATATCCATGCGCCGAAATAATATCAAGAACGATTACTCCTATAATCAAAAGTGTAAAACAATCATGGATTATCTAGCTTTCCCATAGACAGCATTTTCATACACAAATGAATGAATGTCTATATCTTTTCCATATTAAATAGCCATATCGATTTTTGTAAAATGTGCGTCAAAATATGCACGCAACAGATTACCACACCCCTCGGGAAAAAAAATGGTACATTTTTTTTTTAAAATACATCTAGGAGCAACATACAATAGGCTCACAACGCACCAAAACAATGCGCAGATGATAAGCATAAGTTTTATGACCTTAGAGAAAGTACTTCTCTAAGTATAAATATTTCCAGAGAGGTGTCACCAACGCATACTACAATATTAGCAATGACACAATTTCCACATTAGTTTATACATAAATTCCATCTAAGATATCTTAACATCATGATCATCAAAGACGAAAAACATTGAAAGATCAGCGGTGAATACATATCAATGAACCGCTAAGTAGCGTTACAACAATCAATATATGAATTATTACATATGTGTACACATTTCAACATAGAAACAACTGTATCAAAGTTGTATAACAGTTATGAATCATGTGGGCATCTAGACAAAATATCTGCCATCACATTTTCTGACCCACGGATAGCTCGCACCGAAAAATGAAATGGCTGTAGAGCAATCGCGTATCGCGTTGATCTCGCGCTCTTCAGATTTTTACTCTGAATAGCCGTAAGAGCTTTCTGGTCAGTTTCCACAATGAAATGCGCGCCCAGAAGAAATCTTTGCAGTTTAAGGATTGACCAAACCATAGCCAATAATTCACGGTCTAGGACCGAGTAATTCTTCTCTGCGGCATTTAATTTCCGAGAAATATACATCACAGGATGCAGAGTTCCAGAGTACTCTTGCATTAGTGCAGCTCCAATCCCGGTGGATGAAGCGTCACTACGAAGAATAAATGTCTTATCCTTAGAAGGCAATACTAGGATAGGTGAAGTAGAAAACATAGTTTTAACCTTATCCAAAGAGGATTGACATTCTTGAGTCCAATGGACTACATTAGGAGACCCTTTCTTTAGCAAGGAAGAAAGAGGTGACATAATGGAGGACAGATTCGGAATGAATCGTCCATAAAATTGTATTAGACCTAAGAGACTTCGTACTTGCTTTTTAGTCTTAGGAATAGAAATGTTAAGTATCTTACTTGTATTATGGTCTTCTGTTTTTAGGAACCCATGACCAACACGGTGTCCTAAGAAAGATATTTCGCTAAAACCAATACATGCTTTCGATGGTTTCGCTGTCAGGTTATGCTCGCGTAAGATAGACAATAGTTCATTTATCCATTATAGTGATCGTTCCAAGTATCACTGAAAAGACAGATGTCATCAAGATACGCAATGACATCTGAGCGATGAGATAGGATTCGACGCATCATGCGTACAAATGTTGCAGGGGCGTTCATAAGACCGAAAGGCATGAAATTCCATTGGAATAGACCCCTAGGCGTCGAAAAAGCAGTAAACGGTTTGGCGTGTTCGGATAGTGGAACTTGCCAATATCCCTTAGACAAATCGAGTTTAGTAAAGAAATGAGAATTCGATAGTCTCGTAAGTAGCTCTTCTAGTAAAGGCATAGGTTCAGCATCAAATTTAGTCACTTGATTCAATTTGCGATAATCCACGCAAAGACGTATGTTATTGTCTTTTTTTCGTACAATAACCATCGGCGAAGAATATGCTGATGTGGATGGTTCAATAATTTTTAACTCTATCATCTCATCTAACTCTTTCTCTACCTGTGCTTGAAAATGTATCGGGATAGGATACGGTCTGACTCTTATAGGACTATGGTCAGTAAGAATAATGTCATGTTGAATGACATCAGTTTGACCAGGAATGTCAGTAAGGACATCCTGAAATTGTTCTAACATAGTAGAAACTTGTTTCTGCTCTCCTGGAGATAATTCTGGAGAAATTGCAACATCTTTCCATGATTCATTAGAGTGAAGAGGAATCATTGGAAAAGGTAAATTTACATCCGAGAAACTCGTTTCCTCATCCTGTATTACTGACAGAGATGAGTACTGTCCATGTTGGACTGGAAAATCGTCCGTTGCCTGGAAAACAGGTTGTAAATAATCAGAACGTTCATGGAATTCCGTGAGCATGTTGATGTGGAAGGTTTTACGCTTCCCGTCAATATCGACGATATAGTCAACATCGGAAACTTTTGATATTATATCGTACGGACCTTTCCAAGAAATAAGAAGTCTATTTTCCCTACAAGGTAGCAAGACAAATGCTTTGTCACCTGGACAAAGTTGTCGCAAACATCTCTTTTTATTGGCAAATTCCCTTGCCTTCTGTTTCGCAAATTCAGAAGAAGCAGTTGCCAATTTGCATGCTTCAATAATCTTGTGTCTAAGTGCGATGACATATTCATAAGAGGATTTTGTGTCATCGACAATATTATCAGCAGTTATAAGATCATGAAGTAAGGACATAGGACCTCGCGGTTTCGCGCCAAAGACAAGTTCAAAGGGAGAAAATCCTGTATGTTCGTTGGCGACCTCTCTATATGCAAAGAGAGCCGCGGGTAAAACCCTATCCCAATCCTGAGGATGATCTTCTGTTATCTTACCTAGTAGGTTTTTCAGAGTTCTATTCAAACGTTCCACCATCCCATTGGACATAGGATGATAAATACTACTCAGCGATCTCTCTATCTTAAGAGTCGACATTACTTGAGACATGGTATCCGATATGAGTTGGGTACCATGGTCGGATAATATTTCTGCTGGAAACTCCAGACGAGAAAATATTAACCAAAGAGCATCTGCGACATCAGCAGTAGTTATGCTCTTTAGAGGAACAGCCTCCGGCCAACGTGTGCACATATCAACACACGTCAAAATAAATTGGTGTCCTCTAGCAGACTTTATCTTAAATGGACCAATGATGTCTATCGCCATTTTTTGAAATGGCCGAATGGGAATGTCTGCAGCCTGAATAGGTGCATCATGGCGTGGACCTCTGGATTTAATCTCTTGACATACTTTACAAGATCGACAATAGATTCGTATGTCCTTATTCACAGCAGGCCAAAAGAAAGATTGAAGAACTCTAGCTTTAGTACGGGAAAAACCCATATGTCCAGCACACTGCGAATCATGAGCGTGCTGTAAGATTTTAACTCTCATATTTTTAGGCACAAGGATTTGAGAATGAATGGACTTAGCGGAGTCTTGTACCATACGTACAAGTACGCCATTCTTCATCGTAATCCAAGATTTACGATTTGTATCCTTATTCGGATCACCTTTTGTTGCCAGAGTAAAGAATTTCTTTAGAGTAGGATCATCTTCCTGCTGTTTGATAAAGGAATCGTGGGAAATCTCCAAGGGATCATCTTGGATCTGCGCATCATTATCTTCAGAATGTGAAGATTGTGGCATATTAAGAGCTTGAGCCCTAGTGATTACTGCATTAGCAGATTGCATATTAACATTTTCCCAATTAGAAATTTGCTGTGGAGTGCATTCTTTCACTCCATGAATGCGACCGATGATAAGATCAGCGATCGGATTCGGCAAGAGACATGCTTGCACCTCTCCTGTAAAGAAAGGCGTAGCAATATTGATAATGGCAGTGGAGTACTTCTCCAATGTGCCACCAAATGTTACACATTTGACTATATTGCCTGTAGCTCGAGAAGGATTTACGAGTGATTGCCTCACTCCGATGGTAGTGCACCCCGAATCGAAAAGAATTGATACCGGAGTACCATCTATTAGGCCCCTATTAAAGACAAGAGCACCCCTTCCATTATGCGCAATTGACGCATGGAGAGCGGGAAGCGGGTGACCGCAGCTTAAAGTAGAAACTGTGGTTGGATCGAATAATGTTTTGCATTGCGAACACTCAGATGCTCTAGCAAAATCGAAAGCGGAATTTGCTACACTGTTGGAGTCTTTTTTATCATTATTCTGATTATCGGTGTCGTGGAACTCCTGTTGTGCAGAGTTAGCCTGGTAATAAGATTTACCATGTCTTTTGTGTTGTGATCTACCTCGGTTATAATTGTCTCTATAATTAATTTTGCCTCTGTTATAACCCCTATTTGGGTTTGAATCATAATATTCATGATCATAATCATCATGCTCATTATATTGAGTATCCCTGTAATATTGTTTCTTTTGTCTCCATGAAGCACTTGGGTAGTTCCTATAGCTACTCCCTTTCCGAGAATTTCTAAAATTATGGGTACCCCTCGCGTGTCGAGGACTATCAGCCCGATTCCAGTTCTTCGAAGAAGAACCCTGATTTGAGTGGTTATCTTGGTTTTGATACTTATTCCAATTAACCTTTTTATCAAATTTATTTTTAGCTCCTTGGAATTTGTGTGAGTAATTCTGATTATATTCTGTTGCCGAAGCAACTGGCATACTCTCTTTAATGTTAGAGTTACTAAGAATCATGTCAGGGTGTGCCGTGGCATACTGGTCACAATATTCTTCCATTTGCTTTAATGTACTAGGTTTACGCTCATGTAAGAACTCTAGGAATGATTTATTTACAGAAGACATGACCTTGTCTCTTAGCAATAAATCCGTAAGACCATCAAATGTTTTCTCTGTTTTGGATAATTCAATCCATCGTGAAAGTGTAATTCGTGCTTTTGAGATGAATTCTGAGAATTCTACACCTACCTCAGGTCTCATTGTTTTAAACCAAAGACGATAACCTTCCTCAGACAGCTGATATCTCTTTATCAAAGCTGCCCTAACAGCATCATAATTATCCTTGTCGGCCTCTTCAACAAAATATAACTTACTCAGAGACTCCCCTTTTAGGTTTTCAGACAACTGATTCACATACTGTGATTTGTCAACATTATGAGATCGACAAGCCCGTTCAAATCTAGAAAGCCAAAATGTTATGTCATCACTGGCAGAGTTGAACGCTGGTACCTTGACCTTGTACACAAAGGGTTTACCATTACCACCAGATGCCTGATTAACATTACTCATACATGTCAATTTTAATTTCTCTAATTCAAACTCATGTTCTCTTATTGCTTTTCTCTCTTCAGCTTCTCTATCTAATCTTTTCTGTTCTGCAGCAGCTTCTAATTTTTTCTGTTCTGCAGCAGCTTCTAATTTCTTCTGTTCTGCCTCAAATCTCCTTTCCTCCACTTGCATCTGCAATTTCTTAAGTTCAGCAGCAGTATCAGCTTCTTTTTCTAATCTTTTTTCTTCAGCTAGAGCTTTCCTTTCTTCTGCAGCTAATGCTTTGTCATATTGAGCAACAGCCCATTGTTCTAAGTCTTTTCCAGTCTTATCAAGAGATTTTCCTTGTGCAATGAAATAATCTAATGTAGACATATTGTCTCTTAAATCAGAAACCTGAAAAAGTAAATAAATTACCCTCTTTCACTTTAATGGGAGACAAGTCTATACCATAGACTTAGTCTTAATCCAAACTTGTATGGTTTATAATAACCAATGATAACTTGAG